>CM055275.1:37517608-37989804 GCA_029237695.1 Conchocele bisecta
CAGGTTACACTGTACTACAACTTTTCATTTTCTGTCATGCCTTATATGAGCCATATGTCTACCCACTAACGAGTTATTTTTAATTACGGCACGTGTTAATTGGTGTTAAATCGCATTTTATATGCCGCGACCAGAAAGGGTATTTTCCGACCTCGTGCTATTTTTACCAATACGCGTCACGTGACACGGTCAATCATATCACATCTTTGACATGCGCAGTGAAGTATCGGAAGCTGAGAAGAAAAATCTCTATTCGAGTCAAAATCTAAATCTCCACGTAACTCGATCTTTCCATTTGGTGATCTGTTTCGACATGTTGATATTCTTGTTTACATATTGGGAAGCCTACTGGCGCGCGTAGTATACTGCGCATGCGCACCGCAAGCCGTGATGTGAAAGTCGTCGTCCCCGCACATTATCAAAATAGACTGTTACCGCCGCGCGTCGCTAACAGTAAATTGATAATTAATAAATTATTACATTTTTATAGCGGACACTCGTAATTTTTAGAACAGGTGGAATAGTGACATAATTATAAAGAACATGTTGTGCCTACTGCGTGGGCATGTACCTTTAATGCATTTGGAACAAACGAACTGTTCGCTCCATGTAAGTTCGTGGCAACCGAGATCATCCCAACGCACAATAGCAAAATTATGTCTGTGCCAGTGAACCCTGTCCAAAAGTTACACTTACATTTCAATTTACAAATAATATCAAGCTCATCAGGCAAGGCGAGGAAACGCGTATAAATTCCGAGGTTTGCTATGAAAAGACACTAGCCTAGCTGGTATTCTATATATGTACAGAACGCATACTTGTTTACGTTGCTTCATTATACTGACGTCATTCGGTAACGTCAGGTGACGTCATCCGACCAATGATTTAACAGTCCGTTAAGCTAACGGATGTTTTGAGCAACCGGGCCCTTGTATTCTATGTACTCTATTCACCTCCGATGGTGTATTAAAACATACTAGCCTGGTATTCTATTTATCAGGTAACGTTTCTATGCTCGAAAATGACCACATGTGACTTCGTTATCTATGAACAAAACTCGGACTTGTTTACGTTGCGTCATTATATTGATGTCTTTCGGTAACGTTATGTGACGTCATCCAACCAATGGAACGTCAGTTTTCACTTCGTTGTAACCCAGATGTTTGTATCAGGTCTATGCTTGATACAACATTATGTTATCAGTCAGTACGTATTCGGTTAATACAGGGCAGGTTACCTGCTACATAGAGAATATCAGGCTAGTGTATTTTGATATCAAGTGTATCAGGTAAGGCTAGGAAACGCGTAGGAATTCCGAGGTTTGTTGCCTGATAAAATGAAGGGTACATCCAGTGGCCAGTAAGAACAACCACAAACAATAAAAGTAACAACATACAGTACTGATGTATTACGGTACATGTATGTATGTGGCTGTGCCAAGGCGGAAATTAACTTAGGGGATAATCATGCTTTTTTTTTCGATTTGGAGCGGTATGTGGGAGGTTTTATGGTCTGTGAATCAGTTTTACGGCGACGCGTTAGTGGAGCCGTAAAACTGTTTATCAGACCATAAAACGTCACACATACTGCTCCAAATCGAAAAACAAAGAATGGCTGTCCACATTTTAATGCACCTAGTGTGCTCCCTGTTTTCTGCAACGTCGTAGCACATCACGAACAGTGCATTTTTCAATACGTCAGCAGGTTGTTGTCGCCATCGATAACCGCCTTACACCAAATGAATTTGAAGAAATGTAACTCCGCCGATGAATATTCCAATTTCAAATTGAGATTAACGGGACTTTTTCTAAGACATTAATCCATTTATTCAACTCTAAAGTTTATTTTAACAATTGTATTGCTTTTCTATGTGTAGTTGCAACAGTTAATTGCTTTTATTCATTTAAAGAATTGTCAACATTTGTACTTTAAGTTCGCGTGATTTTTACAAAGGAAATGTCAACAAATCAATAGCCTTGAACAGGATTTCCCAGGAGTTCCGCCTAATTCATGTGATTACCCATCATACAGTTTATTATGTATAGTCATGTATGTGCACATTGGAATTCGTAAAGATATAGGCTGGTACTGGCATATTGAGTTTGCATTTGAGCATTTTTTTGTAAATTCTTCTATATTTTGGGCGGGTGGGGTAATTATTTTGGGAATTTGTTGAAGGGCCACACTGTCCATGAAGTCATGTTTGTCAGTCTTTGGTCGATTCTATTTTGCGCTTTCGGTTGTACATGTTCATATGGAAGAATGGATAACCGAAAATGTACCGAAAATGATTTGGGAAATAGATATTTGGATTCCCCGACGCTGGCCATTGTTTACAAAAGCGCGTATGATTACATACTAAATCTGTAAGTTGTAAAACACAGATTGGTAAAACGGAGATTTTATATGCTGTGATTTTTCATATTTTATAGGCTGTAATTACAATTGACCAATCAGATGCGCACTTTATATTTTCGGTGCATTAGAAACCTGCCCAAATGTTACTGCTATATAAACATTGCAAAAACAATATTTTTTTCAATACTATTAAATTATAGCAAACTTTAAAAATGAGCCTTCTCTTTATTTTGTAAAATTTGTTATTACGACAAATTCATTTGTCTATGGGAATGTAACATGCTGGAATTGGAGGTGGATGAGCTGGGGGAGGAGTCGAAAAAAACGGAACATTTTGGAAATTGACTCCGAAACCTGGCTAGATAGCTTGGAAATAATGTAACTACGAAAACAAAAGTTAAATATTGAAAACCGTTCCTCTATTTCTGAAATTAGAAACATTTCCCCATGTTAAATCCCCATATACATCTTCCAGGTGACCCGAAACAGCGTCATCTACAGTTGCTGCAAGGAGCCATTTCCGGATGTGATGTTCTACGTCCGGTTGCGCAGGCGTGTGAAGTACTATTTCATGAACATCATCATTCCCTGCATCATCCTCTCGTTTCTGTGTCTCGCGGGATTTCTACTTCCGCCCGAGTCAGGTACGCATGCGCAGACACTTTCAAGTGTATTATGTACCACAAATGAATTTACAGTGGAATGTCTCCAAACCGGACACCAAGAAAACATCTGTGAGGAGTTTCCTGACCATTGATCTTACGTGACAATGTCTGTTCATGATCGCATAGCGCACAACTATGGCTCAGAATTATGAAATGCCTGATTTACAGTGAAACCACTCTAAACCTAACACTCTATGACCTCCCAGGGTGTCCGGTTTAGAGAGGTTCAATTTCTCTTTCTCATCATTTATGTGATGTCCATGGGCGTGACTATTATTTTTGACAATGTCGCTCGACATTCAGCTGTGAGGCAGCCGAAATGTGTAAGGGGTCCAGGGGGTTCCCCCCTGGACCCCTTACATACTTCGGTTGCTTCACAGCCCCGGATTTTGATTTCCACAAACCAACTACTGCATTCAGGTATGCTTGCAAAACAACTAGCTCCTGGGAAAAGAACATTTTGGATCAATTTAAAAAAGGATTTCTGAAAATTGGCATATTGTAATACGTTTTGTGTCGCTTCACAGTGTTTGCTTAGTACTAGGGCATTTGAAAATTGCTATCGTGGATCACATTTATATAATTTAAAAACAATCGTGCTGCTCCAAAAAGGCGTTCGTACGAACCCATCGAACCTCCCCTGACGACGCACGTTGTGTCTGATTCATTTACTTGAGATATTGCGTTTTCACGATTTAAAATATTATCTGTCTCTTCATACTGCCTCACACCCTCATGGGTAATTTCGAGCTTTTAGTCTGACAAACGTCACATTAAGCCCATAGCAAGTTCTTTCTCTGTTAACAGGTTAAGCGGCGTCCGCGGGCGGGTAGGTTTTGTGAAAAAACAAACACACTGCGTATGATATTTTATACCATTTACCGGTGAAGTAATATGAACACTGATTGGGGGACTTGTCCAAGTATTAAATCCTTTAGTGAATGTCCACTTAATAATTTAAATAATAGTATTTTTTTTTCTAAAGGTTGCTGACTGAAATTTAAGTTTATCTAAAACTTCCTCAACCCTTTGAGCACAATGCAAAGGGTTGAGGAAGTTTTTAACATAAATTTACCTTCGTTTTTTCTTTTGGCCAGCAGAAGTGGCAAGACAAAAACACGAAGACGGTAAAACAGAAAAGTTAAAATAACATTTCCAATTGTCTCCACTTTTCACTTCGCAGTTCGAGTTCTACTCCAATAACGTAATCAGCAGATCATGATGAATTTCTACTTCGGCATGAGTCAGGTGCGCGTGCGTATCACGCTAATCAATTTAAGTCACGTGCAGTAATGGATATAATTGCGATAAAGATTTGACACCTCCATTGATATTTGCTGCATAAACCAAACAAGTGCCAAGAATTTTGCCATTATCTGCTACATTACTTTTTGTATGCCATTTTTGGGCTTCTGGGGCTGATATTTCGAACAAATCCGGCTTATACATGTATCTACGCTCATTAAAATATTGCTCCATACTGTCAGTCTGCTGACGATTACTGTCGTTTTATGAATACGCCATGTGATTTTGTGCCTAACGATATGTGCGATATATCCTGAAAAATATTTACGAAATTCACGATATCTTCCGTATACGGCGTAGAAAGTTGACGAAAAGTTCAGAGCAAATGCGGAATAGCATTCCGCATTTGCTCTGATAATTTCGTCAACTTTTGACAACATTTACAGACAATATCACAGTTTCAGTAAATATATTTCATGAACAATCGCAAATCTTCTTCGGGACAAAATCAAATGGCGTGTCTCAATTATTATGTGGCAGTGACTGGAGGAATGAGGCTTTTGGGTTTTGTGATCAGTGAAGCTCCATATGATAGGAATGAATGGCCTTTTTGTGGAATTTATCGGGGTATAAACTTGGAAATGTCGCGGGAATACTGGACGAAGGCCGGAAGGCCTCGTCCAGTATTCCCGCGACTTTTCCAAGTTTATATCCCCGATAAATTCAACAAAAAGGGCATTTATTCTTTATAATTCCAGCATTTGAAATAAATTCATCAAGAAAATGTGTTTATTTCCCGTTTCTTAATAATTATTTCAACTGCGCCCCACGGTTACGCAAAGTAGTTCGGCATGGGAGTTTACTGGGATATACATTTTGGACAGTGACTTGCTACGGGCCAATCAAATGTTAGGGAATTGTGTAAATATTTTTGTGCTAGAATTATTAAGTAGTACACTCATGTAGCCTGACAACTCTCTATATTGCTTGTTTCAAGAATGTCGGGTGTTTCATTGGTGGAATGGTGCAGAACCTGACCAGACTATGCCGATGCACAGACTGATAAGGATCTACACAGGTCGCAAAAACCCATAAGCCCAATTTCTCCAGTCAGAACTACATACAGTGGGGTCAGCGTGTAAGTGCACACACGAACGAACACGACAGGTTGTAACCAACCTGTCGAGTTCGTTCGTGTGTGCACTTACACGCTGACACCACTGTACACGTGTCTCAATGTGTATATACACACCATATATACGTCCTATATTACAGGACTGAATATTACTCTGGGGACACCCGCACTGCTGATCTTCACTGTCCTTATGTCTATTTATAACCATTTTGCGATTTTGCACTATTTAGCTTTTTATTACGTACAGGGGAGAAGATAACACTGGGGCTATCGTACTGCTGACAATTACCGTGTTTATGTTGATGGTGGCGGATAAGATGCCACAGACCTCCGAGTCCATATCGGTCATCAGTACGTATATGTGCAATGCCAAATGATGTGACGGACATCACAACCTTTGTCGTAATGTCCATTTCAATTTTATTTGTATGCCCGCCCCCCATGCGATAAGAAACGAGGCTATGCAGAGTTTATTACGAGATTAATAAATACCATATTAAATCAACTCAAATGTTAAATTATATTTATTGAATAAGCACAACACAATACATTGAAGCTGTAATGACCACCTATCGTGTTTTCTGTACTGGCCTCTCATCTGCATATTTAATACACTCAGTATCTTGTATTACTATTATTAGTACACTATTTTCCTAAACTGTGAAACCCCATTTTATGCAACAATGTCAAAATATTTCTGCATTATGCATTAATGCAGATATATCCACATTTGGCTGTGACTGGAGAAATGTAGCTGATGTGTTTGGCAACCAGTGTAGATCCAGATCAGCACTGTCCACTTTTGAGACATCCATCATCGTTCTAAGAAGAACTACATGTATATATCGCACTGTTCACCATTCCATCAATGAAACATCCGTCATGCCTCTAACAAGCAATATAGATCGCTATCAGGTTACAGAGGAGTGTGCTATTTGATCAGGAACCACACTGGCCGCAATACACACAAGCCCCATTTCTCTAGTCACAACCATATATAAGAGACACGCCATGCGACTTTGTACATTCGGACATCAGCGTAATTTCATTAAATACGTTCACAAAATTTATTTTTTCATAAATAAAGTCAAAAGTTGACAAAACTTTCAGAGTACATGCGGAATATAATTCCGCATGTACTCTGAAAGGTTTATCAACGTTGGAAGCCATTTACTGAAAATATTGTAAATTTTGTAAACGTATTTCATGAAATTACGCAGACGTCCGGAGGTAGAAAATCGCATGGGCGTGTCTCATATGTTTTATATTTCAGGTATTTACCTAATGGTGGTCCTGTCCATGAGTTGTCTCTCCATCCTGTTCTCTGTCGTCATTCTCTCCATCCATCACCAGCGGGGCAAACCCATCCGGGTACCAACGTGGCTAAAAATAGCCGCCTTCTCGATAATCGCGCCTGTTTTATGCTTGAAAATCCGAACATCGGGGAGCATTTGGAATCGCTACACCGTTCGGGAGAAGTCGCGACGCCCACGGAGATTTCCGGAAACACCCGAAGTTATGCAATTGATAAACAAGGGCGATAACAATGGCATACAAAACGAATACGACGAGTTACTGTCCGATGAAATGATGGATCCGGAGCTTATTAAGTTCCGGGAAAGTGAGAACGCGGTACAGGATTTAATTTATTGGCTACACAAGAAACACAAATCGGAAGCGCGCGAAGATTTGTCTTTCCAAGAATGGCGGGACGTGGCGTTTGTTGCCGATCGGCTCTTGTTCGTTTTGTTTCTGACAATAATCATTTTTGCGACCATTGCTATATTGACAATGCGGCCAGACCAGGAATTGATCGGGTATCACCCTATATCAATGTCCTAGATGGTAGTAACTGACCAATCGGTTAAAACACAGAGGAAACACTCGAACCTGTGAGATAATTATAACGTTCGACCATGGCCAGCCGTGGGTAAACGTTTGTCGTGGCACTCGGGAACTGTTTGAACCCCAAGGCCGTAGGCCGCGGGTTCAAACAGTTCCCGAGTGCCACGGTAGGCCCGAGTGCCATGGTAGGCCCTGTGGTTCAAACAGTTCTAGAGTGCCACGGCAAACGTTTACCCACGGCTGGACATGGTCGAACGTTATTGTTACATTTCCGTCGGAGATATCCTGCAAATTTAGCGTTTATGCAGTACTTTCTGTGCTTTGATAATATGCTTCATTCAAACAACTGATTTACTCATACATGTTCCGGTGCCGCTGTACGCATCGCGTGATGCAGCCGCATCAATGTCAATAGTTCAGCCCCGGAATGAGCATTGTCTACAGCTATGGTCAAACAGCACGCGCGGTGTCTAACAATGATAGGCATGTAACAATATACTATTAGGTTATTTCATTTGTATTTGGATATATGCACGACTTCCGCAGCGTGCGATATTGGTCAATATCGTTGCGCGGCGGAACGAGTGACCTGTATCCACATACAAATCAAGTAACCTTTTTATTATACACGTACATCATTCGCAATTTAAATGCGCTTCAAAAATATACAATCTATAAATGAAATAAACAAATTATTGGCGATTTAGAAGGAACTATTTCGCGAGGTGAAGCGTAGTAGTTCCGGCACCGACCAGTATGAACTCACGAGACGTCAATATGGAAAAAAATAGTTCCGTTTTGCTTTGCATTGTGTTTCAATGGTAAAGGAAAGTACGTCTATTATAAACAAGGCGTATTGAAAAAAAAAATCATTACCCAACCAACCTGTAGTACTTTACGTTACGTTTCTATATAGATACGTAACGGACATAGCGAATACCAGGCTATTCATAATTGTATTTTTAATAATTACTAGGCAGGGCTAGGAAACGCGTAGGAACTCCGAGGCTTGCCTATTATGCTATTTATCAGGTAACATTTTATGCTCGAAAATGACCAATGGACAGAACACGGACTTGTCTACATTGCGTATTACACTGACGTCATTTGGTAACGTCACGTGACGTCATCCGACCAATGGAACGTCAGTTTTCACTTCAATGTAACCCGGATGTTTGTATGTTATCAGTCGGTATGTATTCGGTCAATACAGTGCAGGTTACCTGATAAAGTATGACAACAGGTGGATGGGCTAATTACGACAACTAGCTGGTAAAGTAATTTTATTTTCAGCGAGAAATGTACAACGACAGGTGGGAGGAATAGCGGTACATTTTTCATAAAAAAACATAAGATGCAGTGTGACAACAGGATGTGGTGTGTGTTTCTTATCAATGTGTATATTTCTGTCACAGGTCCGAGTCTTTCACCTGTGCGTTAGAAACGCGGGATTTAAATGACTTTCTATATGTAAGTTATTGGAAATCATTATGCAATTATACCAGATAGTTTCGTATATGAACATTCGTATATTAGTTTCGTATATGAAAATTCAAATATTAGTTTCGTATATGAACATTCGTATATTTGTATCGTATATGAACATTCCAATATTAGTTTCGTTTATGAATATTCGTATATTAGTTTCATACATGAGTATTCGTATATTAGGCATCACGGGACGGTTGAAAATAGCCAAAATTCACTGCTTTTCTGAGGGCGGCGGGCGACTATTAAAAATCACCGCCTCTCACAATAAGTTAAGGAGGCTCTTGCGACAAGTATTGAAAAATAATCGCAAATGAAATGCAAATCACGCGCCACAATAAAAATTCAGCAACCGCACCTATTTTGGACCAGAAATTTCAACACGACTGAATTTGTCGGAATTGTTTTCATGAAAATATGAGGCACAGAGACTTTGTTATGATTTGTTCCATCACTTGTAACACCACATCATTTCCTGAAAATGATTCCAAAGCGGGGTCATAACCACCACAAATTTTCGCTACAAATTCCCGAAAAATACCATGAAATTCTGACGCAAAACCGTACCGGCGAGACAGCATAGTATGCGCCATTTTCCAAGATTTCAAAATCAACCGGAGCTAACATTCAGATTCGTAGAATTATGAAATACTCTAAAAAGAAAATACACCTAGTCAAGCCTCCCAAAGACAAAGAACATTCATAAACCTATTTTTCTAGACACACTGGTGTAACTTACAGGGTCGGTAGTGAAGTACATGTATTTAGAAAATCGTCCATCCCCTTTGTAAAGCTAGCCGCCCACTGTCCCGTGAGACCTTAGTCTCGTATATGAATATTCGTATATTAGTTTCGTATATGAGAACTGACATGACATTATTGTTACAGTTATTTATAGACATCAATCATCTTTAATGTCTAGATACGTTAACACATTTAAATAAGTTGGCTCCATTATGTGTATGCGACAGCGTAAATTAACGGTATGGGTTCCTCCTTATAGGAATCACGATTTACCTGCTTTGACCCTCAGGTACGTTATTATCGTTGGCTCTTTAGTTACCTGGGAGTTGAATTGGATTATCGCCCATTATAAAAGCAGTAAGTAATTAAATTACTGATCCTACTGCTTTTGGGAGGGGCCCAAGTGATTCTGGTGTGGCGAAGACCTGGCAGCAGATCAGGATTATTCTGATTTCAGGACTGAATAATTTGTTTTATATAGTTTTTCTATTGTAAATATTCAGTTCTGATTTTGGGACCCCCCCCCCCTATTTGTAAAGGTAATATAATGGGATTTCGTACTAAACCCATTGAACCGGCCTTAAATGACCTTAGCTGTTGATAGCCCCAACAAACACAATCATTGAGTGGAACCGCTGTCCAATGGGCAAGTAACGCGTCCTGTTTTTTAGGGTTCCACTTTCATTCAGCTACATTTACAGTTCACCCTACTGTCCAAGCCAATCAGCATTGTGCTCCACTTATTTCACATATTGCAACGTTTAACCCCACTAAGTTGTGTATTACCAGATTTAATGATTAACTGTTCAACAGAAAATGGAATATCAATACTCGGATGGGACATTGCATTGTACACTTGACTGAACTATAAGTCAATTATTGTTCATATATTAGCTTTTCAGGAACTAAATACTGCGGTCGCTAGCGCTCCCTCGCATTTAATTCATTAAAAATCCAATATGTGAACAATAACTTATACTTATAAGCGCTCCAAACATGTGGTTTGCTTTGCAATCATGATCAGTAAATGTAGTTTTAGAAATAAATTCTAATTTATTTGTGAGATATTCCTCCATACACAACTTCTGCTGTTGCTTATATGTGACTGTGTCTGGAGAAATGCGGCTAATGGGCTTTAGCGGCCAGTGTAGATCCAGCTCAGCCTGTGCATCCGCACAGTCTAATCAGGATCCACAATGTGCGCCAATCCATCAATGCAACACCCATCATGCTTCTAACAAGCAACATAGATCGTTATCAGACTATGTGATCAAGATATACACTAGTGACAAATCCCAGAAACGCCCGCATTTCTCCAGTCACAGTAACATAATGTGACACGCCATGTGATTTGTTTACCCTTAAAATTGGAACATCTGCGTAATTTAATTGAATACGTTTACAAAATTTACAATGTTTTTCATGAATAAAGTCAAAAGTTGACAAAAGTTTCAGAGTACATGCGGAATATAAATCAGCATGTATTCTGAAAGTTTTTTTCAACTTCTACCGCCATTTACGGAAATTATCGTAAATTTTGTAAATGTATTTCATTAAATTACGCCGATGTCCGAAGCTACAAAATCACATGACATGTCTCATTTATCCTACAACCATGTTGCTGAGCGAGGCGTTGTATCCCACATCACATCACAATTTACCGCCGATAATGATTTTGAAAAGCGGCCATGATATTATCCGTGAATGACTAGCATGGCCCAATCCCAATGTGGACTTTAACATGTTATGTGTGATCATATTTCTTTTTAATGTACGTATTACGTCGTAAATATTCGAAATCAATATCGGCGGAAAAACGTCCCGGGCGTGGGAGGCATCGATATACGAGGGGCCGTCAAAAAGCTTGTGAACGATACAACGTTCATATTTGGACATTTATGATTACGTACACTGATTAGTCAAGGTGCATGATCACGTGGTTACAACAACAACAACGACGCCCACTCCAAAGTAAGTATTATTTGATATTTTCCTGAATATCTTCATGAGATGCATTTGGTGGTCCAGGGAGTTTGGCACAGTCTTATGTCGTTTTTGCGAAGAATCGATTCGGAAATCGATTCTTCGCAAAAACGACAGAAGTTTGGGCGAAAATGCAAAGACCACCAAATGCAGCTTAACAATCCATTACGTAATAAGGACAATATAAAATAATACGTACTTTGAATTAGATGGATTCTGGAAGTTTCAGTACTTGTTGTTGTTGTCAGTACCACGTGATCATACACCATGTTAGTAATGGCAGTTTGACTATAGGGCTTTGTATGTCCTATGTTCACTTTTATTTATTATAAAAACAATACGAACATGTCCGCAACTGACGTAGAAAAGTGACGTAACTTTCAAAGCAGATGCGAAATTCAAACGCGAACTTTAATGTGCACTGAAACGACAAGCAGAGAGTTATTGAGATTTTCATGAACGTAGCTCTTGATCAATAATTACACTCATGCAGCATGAGACACGGACACATATTTTCGTTAAATAGAAATGCGACTGTGACTGGGGAAATACGGCTTATATGTGTCGCCGTCTATCGCCGCAAATGAGTGTGTAGGCACCGTCATATTTCCCGTAAACTGCGTTAAAAATTTACCAAAATTCAGGCTCTGAATTGTGTCCACTTTCGACGTGATTTACAGAGATATGTGGCTGTGACTGGAGAAAGAGGGCTTATAGGTTTTGCGACCAGTGTAGATCCGGATCAGCCTGTGCATCCGCACAGGCTGATCAGGATCTGCAATGTTCGCCATTCAATCATTGCAATACTCGCCATGCTTCTAACAAGTAATTTAGATCGTTATCCGGCTACAGGGGACCGTACGACTAAAATGTTCGTAAGTTCAAATTTATGATCGTTTGGAAATTTAAATTGATGGATTTACATTTAGTGAACATAGGCTGCACATGCAATCATTGTTTACAAGAAAACAATGTTAATGTGAAATGTACAGACGGTCCTAATTTTGCACTTACGAACATTTTAGTCGTTTAGTGAAACAACACCCAGGAGTGTACTACTGTCTGTTTCATGAAAGCTGCCCGAATGTTACGGCCATATAAACAAGGCAAAAACAATATGTTTGTGATAATATTAAAATGAAGCAAAATTTAAGAACGAGCCTTCTTTATATTTCGCGAAATTTTGTCAAATATTGATTTTATTGCGAAAAAACAATTTCCCCAT
The DNA here is from genome assembly GCA_029237695.1 of Conchocele bisecta. Lineage (NCBI taxonomy): Eukaryota > Metazoa > Mollusca > Bivalvia > Lucinida > Thyasiridae > Conchocele > Conchocele bisecta. The sequence goes on from CM055275.1 coordinate 37,530,297, forward strand.
GCTAAATCCCGATAGACATCTTCACTCTGACTTCTCCCACAGCTCCTCCATCTCCTTTTCCCCAATTCCCATACGCAAATCTGTTTTTCGTAATAAAATCAATATTTGACATATTTTTCACGAAATAAAAAGAAGGCTCATTCTTAAATTTTGATAAAATTTAATATTATCAAACAAAATATTGTTTTTGTATAAGCGACACTGGTCACAAAGCTACATTTCTCCAGTCGCATTCACAATTAAGCTCATACGAGCTTATTACAATGTATACGCTATTTGCCGCTATCATTCCGGTGTTAAATACATGTTTTGTATTGTATTGTATTGTATTGTATTGTATTGTATTGTATGATTTTAGGCAACACGTGTCTCAATTCAGCACGCATGGGCAATTAACTCAGTATTCACATTCTGAAAATAGATTTTAATTTACGAATCGTTAGCGGAAAATCTGAAATTGAATCATCCGTGAATGTGAATGAAGATATGGGGCTTAAGGCATGTGTGGCCCATCTCGTACAACTATTTCCTTACCTGCTTAACCCTTCCTACGCTGTTGACGGAAATTGCCGTATGCTGTTTTCATTTTTGCTTTAATTCTTAACAAAAAACTGGTTTTGACAGCACATGAGAATCGTCTCCACTGGAGACGATTCTCTTGTGCTGTCAAAACCAGGTTTTTGTCAAGAAATATTGAAAATAAAACATTTCCAGCAGACGACATTTAATTCAGCGTAGTAAGGGTTAAGGCATGTGTGGCCCATCTCGTACAATTCTGTCCTTACCTGCTTAAGCACTTATCCAACCTGTAGACAGTATGGGTAGTAATAGACTAGTACTACGATGACGATAGCACGACATATGATATAAAATAAAAAACATAAGACGATACATTTTAATTCAGCATTAACATCCTTACAACGGCCACCTCTCTACAACAGCCAGTTTTGCGTCTTCCCATGGGTGGCTGTTGTAGAGAGGCTGCACTGTAGTTTTGCAAGTGTCCGTAACGTAATTGCAGATGCACATGCATCATATTTCCGTATTCCATTATACCCATGTGCTGAATAGCTGAGACATCATGAATTAAATAAGTGTATAATTGTGTCATTTTTCCACCAGTTCTAAAAATTACGAGTGCCCGCAAAACCCATAAGCCCCATTATTTCAGTCAGAGCCACACTTTTGGAAAGTGTGGATGGATGCGGATGCGGACATAAATAGAAGGCTTGTGTAATGTTCCAGAAAATGTCATATCTACAGAATATACAAAACTATCTGTCTCCCTATATTATAACATGACAAGTGGGACCCCAGTTTTAATGATGGAATCATCATCAACATTCGCATACCCTCCCATCTAGCGGAGATGTAACATGTGTGTGCTTGAAGAAATGGGGCTTATGCCATTGACGGACACTCTACTTCTTCATCTTCTAGCTCAGTTGTGCGGCATAATCAAGAGCTATTCTGTTTGTTAGAAGCATACCGAGTGTCGCACCGACCAAATGGCGAGCATTGCAAACACTGGTCAGACCACGCGGTTAGATGAAATAAGTAAATTAAACTGTATATAAAGATGTAAAACTTACATGGAACAGGCATTTGTTTTACTTTCCATTTTTACATTTCGATAGTGGTAGAACATTGAACATTTTAATTATAATCAGGGCCCGGTTGCTCAATAAAGCTTCTGTTAGCTTAACAGACTGTTAAATCCTTAGCATTGCTAAGGATTTAACAGTCTGTTAAGCTAACAGAGATTTTGAGCAACCGGGCCCTGGTAATTAACATGTTATGTAATTAATGTTGAGACGCATTACGGGCATTACAGATCAGCAAAATTGACAGTCAAAAAATCGGCCTCACGGCAGCCGGTGATTAATTACTGAATTAATGGCTTTACTCTTCCCACCATTAGGATGTACCCAGCCTATAAAAGTTGTTTCGGTATAATCGTGCATGGGAAATGTACCGTAACCTTACCGCACTAACATCTCGATGAAAACCGTCAGCGCTGAAAGATCGGCATGTACACTTCTAGTAAAGGTCCATTTTACCAGTCGAATGCGTAACCCATTCCTTTCGGAATACACCGTTACCGCTATGAACTGTATTAAATATGTTATTTGTGTTATTTCTCAATAAAAGTATATGTTCTGACCACTCATTTGAACCGTCTCGACGAGACGGTTCAAATGGTGGTCCAGCCATATACTTCTGAGCGCATAGAAGGAACATATTTAGGATTATCCGCAAACATAATGGAGAAATCCTCAGCATGAAAAGGGTTAATATTTTAGTGATCATACGGACCACATATTCGACTAATCACAATTCACACGCAAATGGCGATTGACGGCGAAAGGGCGTTATATGGAGTAAATTTGGAACAACGAATTTCACTAGTATAATTGAACGAGAAACTACGGTGGCACATTTCTGCCATCAAAACATACACAAGTAGTCGTAATGCACAATGTATACATCATAGTTTGTCTTACCGACATAAGTATTACGTCAAAACAAGTTATGTGTACATGTACTGCGCACGTGGTTATGCCATCTCCGGAATGTGATCATGTACATTCAAAGCTAAGTCGTTTAATACATCTAAATTATAACTCTTCTAAAGGACATAAGTATCACTTCAAGACGACTTGATTCTGGTAAAGTGAGGAACTATCTATCTATGAAAACGTGATACTACTCACGAGTTACTCTACTTATGATAAGCTATGCTTAAATATAGCTTCCTCGTATATTACGGAAGTAAGATTCTGGATGGATTTATTTCCTTGAACATTTTAATGAAATATTTCCTCCGTGACGTCCGCAAGACGTAATTGACGTCACGTTTTGACGCCATTTCCGGCGAAAAAATAATTAATACGTTAACGTTAAAATTGCCAATTTTGACAACGTTATAATCTGGTCTAAGAGCAAATTTTACATTTTTCGAAGAGCATGTACTATACAATTTATTCCACTACCATTTTGAAATACCGTAGTTATATCCCTAGACATCTGTAAATACGACACGCCGCACTCGTTTCTTAATCGGATTACCAGATGTCTCGGGGAAATAAATCCGGTAATTCAAAATGACAGATAAATAAATTTCTTATTTGTTTGCATGTTTTCAGTTTGTTCCCTATTTAAGAAAATTCTCAATTGTAAAAGTATAATACACATTCAATTTGAAATATGGGCGTATAATACTCTTTAGATACAAAACTTATCTGGATCATTGCAACGGTGGTGGAACTACGATAACACGATAACGATAACGCGATACCACGATAACACAATTGTGATACCACGATATAGTATATCATAGTTAATGTATCGTCATCGTGATATCGTGGTATCACTCATCGCGATATCGTGATATCTTCATCGTAGAATGGTACTATCGACATCGTAATGTAGTGATATTGTAGTATCGTGAAGTTTTATATCGGACCCATATTTGATTCACTTCACTAAATACTATTTCCAAACGCCTTATGTTTCATACGACGTAAAAACTCGGCGTAAGTTTTGAATGCATAGGCAAGCAGTAGTCACCCAGTCAGACTGACTGGGTGCCTACTGCATGCCTATGCATTCAATTTTATATTATATTTATGGAAGCGCATAGATAACGGGCCGTTGGCAGCACTCGCTGGGCATAGCGGCATAGCGGCATAGCGGCACACTGACGGCCCACCAGCGGCCCGCCATCTATGCGCTTCCATAAATATAATATAAAATTGCATATTTTGTTTCTCTTTCAATCATTTAATGACACAGTTATTGTTTGAAAACGATTTTCTTGCTTATAATATATATGTTTTATATCTTTATTGTATACAGCGGGCCGCTAGTGGACCGCTATGCACTGGATTGTCTTCCTAATTTTGTAGAATGATCGATTGTCTACCTTGAAAATATATTTGTTTTTATTTCTTTTTCGTGTGTGTTTATTTTTAATACGATACTAAATTAAATTTATATTTTAATAGCGTAGTTCCATTTAACGTATAATTACTGATTTTGATTTGTATCTACAATTAGCGTGTGATTTTAAAAACGCGACGCATGCGCAGAATATGAAAATTTGCGGTGGATTTGAACTCGACTGAGAAAGGCAATGTGAACAATAACTCACAAAGTACTGACACAATAAGAGAAACTCTAAAGTGTGGGTAAGATTTGCTGTGAATTGCTGTCTAATGCGTTTTCAGTGAACAACACTCTAGCGATGCACGGCTCAACAAAACAATTACAAAAGAATTAACAGTTGTCATCATATTTTGTGACCAGACATGCAATCTAGTAATTTTAAATTCGAATTAAACATGCCACATATATCTAATATTTAAATGACTTACGTAACTTAACTTAAGTGAATTTCAACTTAGACAGCTGTTGTCAGAAATTATTGTCAATTTGATCGTTCTGAAAGATGCAAAATGATGTCCGGGCGATTTACAGTTCACACGGCATAGCGGCCCACTGACGACCCACCAGTGGCCCGCCGTCTATGCATTATATTACAACTGCTGACATCCCTTCACATCAACACAGTGGGATTAGAATCTAATCAGTTTGCTGATATTCCCAGTTGCACAGCATTAAACGGTCTCAAAACTATACTTTACTGTGAAGAACCTACGATGGCACAGAGAGGACATGGACATATGTTTTGTTTTGCGTTCGCACGCGATAAGTTTCATGCAAAACGGTTCCACCTGCACACGCAATAGGTGTTTCATGCGCACGTGATAGGTTTCACGCAAAACAGTTCGGCGTATGCACGTCATACGCTTTGCGTGCTAATGCGATAGGTTTTGCATGCGCACGTGATAGGTTTCACACAAAAGTTCTGCGTGCGCACGCACGTGGACATCGAAAATAAATTATATCAAATGCGCACGCATAACTTATACCGTGCGCACGCAAAACCTGCACCGTAAGAAACAGTATAATTACGGGGGAAATTAACGGACAAGAATTTTAACCGCGAAGCTTTGGATTGGTAGCAGAACACATGGCGGCAGCTTAGCGGCACAATAGTGTCTACAACAAAAATGACAGCGGGCCGTTATCGGGCCAATATATATTGTGATATGTCGGGCCGATGAGTTGCCGCTTTACATAACCGCCAGCGGCCCACTGAAGAATTCCGTCAGCGGGCCGCTGTTTAGAAGATGGCGGCTGTCGCAATGCTGACTGGACATAGGCCTGAACATCATAGGCTTTCGGCGTGTTTCGGCTTTCATCGGTATAACTATAAATACCAAAGCAAATGGCGTTATTTAATCTCAAGGGAAGTAATCATTGTAATGAATTCAGTATTATCAGTCCAGTTCAATTATAGCAGTACCGACGAAAGACGAAACACGCCGAATGCCTTATGCTGAAAATATAAGAACTTCACACAATACAGTGAAACCTATCTAAACCGGACACCCTGGGAGGTCCCCAGGGTGTCCGGTTTAGAGAGGTTTCACTGTAGACCAGGCATTTGAAAATTCTGAGCCATAGCTGTGTGCTATGCGACCATGAACATACATTATCACCTGAGATAAATGACCAAGGTACTCATCGAACATAAGATCACAGAAGTTTTCTTGGTGTCCGGTTTAGAGAGGATCCACTGTACAAACAGTGCAAGCGGGAGGTTGGTCGGGAGCATGCGAAGGCCAATTTGGTTTAAACATATTTTATAGTAATACATGTATACTAATACAACGTTATTTTAACTTTTATGGAGTTATTCCTAAGTGCCTCTGGGGTCCGTTTTACTAAACTTCGTAACATAAAAAAGTTCGTACAAATATTTCTATGAATGTGCTTTTGGAACATTAACGTGTTTCTGTAATGCTACTAGTTTGTACCTAAGGGTTCATGCCATTCAATGTATCACATCCACGAATTTTTTTTTCGAAAATCATCTGTCAAAATAAATGTTATTGTGGATTTCAATTTTGCACTTACGAACTTCTTAGTCTTACGAAGTTTAGTGAAACGGGCCCCTGATGTTCACCATACTTTTTGTTATGTTAACGCCGAAAAGGTAATTATACTACAAATATAGAGTTAACCCTTTTATACTTCAGTTACATTGGATAGACATGATATTATAACACAATAATTATTGCCTTAAATAGGCTTTCACAGTTTATTAACACATTGTAATACAAATCATAATATACTAGTGTAATAAATATGCAAATATACCTGGTACAGAAAACAAGTTAGATAATTAATACAGCTTCAAATTATGATTATGTGCTTATGCAATACATATAATCTAACAGTTGTGTTAATTTAATATGATATTTATTCAACTCGTTGTCTGATTTCATAAGAAACTCGGCATAGCCGAGTTTCTTATGAAATCAGTGAACTCGTTTAATAAATATCGTATGAAATCATCACTCATGTAAGATCCGCTATACACATAATCAGTATGTATGGTCTGTGAGATATTGCAATTTGAAAGCTGGATTAGATTTTCTTAAATCCACCCGATATAACATGAAGTGCCACACACAATGGTATTATGCAATGTCTTATGGATCGTATGGGAGCACGTGTCTTCGATGTCTCGCCGTTGCTGAGATTAAATTGGCGTCCGTCAATACCGTCGGGTATTCCGAATGTTAAGATGTCCGTACAAGTTATACGTAAGAAACGTACACGACTCCCGATTGGCTTAGACAGAGTCTTGTTGAATCAGCACATTTGTCATTAAATCAGGATTTAGTGCAAACACGCAAACTGTCAAGACTAGATGTGGCATTTATCGCTACTGTCTGTTTCACGAAACCTGGCCAAATTGTACGGCCATATAAACAATGCAAAAACAATATTTATTTCGATAATATTGAATTTGATCAAAATTTAAGAATGAGCCTTCTTTTTATTTCGTGAAATTTGATCAAATATTGATTTTATTACGAAAAAATGATTTGTCTATGGGATAAACATGGGGGAAAAGGATGTGGGTGAGCTGTGGGAGGAGTCAGAAAACGAAAAAGTTTGGAAATTGACTCCGAAACCTGGCTAGATAGCTTGGAAATGATCTAAGGAAGAAAACAAAAGTTAAATTTTGAAAATCGGTCCAGTATTTCTGAAATTCTAAAAAAAATCGCCATGTTAAAAACAATTTTCCCATGCTAAATCCCCATAGACATCTTCACAGAGTGAAGATGTGTATGGGGATTTAGCATGGGGAAATAGTTTTTTCGCAATAAAATCAATATTTGACAAAATTTCGCGAAATAAAAAGAAGGCTCGTTCTTAAATTTTGCTTTAATTTAATATTATCACACAAATATTGGACGTGGAGGACCTGGGGAGGAGTAAAAAAACGAAAAGATTTGTAAATGCACTCTGAAATCTGGCTAGATAGCCTGGGAATGATCTAACTAAGAAAACAAAAGTTAAAATTTATGAAATTAGACAAATGTCACCATGTTAAATCCCCATAAGACATCTTCACTCGGTAAAGATGTCTATGGGGATATAACTTTTTTTTAGCAATACAATCGATATTTATGGAAGCTTCCTTGCAGATGCTAACATATTTTGACTAACTCCTAATTAGGAGATACTAAGTCCTACTTAAGAGATAGTAACTCCCAATTATGAGATATTATCTCCTAATTAGAAGTTAGTATATTTTAATTAGGACTTACTATCTCCTAATTAGGACTTACTATCTCCTAATTAGGACTTACTACCTCCTAATTAGGACATACTATCTGTGCCAATGCTATGCACTGTTTTAACTCATAATCAGAAGATAATAACTCCTAATTAGGAGATATTAAGTCCTAATTAGGAGATATTAAGTCTTAGTTAGGTTATACTAACTCCTAATTAGGAAACACTAAGTCCTAATTAGGAGATATTAAGTCATAATTTGGAGATACATATATTTTAGCAATGACACCAGGACGCTTCAATAGATATTGGACCAACTTCAAATTTCACGAAGTAAAAAGAAGGCTCATTCTTATTTTTGTTCTATAATTTAATACATTGTTTATATAGCTGTACAATTTGCCAGGTTTCGTGAAACAGCCTATAGTGTTGCACTCTGCGTCAGCGGGTACCATGTTTCATGTCGAACTATGCGCCGGATTCCTGCCGTAATCCCATTCAGCTAAATGTTGAAAATATTAACCGGCGCCGGTTAATTGACAAAAATTGTGTTTTGTGCGATAGCTCTAAACGGAGCTGAGTGCCATCTCGTCAGGTAACTGGTGCATCTTTCTACGTGAAACATTTTACACCGAGTGACGTGGAGTGCAGCAGCAGAAATAAAACCGCTATCAGATGAAGAGGTATATTTAACAAATTGCCTCCATTTTCGTATCACCGTTGATCGTCAAACTTGATTTTAAAATTTGAAAAATGCGATATGTTTGTATTCGCAAATGTGGTCGAAAGTTGATCAGTTGTGAGCTTCAATGACGTAGGCCAGTTCACTAAGCTTGTTACGACAAAAATGCTCGTAAGTGCAAGCTTATGATAGTCTGTAAATTTCACATGAACAACTGTAAACAATTATTGGATTTACATGTATTGAACATAGGCTGCAGACGATCCTAAATTTGCACTTAAGAACATTTTAGTAGTAAGAAGTTTAGTGAAACGGCGCCCTGTGTCTGCACATTGTGACATAGCAGATGATATGTTATTGGGTAGTGGACTGGGGCGGCGGGGTGGGTTGAGGGCTGGGCGGGAGGTCAACTCATCAAATGGGGATCTATGAAAATCGCTAACAAAACCAGAAACAAACGGTGCTTCATGCGTAGTTATTAGTAATTAAATAACTGTGTAATTTTGTCACTATTCCACCAGTTCTAAAAGTTACGAGTGCCCGCTATACAGATATAATAATTGAGTAATATTTAGTTTACTGATAGTGACTCGCGGTGGTATCAGGCTATTTTCATATGCAAATGAAGCATGCTATTTTTTAATAATTTATACTAATTAATTGCGTGACCGGACAAAAATATTGTCGACATAATTATTATAAAGTATGATTGCTGCACATCATACAATAAATACAGAGAGTAAATAGTAATGTCCGTTAACATTTTAAGAAAAACACGGTTATCGCTCCTGATATCAGTGTGTAAATTTAGGTCTGATATAAAATGTATAATAATTCCAATCAATATGTGGGGTAATGGCGAATTAATGTTTATTTTGCCAGAAAATGTCTCAGATGATGTGTCTGATATACAGAGCAGTTTGTGCCTACAGAGTGGGCATGTACCTTTAACGCTCACAGACTAAACAACTGCTACCTGAATCCACAAACGAAAACTTCAAGGCAGATTGTATCAAAGCCATTGCACGCACTTTAATAAATTAGCCCCGCAGGAACATGGATTATTTTTATTACCTCGTTCCCACGAAATAAAAATTCGTTCCCTCAATGTAACAATTCGTTCCCTCGAATTAACAATTCGTTCCCACGATATAGCAATTCGTTCCCTCGAATTAACAATTCGTTCCCACTACATGATAATTCGTTCCCTGAATCGAACAATTCGTTCCCTCGAATTAACAATTCGTTCCCTCGATATAACAATTTTTAGTTAATTATTGGGAACGAATTGTTAACTTGAGGGAATGAATCGTTATTTCGTGGGAACGAATTAATAAAAACAAAATACTACATCCCCTGCATGGCTCCGTATTTTATCCCGTCAACACAGTGCGTATGTGCCGTGAAACACGGTGCCTTGAAACATTTTTGATATCCAGTCAATACAATTTTTTGCATTTTACAGCCATTTGAAGGTGTTGACGGGATAAATAGAATAGTAGGTTAGTGACGTGAATGGGAAAAATATCTGGCGCGGCTCGGAAACGGGATGTGCTCGGCAGAGCCTCGCCCATCCTGTTTCCTAAGCCTTGCCAGATATTTTTCCCCATTCACGGCACTAACCTACTATTCTCTATCTATTTTCCTTATTTCTGAACCAAAGTATATGTTGTGACCACTCATTTGAACCGTATCGGCGAGACGGTTCAAATGAGTGGTCACAACATATACTTCTGATGAGAAATAAAGAAATTCTTGAGCCTTGCCGGATATTTTTTTCCCATTCACGGCACTAACCTACTATTCTCTATAAACACTATAATTCACACTTTTGTGATTTGGCCTTATGGTGAACGTGGGTTGGCTTAAGGACCAGTTCTATAGTCTAAGTCTAAGTCTAAGTTCTAAGTCCCCAACAGGGGCTCGAGATAATTGGAAGATAGATAGATAGATCAAAGGATGTGATCATCCTTTGATCGATCTATCTATCTTCCAATTATCTCGAGCGCCTGTTAGGGACGTTGAGATGTGCGACTCTAACTGACAAGGGTGTTAGTAAGACTAAAAGTTACTGTAAAAGTCTGAGGCAGTATATACAGAAGAGTGTCATGTAGTTAAAAGTGAAAACAGGGCTGGTATTTAGGCAGCGGTTTTACGTTCAAGCTGGCTGATTGCCAGGTTGAACTGCTTGACTGTTGGTAATGTTGGAATCCCTATTGGTATGGAATTCCAGACAGATACTGTGTGGGGGAAATAAGATATGATATACAAATATGAGTCTGTATTGTAGTGGGTGTGAGTGCCGCTGGGATCTGGGTTTATGTGTACGGTATTGCTCAGCTGGGATTGCCACAATATCATTTTCATAGCATAGAAAGTCTGTTGTCTATCCTCCGGAGTTCTGAGCAACGCCATCCAAGTGAGTTTAACAAGTTTGTCACGCTGGATGTACGCTGGTAAGTTCGGAATCACGAAACAGGTTACACAAAAGACAGAGTTAAATTTGCACAAACAAAAACAAAAACCTTTGTGTTACTGTCACGCCAGGGTGACACCAAGATAGGTTACTGATGGGATGGAACCCAAGCACGTTGTGGACAGAGACAACAAGGTTTATAGTTACAATGATGATGTATTTACAAATAATTGTATGCACAAACAATGAATGATAATGTCAGTACGGACAACGTCCTCTGGATGAAGGTAGGTATACTGTAGTTCAACATTATGCAACATGTACAAGATCCGATTTTAGAGTTTCCGTTATACAACTCCGGTTTCCGCCATGATGACAGTGACGTTCTTTAGACGCCGTAAAGTTACTTGGAACTAGAATATACAGACTACTTGGGCGGATGGCGCCAATATCACATGGGTGAACGTCCTTCGAGATTCATATCGTCCTTGGACGGAATGACGTCACCGGAATGATGCCCCACTCGACACGCCCTTGGTCCACGCGGAGCAGAGTCCCCGCTGGTACACGGTGTCGTGTTGTGGACTCCTGTAGCCGATTTCATCAACATTGCAAAGTATACTTATCTAGCAAAGTATACTTTGAGAGAGTAATCATTTATTTTTCCCAAAATGCATTATTTCATATAGAACTAACCACTGCATATATTTGATGATTAAAAGTATGCAGAATTATTATACTGAATTTATTACATTTTAAAATAAATGATTGCTCCCTCAAAGTATACTTTGCTAGAAAAGTATACTTTGCAATTTTGATGAAATCGGCAACAGACTTACACAGAAACAGGAACCGTTATCGTGTAAATACAACGAGGGATCGTAGCTAGTTATTTCCCTTTGCAAATCTACTTATATAGATCCGGGGGGCGTTTCGTACGACTAAACTGTTCGTAAGTGCAGATTTAGAATAGTCTATCAATTTCAATTGATGCATTTACATTTATTGATCATATGCTGCATATTCAATAAATGTAAATCCAATGATTGTTTACAAGAAAACAATGTTAATGTGAAATTCACAGACTATCATAATTTTGCACTTACGAACATTTTAGTCGTACGAAACTCCCCCCGGTACTTTCGTTTATTTTAGCGTAATTTTTTACTGAATAATTGAATATTTTTATCTCCTAATTAGGACTTACTATCTGTGTCAATGCTAAGCAATTTGTATCTCCTAATTATGAGATACTATCTCCTAATTAGGAGATATGAAGTCCTAATTAGGAGATACTAAGTCCTAATTAGATGATAGTATGCTCCTAATTAGGAGTTAGTATCTCATAATTAGGAGATACATATATTTTAGAATTGACACCAGTAGCCCATTTCACCAACATTGCAAAGTATACTTTTCTAGCAAAGTATACTTTGAGGGAGTAATCATTTATTTTTCCCGAAATGCATATTTCATATAGAACTAACGACTGTATGTATTTGATGATTAAAAGTATGCAAACTTATTATACTGAATTTATTACATTATCACAGCCAAAATGGCTGTGATAATGTAATAAATTCAGTATAATGAAAATTAATAAATTTATCCTTAAATTGAAAATTTCTCCTTCAGAGTATACTTTGCTAGAAAAGTATACTTTGCAATGTTGGTGAAATATGCTACAGGACTCTTCCATACATGTACCTACCTTCATGGATAAAGATCAGCTTCCATCTCCAGTCGCTTACCATTCGTGCTTGAAACCTACTCTGAAGTCGGAAACAATTATATGTTGCTAACAGGGTACCAGTCCCTGCGGAACCAATCCCGATTTATATGACAATAGCGTGTCACATGACTTGTAAATCTACTGTGTTGACATTAGCGTATTTCCTACTGCATGCAGTAACCAATTCCCCACGGTGTTCTATATTCGACGGCGGTTTTTATTCACCGATCGCTTTGTATTCTGAACGTATACTGTCTAAGTCAGTCAATGATACATGGATGGTAATGCGATATATTTGTACGAACTGGGAATAAACTCATAGCCAGATTGAATGGTCAAATATGACCCTATGCCATTTTTCACCAGTTGTTTCTGTAAAATATATAATTACAGATGCATGTACCTATTCATGTATCATATGCAGTTCCACTACACTGTAGCTTTTATAAACAGGTTCACAGGGTGTCCGGTTTACAGAGGTTCCACTGTAAAACATACAGATGACGATCTCAAGACACGATTGGGTACTTTGCGATCACGAACAGACATTGAACCCGATCGGAATTTAGCACAAAAAAGCTAACATGTATCTGTGTCCGGTTAAGAGAGGTTCGATGTGTTCTAATTGTATCCGTGTCGAATGGCCGGTTGATCAGCCGCCAGCTACTTAAATTCACAGGTTGAAATAATGGACCAAGGTCTATAAATACATTAAATACACACACCAGTGGCCCGTTTTAGTAAAGTTCGTACGACTAAAATGTTCGTAAGAGCAAAATTATGATAGTCTGTAAATTTCACATTAACGTTGTTTTCTTGTAAACAATTATTGGTTTTACATTTATTGAGCATAGGCTGCATATGCAGCCTATGCTCAATAAATGTAAATCCATAAATTGAAATTTACAGACGATTTGCACTTACGAACATTTTAGTCGTACGAAGTTTAGTAAAACGGGCCCCAGTATCATGCGTGTCTCAAACTCAGGGCCTCTAGGTTACCGTACAGGCACTTGTATATCGCTCTAGATATATAACAGGGAAGATGTGCTGAAGGATCCCAAACGAAACAAACGAAAACGAACGGAAAACGAAGTGAAAACAATCGTTTTCAACAACGATATACATACTGTATACACGATTATAATGGTGCTTTGATTGCGTACGTGAAAACGATATTTTCATTTAAAACTGATGTTTTCGTTGGTTTGAACGTTTACGTGACACGTTTAAGCCAACGAAAACATCGTTTTCTAATTATAAAAACGATAACGGTGTACAAACGATGGGTAAACGATAAACAACCGTTCGTTTATGGAACCAATAACACATCCGGATTGTACTGACTGGTAACTGATAAGAAGTGACATATAGGTCCATAGGGCCGTGTGTTTTCGTCAATATTATATTGTACATATTTACTGTTTCGTTCAACACATGTCATTATAATAAACTAATTACTTTCCTATTTTTTAATAAACTAATTACTTACTTACTTAGTAGTAATCATGTGGAATGCATAAAGTTCTGAGCCCATACATTTAAATTGTACTAAATCACGCAGAGACGATATACGGCCATTGACCAGTGCAGACCCACAACGAGGTATACATTTGTGTACATGAATATTGATTATGAGTTTTTTAATGTAATATATGTTGGTGGAATGCGGACAGATGTGTATAATTGTGCCGAAATGGTACACAGCTTACATGTAGGTCAACTACGGTCTTATAATGTACGCCGTGTCCCGGTGCACGGGAGGCGGGAAGAAGAGAGGGGGTAACTGGGTAGAACCTGGCACCGGTGATGCGGAGCAAAACGGGTCCAAGGTAGAACCAATCCACCCATGGCGGCATATAGTCGGTAAAAATACGAGCTATTTTCGTCCAAAGAGTTGCCACATCAACGTAGTTCCAAGGCAGGCTGGGGCCAGAAGCAGACAAGGGCAGGCAGAAAATTCGGCTGAGCTCGGGCTAACTTGCTGTTTTGATTTTGGGTTGCACTCGTGGCTATTCATCTGGATAGTTGGATCATGGCGTGACGTGTAATACTTGCATCATTGGCAGCCTAGAATGATTAACAACTCAGACTGATAGCGTGAGTCCTTCTAATGAAATATTGCAAAATATGATGTAAACCTTGTTAATTGCGGCTGTGACAGGATCCGTCTGGTTTATAGAATGTGTGACCAGTGCAGTTTTTGATATACTGTCACCCTGCTGTAGGTAGTTGCGAACGGTAACTCTTGAAATTACTCCCGTACCGTCCGTAGCTAGAGCTACCGTTCGCAATAGCTCTAGCTACGGACGGTACGGGCATAATTGCAAGAGTTACCGTTCGCAATAGCTCTAGCTACGGACGGTACGGGAGTAATTGCAAGAGTTACCGTTCGCAATAGCTCTAGCTACGGACGGTACGGGCATAATTGCAAGAGTTACCGTTCGCAAAGCTCTAGCCTACGGACGGTACGGTACGGAATTGCAAGAGTTACCGTTCGCAATAGCTCTAGACGGTACGGGCATAATTGCAAGAGTTACCGTTGGCAATAGCTCTAGCTACGGACGGTACGGGTATAATTGCAAGAGTTACCGTTCGCAATTAGCTCTTAGCTACGGACGGTACGGGAGTAATTGCAAGAGTTACCGTTCGCAATAGCTCTAGCTACGGACGGTACGGGCATAATTGCAAGAGTTACCGTTCGCAATAGCTCTAGCTACGGACGGTACGGGAGTAATTGCAAGAGTTACCGTTCGCAATAGCTCTAGCTACGGACGGTACGGGAGTAATTGCAAGAGTTACCGTTCGCAATAGCTCTAGCTACGGACGGTACGGGCATAATTGCAAGAGTTACCGTTCGCAATAGCTCTAGCTACGGACGGTACGGGAGTAATTGCAAGAGTTACCGTTCGCAATAGCTCTAGCTACGGACGGTACGGGAGTAATTGCAAGAGTTACCGTTCGCAATAGCTCTAGCTACCGACGGTACGGGAGCAGATTGCAAGAGTTACCTTCGCAACTATACTGTAGGCTGAACAATTCGTGGATTCGTTGGTCATGTACATGTAGTAGCATGACACATTAATTAAAGGTCATATGAAAAACAATTTTTTATTTTTTGCAAATAATACACTTTGATAATATGAAATAAATGCTGAAAGCCGCATGTAAAAATAACAAATATTAAAAAAGTTACAAAGGTTTGAACATGTTAATTAGCTGAAATATGCGTGTTCCACTATGAGGTCATAGAATAATAATTATTTTTTATTTATTTCATTTTTATTTATATTAAATCTAAGTGACTTTTTTCTCATTATTTTATTATTTGAATTTGATAATTTATGATGAAATAAAATGAAAACTGTAGAAAAATAAAAAAAATAACACATTTTTATTGGGGTTTTCAAAAAGGTTTTTGAAAAAAAACTCATACATTTCATACATTTGCATGAAATGTACAAATATTACTATGAAAACTAGCATAACTTTTGATAGGATTATAATTGTTGCGTGGGGTTTTCTGCATGTCATTTGTATTATCTTTATCTATTAGTTTACAAATTATTTTTTCAAATTTATTTTTTCTATTCATATGACCTTTAAATGTTATTTATTCGGACCTACGTCTGGCAGCATAGTCTGATAAGCGGATCGCTTGAGTCCTTTGTGCTTCCAATACACAACGCTGTTGGAGGCCCGGATAAGTCTGTTAACTTCTATAACCAACTGGTTATACACCTCCACAGGTAGGTTGCGCGTCTGGTACCGAAACAGAAATTGTCCGATGTTCGCCGATTTAAGGTGATACCGGGCCTTCATGGTAGACACCCACGCAATCAACCGATACGCGACCTCCTCGGCTGTGCTGTCCACACTGTCCAAGTCATTCCCTCCCAACTGCACGACTATGTGAGCATACCGACTCTCCCGATTCCTCCTCTCGTAAATTACCAGGTGTCTAGCAGACATACTTCCCCCGGAGATACCATACATAACGATAGGTCCTGCGGATAACGCAAAGTTCCTCCGGTCCGGGTCCGCATCAACATATCTCTGGATCCTGCAAATGTGTGAACTCACCAGGATCAGTAAACCGTCAGCGCTAGTAGCCATGATAACACAAATGTCCAAACGCAGTTGTTGTTATTGGTCCGAAACGGGTATGATGGTCTGAAACAGCAAGGGGCGAATCCGTCTCGAGTAAAAAGTTTACATTTCACACTTAAATAGCGAAAACGACGTTACACGAAATTGTCACGTAGGAAAATTGTTTAAATATGTCTTCCTACATCATATGGCATTAATTAAATCAGGAAAAACAACCAGAATTACCATGTAATGGCGTAATAAAGTTACTTCAATTTAATATTTTTCTTTGTATAGACAATAGCGCGTATAATGATAAATAGCGCAAAGAGTTCACAAACATGAAAAAGGGGTTGACGGGACAATTAGCCACGCAACTCAATATTAATGGTGCGCGCCCCCACAAATACATTTATAACTATAACTTATCATATATTGCTCTTTTATTTATGAATTGCATGTAATGCCGCATTACCTGCACAATAATGTTAATTTATCCAGTCAACACAGTGCGTATGTGCCGTGAAACACGGTGCCGTGAAACATTGTTGATATCCAGTCAATACTATTTTTGCATTTTACAGCCATTTGTAGGTGTTGACGGGATAAATAGAATAGTAGGTTAGTGCCGTGAATGGGAAAACATATCTGACGCGGCACGGAAACGGGATGTGCTCGGCAGAGCCTCGCCCATCCCGTTTCCTGAGCCTTGCCAGATATGTTTTCCCATTCACGGCACTAACCTACAATTCTCTATTTACGCCTTTATTATTTTCCCGATCATTCGTGGTTGTTAAGCACGACTGTCATTTTGACAGTTATGCACATTTTATCAATTCGCCTTATATTTAACCCTTTCAACCCTAATTATCTGAAATGGACTGTGATATGATTATTTTCCGACCAATCCAATCGTCAGAAAATGATTTTCGGACTGGTCCATTTATGAAAAGGAGGTGTTTATGTTCTAAAGAATATGAAAAGTACTTGCAAACAATGTAGATCCTGATGAGACGGCTCGTTACGAGACGGCTCATCTGGATCTGCACTGTTTGCATAAACCGATATAGCGGGCTTTCGGGTTCAAAGGGTTAAGTGTGGGAATTGGCTCTAACACCTTCCATACCCGGGATATATGGCCCAGTAAAGAAGCAGGCCGATGGTCGTCGGATTGGTTTATATTGTTGGTATATATAGTTCGCCATATTTACTAAGCCAATCGCTGGGCAGTATTATGCTTCACTTATTTCACATATTGCACGATTTAACCCCAATGAGTTACATATTACTAGATTTAATAATTAACTGTTCGAGAAGAAATGGAAAATCAATACTCGGATGGGACACTGAATTGTACACGTGGCTGAACTATAAGTATGTTATTGTTCACATATTGGATTTTTCAGGAACTGAATGTTGCGGTCGCTGGCGCTCCCTCGCATTTAATTCCTTAAAAATCCAATATGTGAAAAATAACTATTTGTGTCATTTGAACACTGAATTTCGCTTAAACCTCAACTATGAGACGTTTGTGACACAGATTGTGGCATAGACAATGCAGGACAGCCCGTGACACCAATATCAAGGTGTATGATCACGTGGTACTAACAACAACAACACGTACTGAAACTTCCAGAATCCATCTGATTCAACGTACGTATTATTTTATATTGTCCTTATTACGTAACGGATTTTGATAAAATATGACGCATGAAACGCGTCTTGTTAAGCTGCGTTTTGTGGTCTTTGTATGTTCGCCCAAACTTATGTCGTTTTTGCGAAGAATCGATCTTACCGACACGGAAATCGATTTTTCGCAAAAACAACATAAGTCTGTGTCATACTCCCTGGACGACCAAATGCAGATCATGAAGCCGCGTTTGCTGCGCCATATTTCATCAAATAATACTAACATTGGAGTGTACGACGTTGTTGTTGTTGTTGTAACCACGTGATCATGTACCTTGAATATACAGATGCAATACAACAGTACTTGTAATGAACACTTTTTGAAGTAATCATGCTCGCTATGTACAATGCAACCATACGGAGCCCCGCAGGGGACGTATATTTTGTTCTGTTATTAATTCGTTCCCACGAAATACGTATTCGTTCCCTCAATTCATAAATTCGTACCCACGAATTAACAATTCGTTCCCTCAATTTAAGAATTCGTTTCCATGAAATAATAATTCGTTAATTCGTGGGAACGAATTTTTATTTCGTGGGAACGAATTGTTAATTCGAGGGAACGAATTGTTATATCGTGGGAACGAATTGTTAATTCGAGGGAACGAATCGGGGGAACGAATTAATGAAAATAATCCATGTCCCCTGCGGGGCTCCGTAGAACCCCTCTAAACCTGACACTCGGGAAAATATAGATGTTTACCTTACATGTGTTTCGCTGTTATGTTATGATTTTTTATGATTGCAAAACATGCTCAATAAATGTAAATCCAATAAACCTCCCAGGGTGTCCGGTTTGAAGATGTTCCACTGTATTGTATTGGTAAAATCCTGGCTAAGCTGGGCTAAATATCGCAATAAATTCTACCCCAGAAAATGCAATATTAAGCACTTGATTAGTCACTTGGCCAATGACCGATGCCGGTCAATTCAGTACATAACTATAACTATAACTATAACTATAACTATAACTATAACTATAAATATTACTATAACTATAACTATAACATAACTATAACTATAACTATAACTATAACTATAACTATAACTATAACTATAACTATAACTATAACTGTAACTATAACTATGACTATGACTATAATTATAACTATAACTATAACTATAACTATAAACTATAACTATAACTATGACTATAACTATAATCTAATATAACTATAACTATAACTATAACTATAACTATAACTATAACTATTACTATAACTATTACTATAACTATAACTATAACTATAAAAAAGTGGGTATAACTATAACTATTACTATAACTATAAATATAACTATAACTATAACTATAACTATAACTATATTATAAAATATCTCCATTTAACTCCACTGGGTTAGTTCCATTGATCTTTCGTTTCACATAAAACATGGAATACTCAACAATTCAACAATACCTTTCTTAATATCAAGGTGCATGATCACGTGATTACAACAACAACAACGTCGCCCACTCCAACGTAAGCATAATTTGATATTTTCCTTAATATGCAACGGATTTTGATGAAATATGGCGCAGCAAACGCGTCTTCAAGAGCTGAATTTTGTGGTCCATGGATTTCGGCACAGGATTATGTCGTTTTTGCGAAGAATCGATTTCGAAAATACAGAGACCACCAAATGCAGCTTAACAAGACGCGTTTGATGCGCCATATTTCATCAAAATCCGTTACGTAATAAGGACAATATAAAACAATATGTACTTTGAATCAGATGGATTCTGGAAGTTTCAGTACTTGTTGTTGTTATTAGTACCACGTGACCATGCACCTTGAATATGGAGCATGAACAGAACATCATCTGGTATAGGGAGTACATAGGAGACGTAACAATTGAAATGTGCCATGTATTCCAATACATTCATGAGACAAGCCACGTGATTATGTACATGGGGGGGAGGAAAACCGATTTTTCAAGAAAAATGTTTTCGACATTTTCGACATTGACGACATTTTCATAGCAAATAGGCATTTGTTCAGTAGCCTATTTCATCAACATTGCAAAGTATAATTTTCTAGCAAAGTATACTTTGAGGGAGTAATCATTTAGTTTTCCCGAAATGCATTATATCATCTAGAACTGACAACTGCATATATTTGATGATTAAAAGTATGCAGAATTATTATACTGAATTTACTACATTATCACAGCCAAAATGGCTGTGATAATGTAATAAATTCAGTATAATAAAAATTAATAAATATATCTTAAAATTGAAAATTTCTCCCTCAAAGTATACTTTGCTAGATAAGTATACTTTGCAATGTTGGTGAAATCGGCTACTGAACATTGTATCATCTTTCGACGTCATGTACAGCAAATATCGTAAATGTTGTAAACATTTTCCATGCGATATCTCAAATCTCTAAGATACAAGGCTTTTTGTCTCCTATGAGAAGTTGCACGCACCTTGCGCATCTACTAGAGCGTATACACACTGTGGAATACACCGCTCAATTACCGAAACTTCGGCATCCGCCACTGCATATCTATTTAGCGAACGTAAATGTTTGAAGGCACTGGGTCTCAGATATGCGCCGACAAAATAATAGTTTAATTATAGACTTACATCCTATTCCTGAACGAAGTTGTATATTTGAGTAGTCTGAAAATACAGGGCGGCCCAGAAAAACTGGGACAATTTTTGTAACACATATATATATCTCCAGAAATAATCTTTCAATCTTCACAAATGTTGACATTTTGACATCCACATTGGTTATTACATTTGGCATATGGACGTTTTGATTATGTTATCGAAACCGCACGTATACTGTTGCCATGGCGATTATGTCACTGGGTTGAAATCTGAAAAAATCGTTTGTACGTAACGCTGTCAAACTGTCGTAAAATGGTACTAAAACACATCACTACTACATAATTGCATCTAAAACATTAAAACCGACATACATACAGTGAAATATACAATTAAAGTCATCGTTTACGGTAGGTGGTATACATTTGTATTCGGCAAGCGTGTCTCAATTGTGCTAAAATACGAACTTATGCGAATAAGATGTGTGCTGTTGACATTTATCAGAATATCTGAGAACTAATTGCGGTTAATGGTATTGCACATGCAACCACTATTTATTTATGCATTTCTTTCGTTCATTATATCATTTATTTCACTTTTCCAATGAAACTTTTGGCTATGGTATGCCCTCTAAACTGTTTCACAACGCTCTCAGGAATGCGAATTCCAGAGTATGACCAGTAGCCGATTTCACCAACATTGCAAAGTATACTTTTCTAGCAAAGTATACTTTGAGGGAGAAATTTTCAATTTTAGGATAAATTTATTAATGGTTATTATACTGAATGTATTACATTATCACAGCCATTTTGGCTGTGATAATGTAATACATTCAGTATAATAATTATGCATACTTTTAATCATGAAATGCATTATTTGATATAGAACGATAAACTGCATATATTTGATGATTAAAAGTAAGCAGAATTATTATACTGAATTTATTACATTATCACAGCCAAAATGGCTGTGATAATGTAATAAATTCAGTATAATAAAAAATAATAAATTTATCATAAAATTGAAAATTTCTCCCTCAAATTGTACTTTGCGGCTAGAAAAGTATACTTTTCAATGTTGGTGAAATAGGCTACAGGTGACGTCATAGTCATAATGAAGTCTACTGTCTGTTCCACGTTTTGCTGCCGATGAACTTTTGGCCATTAAACACATTAAATCTAAAAAATATTTAAAAGTAAGTACTTTTTCATCAATAACAAAAAAGTCACTCTCCCCCAAAAAAATTTTTTGTTTGATTTAATTCCATCAAATATTGATTTTATTGCGAAAAAACGATTTTCAAATGTTTTCGTTTTTTGATCCTGAAGGATCAAAAAACGATTTTTTTTGGAAATTGACCTGGCGAGATAGCTTGAAAATGATGTAACTAAGAAAACAAAAGTTAGATTTTGAAAATCGGTCCACAAATTAAATAAATATTTAAAACAAATCTATTTTTAGCCCCCCTGATAAGTTCCCATAGAAAAATCGCTTTTTCGCAATAAAATCAATATTTGATGGAATTTCATCAAATAATTTTTTTTAGAGGAGGGTGACTTTTTTGTTATTGATGAAAAAGTACTTATTTTTATATATTTTTTAGATTTAATGTGTTTAATAGCCAAAAGTTTGTCGGCAGCAAAACGTGGACAGACAGTAAATGCGTGCACAAGCAGTCAGCTATGTGTAGCCTTCAAATAGCACAGAACTACTCAGATATGTATGCCAACATTTATTAAAGGTACACGCCCACTTAGTAGGCACAAACTGTTCTTTATATCAGAGACATCATCTGAGACATTTTCTGGCAAAGTAAACATTCATTCACCATTATCCCACATATTGATTGGTTTTATTATACATTGTATACGATACGGTAATTTCAACACTGATATCAGGGGCGATACCGTGTTTCCTTAAAATGTTAACGGACATTACTATGTATTCTCTGTGTCTATGTTTGATGTGCAATAATTCCAGCACAAACATATTTACACAATTCCCTAACATTTGATTGGCCCGTAGCAAGTCTCTGTCCAAAATTTATATCCCAGTAAACTCCCACGCCGAACTACTTTCCGTGAGGCGCAGTTAAAATAATTCTTAAGAAAACGGAAAATAAACACATTTTCTTGATGAATTTATTTCAAATGCTGGAATTATAAGGAATGAATGGCCTTCGTCCAGTATTCCCGCGACTTTTCCAAGTTTATACCCCGATAAATTCCACAAAAAGGCCATTCATTCCTATAATGATCATACTTTATCATCTGTCGAAAATAATATTTTGTTTAAGCTGACTCATTTAATTAGTATAAATAATTAAAATGAGTCATGCCTCATTGCATATGAAAATAGCCTGATACATGTACCACTGCGAGTCATTATCAGTAAAATAATTATGCTTAAACGATTATATCTGGATAGCGGACACTCGTAATCTTTAGAACTGGTCGAATAGTGACACAGTTATACACTTATTTAATTCCTATAAAGAACTGTTTGTGCCTACTGAGTGGGCATGTAGCTTTAAGATAAAACGAAATGGTGCGATTTATTGATATAGGGCATTCACTGTACATACAGATAACTAAAAACACTTATCGTTTGCCCTAGTTTCTCGACCAATAAAAACACAGATTTTCGAAACAATTAATTGTATATTGCGACGCTTTTGCCAATATATATCAAATTAATCATGAAATCTTGCAATACGTGCAGAGTTATATTTATATACAGATGTCCAGCCTTGTTAACGTAATTTGATGTGATGCGAACCATGTCGCGGCGTGTACATGACCGTATAAAACCACCAATCGCTTAATACTATCGGGATTTCAAAGCGTGTAGGGGCGGCGCTCCGTTCAAACGTAACATGAACACGCGAAGGGGCGTGGGAAACAATAAGTAAGTTATAGTTCACATATTAATTTTGTAATAATAATATAACTATAGTCTGTTTCACGAAAGCTGCCCAAATTTTACGGCCATATAAACAATTCAAAAACAATATTCTTTTCGATAGTATTAAATTAAAGGAAAATTTAAGAATGAGCGTTCTTTTTATTTCGTGAAATTCGGTCAAATATTGGTTTTATTACGAAAAATTGATTTCTCTATGGGAATTTAACATGGGGAAAAAAGAGGTAAAGGAGTGTGGGATTAGTCAAAAAACAAAAAACAAAAAAATTTGGAAATTGACTCCGAAACCTGACTAGATAGCTTGGATATGATCTAACTAAGAAAACAAAAGTTTAAATTAAATTTAAAAATCGGTCCAGTATTTCTAAAATTCAAAAAAAATTTCCCCATGTTAAATCCCCATAGACATATTCACTCCGTGAAGATGTCTATGGGGATTTAACATGGGGAAATTTTGATTTCGCAATAAAATCAATATTTGACCAAATTTCACGAAATAAAAAGAAGGCTCATTCTTAAATTTTCCTTTAATTTAATACTATCGAAAAAAATATTGTTTTTGAATTGTTTATATGGCCGTAAAATTTGGGCAGCTTTCGTGAAACAGACTATAGTACATATTGTATATATCTGAGACCTTTGAGAATTAGTGCCTTTTACTACATTTATCTTATCATCCGTTGTTTTTTTTCTAAAACACACATCGGCTAAATACGCCGACGTGATAAGAGGTCATCTGAGATATCTGTCCGTGCTACCTGGCCATTGACCTATTGTTGTTCGAACCTGGTGTCATTTCAACATATCCCAGCAACAATTGCCCTTAATGGCATTTAAAGTGCATTTTTATAACAGTTTCAAACAGGTGTCGTATCCATGGTTACGGAATAATGCGCAGGTAGAAGATATTATTTTTGCTTTGGATGATTAACATGAACGTACTATTGATAAGGCCTAAAATTTAGTTGTGGTGCGGACAACTGTCCAGAATATAGGAGGTACAGGTATGGTCGCATTGTTGTATAAGGAATACAACATGGGTTGTTGCGTGTACTGGGGTCTCAATACATTTGGTCTGTTTAAAGTGCGTGGACTCCGATGGACTCCTCGCAAACTTTAAACAGACCAAATGTATTGTTCACCACAATAAACACAACAGCCCATATTTGTATTACCTATATTTACAATGCATTGTCTGATAGTTTCAAAAATTTAAATCACACCAAATATGGCGTTAAAATTAACAATGATCTTGTTTTACGACATTTTGTCGCAATTCCTGATACAGCGACGTTGCGGACTTAATCAATCAATAACAACGCTCAACGTCACAAATATCTAATGTATTGTATTGTATACGGTTTTTCAATTGCACCTTATATGTACAATGTAATACAATGTATAGTCATAGGCATGATTGTGTAGTGGTTGGGCGATCTCAGATGGCAAATACAGTGACATCAAAGAGAGAGTGTCGTTGTAGTTGTTATCTGCGATCTCTGTAACCACTGACGGTCATCATAGTTTATGCAGCCTTCCGACTTGTTTCACATGTCATACCGTAGCATTGTAATATAACCAATATCCATCAGACATCTCACATGTAACCATTTCACCTGTAAATATATGAAAACATATGAACTATTCCAATCATATGTAAAGGGGTACCGACCATGTACACGTATGTTTATCTATGTGTGCACATGTGTATATGCATATTTGATATGTGTTTTTGCATGTAAATGTGTGTGTGCGTGTGTGCGTGCGTGCGTAAATACGCTACAAGTTATAGCATGTAGATGTAGACATGTGGTTTTATTTCGTTCGTTTATACGTTAAGTGTAAACCTCTGATAGTCTGTAAATTTCACATTAACAATGTTTTCTTGTAAACAATTGATGGATTTACATTTATGCAGTCTATGCTCAATAAATGTAAATCCATCAATTGAAATTTCAAGACGATCCTAAATTTGCACTTACGAAGATTTTAGTCGCACGAAGTTTAGTGAAACGGGACCCTGATCTTACATGGCTGATGTTTGATGGGATACTTGTCCGACAGGTTGTCCGATTTAATAGGAAACAAAGTTATGCCGATTTTCTAGTGAAATCGGTCGACCGGTCTGGTGGACGTCGTATTGAATCAGCACATGCATGTGTTATATTGTATTTAAAAACACAATATCATATATTGAACTTGTACGCGTAAAATAACTTGTGAAACATGTGTATTTATTACACGGGTGAATTATTATTTGTAATACACCATGTTTTTTACACTGTGGAAGCAATTCCGTATAACAAATGTCATTTACATGTACTCTGTATGTTAAGCCGTTGCTCTCAACTTTCGATTTCGCATTATGAGGTCATCGGTGTGACTCTTAGGCTAAGGTAAATCAGGCATGCAACACCGTAGTCCTGTCTCCGGCGACGCTCGGAGGCGGAATTGTCATGGTGTTGCTAATTCATTTACCGTAAATTACGCAACTTATGAAATCCCAGTTGCAAACACCGATTACACACGACTGGAACACGTGATGCAGAGACCGATCTGGACTACGCCATATAATAATGTCTCTTAAACACATTTATTTCTTATTAAACTTTTTTTCTTCTTTTTTTTGCAATCATTATTCTTGAAATGTACGAATGAACAGTGCCCTCCCTATAGTAAGCACTCTGTGGTTTCTAATTCTCTTCCAGTACTCATTAATACACAATTGTAATGCATTATCTTGTCAAAAATAATCTGTAATTATATTAAGAAATTGTAAGGTATATAATGCATTTTGATTGTTACATGTATCGCCATTGTGTCCTCCTACTATTATGTTGTATACCTCATGTTGTCATGTCATGTGACCTGAGTGAATAAACGATTATTATTATTATTAGTATTGGGATGCAAACGCAATTTTATAAGGTGTAACTATTTGTTCTTATTGTACTGTTTTACTGCTACTTATAACTGTAATTAAACATTAATGAGACACGCCATGTGATTTTGTACCTTCGGACATCTGCGTAATTTCATTAAATACGTTTACAAAATTTACAATAATTTCCGTAGATGTCGTCACAAGTTGACAAACTTTTCAGAGTACATGCGGAATTATATTTATTTATGAAAACTATTGTAAATTTTGTAAACGTATTTCGTGAAATTAAACAGATGTCCGAAGGTGCAAAATCACATGGCGTGTCTCATTTGTGTATGCCGATATGACAGATATACAGTGAAACCTCTATAAACCGGACACCATGGGAGGTCCCCAGGGTGTCCGGTTTAGAGAGGTTCCAATGTAAACCATACAGGTGACTACTTCATGACACGCGTGGGTGCTTTGTGATCACGAACAGACATTTTAGTCGGAGATAAATGACAATGAATCCGATCAGAATTGAGCAAAACAAGCATTTCTCTGTGTCCGGTTTAGAGAGGTTCGGCTGTAAATATTGAAGGAATAAACCATGGGCTTCTACTGGGGGTGTATAATACATTTGGTACGTTTAAAGTGCGTGGATTCCGAAGGACTCCTCACACACTTTGAACAGACCAAATGTATTGTTCACCCCAGTAAAGACAACAGCCCATGGTTTTATTACTTATATTTACACTGCATTTTATGATAGTTTAAAAAATGTAAATAACTAAATAAGGCGTTAACATTAAGAATAATCTTGTTTTACGTCATTTTTTCGCAATTCCTGGAACAGCGACGGTCAATAGCGTGACGTTATTGACAACCTCGTGGAAATGAATCATTCAAACGAACTTTAACCAATGAACATCGCGCGACGTCACGTGGCTATAATGTACTGTATTTGGATGTAAACGCAAGACGTCCATTATGAATTTAAGGAAGGTTTAAATCAAATTTCTTACATTTCAGCCAGTAGTTTACAGAAATGTAACGGTGAATTACACCACTGGGCAGCAGTAGTTTACACCACTCTAGTGTTTACCATATATTGAGAAATGACGTCAGTAACGTCACAATGACGTATTTTCTTCGACCAATCAAATCACGTTCTCAGACACACTCTCTGAATCACGACACAGTCGTCGTCTCTACGGCCCGCCTTCAGATATTAATTCGCATAACTACTGGCCCTATTTTAAGCTTCATTAGTATTGCTTTCATTACAAATCATATGTGAATTGTAACAAAATGTTTATTTAACCAGGTGAACTGATTATCTTGAAATAATGCCCTCGTGATTGGGTCCTACCGCTAAACAAACTCGCTTCGCTACGCTCACTCGTTTGTTCAGCGGAAGGACCCTATCACTCGTGCATTATTTCATGATAATCAGTTCACCTGGTTAAATACACGGTGTTGTATAGTAAACCAGCTTCAGCATTGTTTTATGGCGAAATTGACCGATTTTGGGAAGTCATTTATTTTTGGTAGGTGGGTGGGGTGGGGCTTAGCAATAGGTAGGATCGGTTGGCCCACCGACACAACTCCTTTAAGTCTCATTAAAGGGGTCAATGAGAGAAGGAGGCTAACTCTATGCGGTAGTTAGCCCCATGCTCTACTGACCGCTTCAATTGTATCAGTAACCCCCTACATACCAGACACGACTTAATGTCAAACAGATTCCGAGTTTGCGGTTACCATGGTTACATGAACGAAGCAACTGATCACGATCTACACTGTCCGCTCGGAAATTGAATGAAAACACGCTTACTTCCTGCTAGAAGCGAAGAATTATACAACCAACATCCAGAGTTGTGGTATTAAAGCATTTATGCAAATGAGCTAATGCCGGTCGCAGCACATATTTTGCGGATTGAACTTTTAAATAACACGGGTCTTACGCCATATCAGTGTGATAACTAATGTGGTGTTTGCTAAATTTATGTTATTGCAATGTTTTCGTTGTCTAAGGGTGCAACGACTAACCGCCATGTTCGATTATTCGCGATTCGGAACTCCATGGTTCGGTGCACGAATACAATCTTGCGATTTTCCAAAAATCTATTATTAACTCGTCGTTGTTGTTGTTGTTTTTATTGTTGCTGCTGCTTTGAATTTCGGCGTTTATTTTTCGCGAAACGCTTTCCACTCCGGATTAATTACTAGTATATCTGTCGTGCACAAACACATACTGCGAATAATTCAGGACGTTCAGTCCTTTGATTAGATATCCGTGGGCCGTTTCACTAAACTCCGTACGACTAAAATGTTCGTAAGAGCAAATTTAGGATCGTCTGGAAATTTCAGCGAATGGATTTACATTTATTGAACATAGGCTGCATATGCAGCCTATGCTCAATACATATAAATCCAATAAGTGTTTACAAGAAAACAATGTTAATGTGAAATGTACACACTATCATAATTTGCACTTATGAATATTTTAGTCGTACGAAGTTTAGAGAAAAAAGACCCCCGAGTTGGCAGCAAATTCGCAGGTATGGCTACGTACATGTATTCATGCCGTTCCCAGACGTACATTGTACAATGCTTATACACTAATTACATGTTTACCGAGTTATGTATGGTGGTTCATAAATATGATAATAGGATATAATAAGCACGACAATCCCATCTGACGTCAATGCTGGCTCAAATTGGGCCATTCCATTAAATATACCATAACCCATTTTAGAACAATGTATATTGTTTCATAAATCATAATCACGCACTTGTGTTTTATATTCTCCAGGGAGCAAACGGGCATACTGTACATGTAAATACTAAATACATTACAATAGGATACAATACATGTACATACTAAATACATTACAATAGAATAGAGTAATTGCGTACTCAAAGAACATTAGTTAAATGGTACATGTACGTATGCGAATATTGTAGATAAACGGGCATTACTGCGACTGGAATTCCACCAAATACCTTGTTTTCTTCTAACCCGAAGAGCAAATTAAATGAAGTCGATATTATCATAAAGGAACTTAATAATTACTGTATGTCTGACATATGAGAAAAAAAAAACGTTTGTCGTGATAATTTAGAATCTGAGAGGTAACCATGGTAATGCTAGGTCAACATTGCCGTAGTTACGCAACATCGGTATGCTCTGCGTCAGGCAGTGATATGATGGTTACAATAACCCTTTCAGCACTGTATAGTAGTATTGTCAAAAAGTGTAGATCCAGATGAGCCGGCTCGTGACGAGCCGTCTCATCAGGATCTGCACTTTTTGCAAGTAATTTTCATATTTTTGAGAACAAAAACACCCCATTTTAATAAATGGACTTGTTTGAAAATTGCTTTGTGACGATTGGATTGGTTGCAAAAATAATGTATCTACATCCGTTGCGGTTACTTAAGGGTGAAAGGGTTGACAAACAATGTTAACCCTGGTCTGACTGACCGGTCGTTTCGCGCAGTCTGGTCAAGGTTCACCGCGTTTTACACCGCGTTCGTTATCCCGTGCAGTGGTCGGACCCACAACCGCCAGCGTTCATTTTGCACAGGGGTGAACATTTCCGAATATCTATTGGCAACGTGAACACGCAATTAAGCAGTTTGATTGGCTGCACAACTCAGGCTCAGTCAACCAGACTGCTTGATTTCAAGCAAAACATTCAAATATTATTAAATAAACATACACATATTTGGCAAAAATAGAACAGGTGGCGGTGTATATTGCATCCGTTGTATTATGGCATTGGTAATTTGATTGGCTGAACCTGAGCTGTAGCACAGCTCAAGGTGAGCCAATAAAGCTGCTTGATTTCAAGCACAATATTCAAATAATTTTAAATACAAAACGAGAAACGCTTATTGACAATAATAGCGCATGTGGCAGCGTATATGATATTCGTTGTATTACAGCACAGCTCAGGCTCAACCAAAGAAAGCTGCTTGATTGAAAGCAACATATCCAAATGTATCCCGTCAGCACAGTGCGTATGTGCCGTGAAACACGGTGCCGTGAAACATTTTTGATATTCTGTCAATACGACCTAATCACTGCGAATGAATATGTGCGGTGGCTGGGGTTATTTTTTTTTCATTTTAGAGCCATTGTAGGTGTTGACGGGATAAATAGAATAGTAGGTTAGTGTCGTGAATGGGAAAAAATATCTGCCGCGGCACGGAAACGGGATGTGCTCGGCAGAGCCTCACCCACCCCGTTTCCTAAGCTTTGCCAGGTATTTTTTCCCATTCACGGCACTAACCTACTATTCTCTATATCTTTAAAGAGACAAAAATCGGCAATATATTATTGGTAATTCCAACTCGCGATCGAGCAAGCTGTAGCACAGCTCAGGCTCAGTAAATCAAGCTGCGACAATTGTCGAGTACTTTTAAATAGTGAAATTGACAACTATTGGCAGGATTAGCGCAGGCGGCGGTGTATATCGCATCCGTTATATTATGGCCTTGGTAACTTGAAACCTATTGGCTGATGACGTCAGCATGATGTCGTCTAATTGATTCCTCACCCCATTACCAGCAATTAACAATAGCCGGCTAATAGGTGGATATTTTTTTCCATGCTTTATAAGGCCCGCGTAGTCAGACAACTGAAGTTATGGCTGTTTAGACGAGTGTAAAACTCATCACTAGCACTCACACTACAGTGATTGTTTCACGTTTTCCTAATCGCCCTAAGTTTAGACATTAAGCACATTAAATCCATAAAAACATTTGGATTATGACCTTTTATTACAATATATGTTTTTAAAAAGTATGTATGTTTTAATGCTTTAAGCATTAAAACTTACATACTTTTTCAAAAATATATTATAATAAAAGGTCATACTCCAAATTTTTTTTTATTGTTAACATGGAATCTTTTAATTTCAGAACCGATTTCAAAAAAAAGCTAACATTAGTGTTCCGAGTTCCACCATTTGCAAACTACCTTGAAAGGTGTCTGAGTCAATTAATATTGTTGATTCTTTTTTAAACTCCTCACTCCCCAGCTCATTTCCGCCCCATGCTAAATAATATGACGATGTATAACATATAGTTATCCACAGCATACGACTGTAGCTTTGCTAATTCTGTAACAGCTATATTGCAATGTCTATTTTATTATATATATATATATTGCAATGTCTATTTTATTATATATATATACAGACTAAGCAAAGCTACAGTCGTATGCTGTGGATAACTATATGTATATATATCTACTAAAATAGACATTGCCATATATATATCACATACAGATGCTAACACTATTTATTTTAGTGCAGGGACTGAACTGTTGTCCATATAGCAAACACATGTTCGCGTTGGACATACAGTGGGGTCAGCGTAAGTTCCAACCTGTCGTGTTCGTTCGTGTGTGCACTTACACGCTGACCCCACTGTAGTACAATATTTTATTATATACCTACCCATGAAATACATAGCTATACGATGTAAATAA
Source organism: Conchocele bisecta (assembly GCA_029237695.1). Lineage (NCBI taxonomy): Eukaryota > Metazoa > Mollusca > Bivalvia > Lucinida > Thyasiridae > Conchocele > Conchocele bisecta. The sequence goes on from CM055275.1 coordinate 37,562,406, forward strand.
AAGTCATATGTTCTCGTCTATGAAATAAACAACTTCCGGTGAAAATACGACTACTTCCGCTATTTATATTCATAACGCGCACATGCAGTGCCGGACTGCAAATAGGCTGCAAATACACATTCATTACCGTATACAGTCTAAACAACTGCTAATTTCCATGGAGCGTAAAAACTATATAATAAATAGAATATTCATATTTTTGCAACGAATATGACATATACCGGCACTCGTGAAATATGGACATTCCACACCACTCGATGAACATATATTTCATATTCGTTGCAGAAAGATGAATATCCTCTATGTATTTCGTATTTCCATGATATTACATGATTTTACATTTAGTTGCAAGCATAGTCTCATTGCAAATGTAGCGCGGAAACGGTTGGAATTCCTCGACGCATCTCCAAATTCCTATGCGCTTCCAGACCTGATAAACGTCATATCAAACTAGTTGGCGTGTTAATATATAATTAAATGCAGTGATAAAGGTGTAATACATTGGTTATGTAATGAGTGATTGTTTCCGTTGACGAGGCGCAGGTTCCGGTAATACGGACGTGTTGACGAGACAGCCAGTCCTCCGTCCATTGGAGACTACATTCGCATGGTATTGCATTTCGTTCCATGTACAACTCGGACAATCTGGGTAGCGATTCAACAGCCTGTGGTATTGTGGCTAGTTTAGTTCCGCTTAAGTCGATACTTCTCAGGGCTGGAACGTTCCAGAATGCATCCTTGGCAATAGACAATATCGGGTTGTCAGTCAAGAAAAGACTTGACAGGTGTAAGAAATTCTCGACGCTGTGATAACCTAGATTTGAGATCAAATTTCCCTCTAAAGCAATTTCTCGAATTGAATGGAATAATCGAAAAGCACGGGGAATTTCTATAAGCTTGCTGTTAGATATGATGATGTCAACAATACTATTGTTAATTGGTATCAATGATTCGTCAATGTAACTAATATCAGAATTATGTATCTTCAAATGTGTTACGTTTGGAAACAGTTCAAATATGGCGGGAAATGTCAGTATACCGTCATTGATGTAGTGAAGTGTTGATACCCAGTGAAACGGTGAATTGCATGTACCGTTTACATCGCCTGTGAACGCTGCATCACCCTCTATTTGCAAATACACTAACTTACTTGCGGTGCACACGGCTGGAGGAATGACGCCAAATGTTGCGTTGTGTAATTCCAAATCACCCAGTCTGTAGCTGAATCCTGTAAAAGCGTCATTAGGAATTACCTGATTTATGTTGTATACCTCTAGATGGTCAAGTCGCTTCAAATAATGCAATGATTCTGGCCAGACATGGGCGTACTGTAGCGAGATGTATAGATACCGTAACGTACTACCTATCGGTTTGACTACTGCACCATCCATGTTCGCCAATTGATTGTTTAATACCCGTAACGTAGTTACACGCGTTAGTTTCCCAATGGCGGCGGGAAGCGACGTGAGATTGTTATTATCCATATTTAAGATATGGACATATTCTGCGATGCCATTAAATGCGCCACTCTCAATACCTTCACTGGTCAGTTGATTATTGCGAAGATCCAAAGCAACAGTATGTCCGTTACTAATGTTAACTAGTGTAATGAATGAATTATTTGGCATAGTCGAAATGTTGTTGAAGCTTAGCGTTAGTCCCCAGTTCCATTGCATTTTGTCTCCGGTGTCCTTGAAGTCTGGAATAGCATTAAGACGACTAGAGTTACACGATATGTAGAGGACACTGCATGTGCACGGCGGAGGTGCGGGGCAGTCAGCATGGTCAGTGCCAAACAGGAACCCGGTAGCGATCGGTATCGCCGCAATCATAACGACCAGCGACATCATGATCTACAATGGAGACACGTATAGTACCGATAACAAAGTGTCAGAGGTTATACATGTACGCGGTTGCGTCGAACTTCGATTGTCTCAAACATGTTATCATGTTCCGACTGTCTTGCGCTAAATGGATATAGACATAGAGAATAGTAGGCTAGTGCCGTGAATGGGACAAAATATCTGGCAAGGCTCAACACCTACAAATGGCTGGACAATACAAAAATAGTATTGACTGGATATCAAAAATGTTTCACGGCACCGTGTTTCACGGCACATACCCACTGTGTTGACGGGATAATATAATTTATCCCGTCAACACAGTGCGTATGTGCCGTGAAATACGGTGCCGTGAAACGTTTATTGATATCCTGTCAATACGACCTAATCACTGCGTATGAATATGTGCGGAGGCTGGTGTTATTTTTTTGCCTTTTAAAGCCATTTTTAGGTGTTGACGGGATAAATAGAATAGTAGGTTAGTGCCGTGAATGGGAAAAATTATCTGGTGCGGCACGGAAACGGGATGTGCTCGGCAGAGCCTCGCCAATCCCGTTTCCTAAGCCTTGCCAGATAGGTTTTCCCATTCACGGCACTAACCTACTATTCTCTATCTATTTTCCTTATTTCTGAACCAAAGTATATGTTGTGACCACTCATTTGAATCGTCTCGGCGAGACGGTTCAAATGGTGGTCAATACATATACTTCTGATGAGAAATAAAGAAATTATTGAGCCTTGCCAGATATGTTTTCCCATTCACGGCACTAACCTATTATTCTCTATTTGTTTCGCTTATGCGAAAACTACATTTATGTGATTCAATGCAACACACCCTATCATAGGCACACATGATGGCCAAATGTTATGAAAATCGGTTCAGAGATGAAGCAGTTATTGCGAAAACGAAAACAAACTTTAACGAATTTGCCTTACAAACATGGTGACATATAAGACTTCAGCGACGTTGATCTTGATTGTTCAGTGTATACGAGACAAAGCACCATCCACAATAGTATAGTCTGTTTCACGAAAGCTGCCCAAATTTTACGGCCATATAAACAATGCAAAAGCAGTATTATTTTCGATAATATTAAATTGAAGGAAAATTTAAGAATGAGCCTTCTTTTTATTTCATGAAATTTGGTCAAATATTGATTTTATTGCGAAAAAACAATTTCCCCATGTTAAATCCCCATAGACATCTTCACGGAATGAAGATGTCTATGGGGATTTAACATGTGGAAATTTTTTAGAATTTAGAATTTCCGTAATCCTTGACCGATTTTCAAAATTTAACTTTTGTTTTCTTAGTTCGATCATTTCCAAGCTATCTAGTTAGGTTTCGGAGTCAATTTCCAAAGTTTTTCGTTTTCTGACTCCTCCCACACTCCTCCATCTCCTTTTCCCCCGTGTTAAATTCCTATAGACAAATCTATTTTTCGTAATAAAAGCAATATTTGACCAAATTTCACGAAATAATATGAAGGCTCATTCTTAAATTTTGATTAAATTTAACATTATCAAAAAAAATATTGTTTTTGCATTGTCTATATAGCCGTAAAATTTGGGCAGCTTTCGTGAAACAGACGATAGTATACCCACTTTTTGTTTAAAAAATGGGTATATTGTTTTCGTCACGGGTGTTCTTTTGTCTGTCTGTCGTCCAATCGTCACGTAATATGTAAGAAGTAAAACGTTTAGAGCGCAGTAGCTGAATACTTGATATTTGGTATGTGGCTTCCTTATGATGTGCCTATGATATCAAATTTTAATTTGACCCCCGAGTCATGGATTATCTCCTTCTATTATAATTTCGCGAGTCCGCCTTGTAAGACGTAACAGTTTTAAACCCTAACATCTGGATATTTCATATGTGGCATGTGGACTCCTTATGGTGTAGATGCGCAAAGTGAATTTCGAGTTTGTATCATCATGTTCATCTCCCCTTTTTGAAATTATAAAAAGTGGGTATATTGCAATGGCTGGAAATCGAGTTAACTCTATTTAAATTCGTTTTACTCGTGTGAATAAACTATTTTAAAGTCCGTGAAACAAAACAAACATCTTACATTACCTGACTTCCCATGGCGATTTCAAAATAAATTTAGGAACATTGAGCTTATCTAGACATTTGGTATTCGGATAACATACACGAGAGCCATTATAAATAGGGACTTGGGCTTATTGCAACATTATTATCCCGTCAATGGGAAAAAATATCTGGAAAGGCTCAATAATTTCTTTATTTCTCATCAGAAGTATATGTAGTGACAACCATTTGAACCGTCTCGCCGAGACGGTTCAAATGAGTGGTCACAATATATACTTTGGTTCAGAAATAAGGAAAATAGATAGAGAATAGTAGGTTAGTGCCGTGAATGGGACAAACATATCTGGCAAGGCTCAGGAAACGGGATGGGCGAGGCTATGTCGAGCACATCCCGTTTCCGTGCCGCGCCATATATTTTTCCCATTCACGGCACTGTGTTGACGGGATAAATATGTTTATCCCGTCAATACAGTGCGTATGTGCCGTGAAGCACGGTGCCGTGGAACATGTTTGATATTCTGTCAATACGACCTAATCACTGCGTATGAATATGTGCGGTGGCTGGTGTTATTTTTTTGCATTTTAAAGCAATTTGTATTGTTGACGGGATAAATAGAATACATGTAGTAGGTTAGTGCTGTGAATGGAAACAAATATCTGGCGCGGCACGGAAACGGGATGGGCTTGGCAGAGCCTCGCCCATCCCGTTTCCTAAGCCTTGCCAGATATTTGTTCCCATTCACGGCACTAACCTACTATTATATATGTTCAGTGTTGCCCATGATTACATAGTGCACCCTTGCAGTCTGAAATGTCACTGTGACAGGAGAAATGGGGATTACTGATTTTGCAACCAGTGTAGATCCAGATCCAGATCAGCCTGTGCATCCACACAGTCTCATAAGGATCAGGGGCCCGTTTCACTAAACTTCGTAAGACTAAAATGTTCGTAAGTACAGATTTAGGATCGTCTAGAAATTTCAATTGATGAATTCACATTTATTGTGCATAGGCTGCATATGCAACCTATGCTCAATAAATGTAAATCCAATATTGATTTACTAGAAAACGCTGTTAATGTGAAATTTACAGACTATCATATGTTTGCACTTACGAACATTTTAGTCGTACGAAGTTTAGTGAAACGGTCCCCTGCCGACAATGAAACACCCACCATGTTTCTACCAAGCGATATGTATCGTTATCCGACTACGGGACTCTGATATCCGATCAGGGTCTACGCTGGTCACAAAACCGATAAGCCAAATGTATCCCGTCACAGTCAACAGCAGTATAGCCCTTTTTATCCCGTCAACACAGTGCGTATGTGTCGTGAAACACGGTGCCGTGAAACATTTTTGATATCCAGTCAATACTAGTTTTGCATTTTACAGCCATTTGTAGGTGTTGACGGGATAAATAGAATAGTAGGTTAGTGCCGTGAATGGGAAAAATATCTGGCGCGGCACGGAAACGGGATGTGCTCGGCAGAGCCACGCCCATCCCGTTTCCTGAGCCTTGGCAGATATTTTTTCCCATTCACGGCACTAACCTACTATTCTCTATGTCCGGTGACATACAAATTATTCTGGTTGTATTCTGTTTATTACATTCGAAGTGGAAATTCAATTGATACAGTAGTGAAAATAGTAGATCCTAATCAGGCTGAGCGGATACTCAGGCTGGTCTTGGTCTACACTGGTCGTAAAAAGCACAAACCACATTTATCCTGTCATAGCTACATATACGAGCGATTGCGTTCCACTTAGAAACTAGGCTGTCGTTTTACTAAACTGTGTACGACTAAAATGTTCGTAAGTGCACATTATTTAAGACAATCTGAACATTTCAATTGATGGATTTACATTCATTGAACATAGGCTATGCTCAATACATGTAGTCCAATAATTATAAACTATCATAAGTTTGCACTTACGAACATTTTAGTCGTAAGAAGTATAGTGAAACGTCCCCAGAAGTGAAGGTTACACTGTGGTTCAATCGTGCTCCAAACGTTGTCCAAACGCGCATTTGCTATTATCTCTATTATTCAATCAAATCCTTGTTTTCTCGCTTGCAAACGATTGAAAACACCTTTTTTACCGAGTTCAAACCGTTATCTATTTAATTTTTGGGTTTGTTATCGCATATAAATGTTTTATTTTCATGACATAGTTCCGAAACAGAAACTGAAAAGGAGTATTCCTTTAACTTTGCGCATGTACAGTGATACAATAACGGCTATAACCGAGTCGCACTGAAGAACAAACGAATCAAGCTGCTGGTTTTCAAGCACAATTGCTAACCTTTCACCCCTAAGTAACATGAATCGATTTTGATATGTTAATTTTGTAACCTATCCAACCGTCACAAAATGGTGTTCAGACTATTCCATTTATGAAAGGGGGGTATGTTTGTTCTCAAAAATGTAAAAAATACTTTCAAAAAGTGCAGATCTTCATGAGACGGCTCGTTACGAGCCGGCTCATCTGGATCTGCACTGTTTGCATAAACCGCTATAGCGGGCTTTCGGGTTCAAAGGGTTAAGTAAAATTCTTCACAATTGTACTTAAGAGCCAGCAGCTTTACTAAATAAATTGACAAATGACAAATATTGGCAGGTGGTGAGATATTTATTCGTTATTCGTTATTCGCAGTTTAGTCAAATAACTCGCATTACTTTCGTAAAATTAAAAAGATCTCAGTTTAGCGCGTGTATCTAGCTGACGTTGTTCGACTCCTACTTCTTCCATCCTTCCATATCATTAATGCTTCCTCCATCCTTCTCCCAGTTGTGTTATTGTCCCTATTTGTAGTCACTGTGGCAATGTCTGTCGTTTCGACATTATACCAACTTTTGTATTAATTGTGAAGCACATTGCGTATCGCTAGACCCGGCGCTAAGAGGCATTTTCTCCTAGAACGTGACACAGTGCGTGAAATAATCGATCAGGTGTAATATAAAACCACATTTGCAATATATACGGTGCTTATTATCTGGTAGTCATGTTCGGCGATTATTGTGGATCTCCTAACTTTGTCTTGTAATTATGTAGCCTAATTCGTGCACGGTAACGCACTCCTACTCAGGGATCAAGGATACTTAGATAATGTTAAACAGTTTAAATGTATTGTACATGTATAAGAACATAACCGAATACCACATACGAGACACGCCATGTTATGTTGTACATCTGCGTAATTTCATTAAATACGTTTACAAAATTTACGATATTTTGTTATAAATAAAGTCAAAAGTTGACAAAATCTTCAGAGTACATGCGGGATATAATCCCGCATGTACTCTGAAGATCTTGTCAACTTTTGACGCCATTTACGGAACATGTTGTAAATTTTGCAAACGTATTTAATTATATTACGCATATGTCCGAATGTACAAAATCACATGGTGTGTCTCATATGTGACTGTGACTGATTAAAGACACTGTGCCTCAGATGTGGATGAGATGTCAGCAAAAAAATTGGTAAATTTAACATAAAATTAAAACATAATTTTATGACACTAAGTGTGAATACAAAAGCATGGACCAACACTGTTCGCAAAACCCACACGACCTCGCATCGCATGAAATAATGTGTTTAAGGCTCTAACTTCAATATTGCTGTGGCAAGTTCATATGTTCATTTGAGAATTATCGTTACCCTGCAGAATACATATAATACATATAACATTACAATTTTAAACATTTTATTTTGTTGCAATACGAGCTTTTGTCCGACCAGAAGTTGCATACCTTATAATAAATACCAAAGCAAATGGCGAAGAAATCATTGTTACAGTAATGTATTCAGTATTACCAGCGCCGTTCAATATAGCAGTACGGACGAAAGCCGAAACCCTCCGAATACCTCCGAGTTTTATGAAGTTTCACCTGATACAACACTGGTTAAACCACGTGACCATCGTGTTTGAATAATTTATATTTTAAATGTCCTACAAATATGCTTGAAAATGGAGTCAAAAATGCATTAACATGTTTCCGAAGAAAATTTGTACAACAACTTTGATGAGGGCTCTGCAAACAAGATATTTGTCTATGCTAAAAAACAATCGGGGTTATTTTTTATCGAACTACTTTCTACGTCATTCAGTGTATGACTATCCCCAGTGAATGACTGATAAGATTCCAGAAAAACAGACACTCCATTAATCGTAGTGTCAATATTGTGTGAGCTACTTATAGCAATGTCATAAGTTGTCTAGCGTTTCCACGTCAGGTTTGTATTATCTTTACGTCATACGGGTGTTTAATTTTGACAGCTACGAAGTGTTATGACGAGATAACAGACATCGGATCTCGTGAAATGGCTTTGATGGCCCGTCTCAGAGTATTATATTTGCAAATATTTCCGGCCATGCAACTATTGTTGACGTTTCGAACGTTGACACAAATTCAGAACTCCGCATTTGCTCTGAATTTGTGCCAGCGTTCGAATTCTGAAATGTTTAAAGGGATAATCCAATACTGTATGTCTGATGAGGAATTATTGCAGGTTATTGGATTTGTATGTGGATATATGCACGAGTTCCACAGCGTGCGATATTGCGCGACTTTAGGGGCGCAATATCGTTGCGCGGCAGAACGAGTGGCATATACCCACATATAAATCAAATAACTCCTCATTAGACATACACTATTGGATTATCCCTTTACAGACATACAAACCAAATAACCTTTTTATTGTATGCGTACATCATTCACACGGTACATGCGCTTAAATAATATACAAAATATAAATAAGATAAACAAATTAGTGGTGATTTAGAAGGAACTTTTTTGCGATGTGATGCGTAGTTCCGGCACTGACCAATATGAACTCACGAGACGTCAATACGGAAACATATTGACGTCTTGCGTTCCATTGTGTTTCAATGGGAAACGAAATTACATATTAACTATGTTTCTTGTATATAAGGTCCACATCAGTGAATTCAACACAGTGACTTTACGATCCTAAATTTGCACTTACGAACATTTTAGTCGTACGATGTTTAGTGAAACGGGCCCCAGGGGGCCGTTTCACTAAACGTCGTACGACTAAAATGTTCACAAGTGCAAAGGTAGGTTAGTCTGTAAATTTCACATTAACAATGTTTTCTTTTAGACAATTATTGGATTTACATTTATTGAGCATACGCTGCATATGCAAATTTCAAGACGATCCTAAAGTTGCGCTTACGAACATTTTAGTCATACGAAGTTTAGTGAAACGGGCCACATACGAAGTTTAGTGAAACGGGCCCGTTTCACTAAACTTCGTACGACTAAGAAGTTCGTAAGTGCGAATTTGGAAATTAGAATAACATTTACACCGATTGGTGTTGTTGGTAAATATTTAGTGGATGTATTCAGATGTATTATGTGTACATAATTCCAGCACAAAAATATTTACACAATTCCCTAACATTTGATTGGCCCGTAGCAAGTCTCTGTCCAAAATTTATATCCCAGTAAACTCCCACGCTCAACTACTTTCCGCAAACGTGAGGCGCAGTTAAAATAATTCTTAAGAAAACGGAAAATAAACACAATTTCTTGACGAATTTTTTTCAAATGCTGGAATTATAAGGAATGAATGGCAGTTTTGTTGAATTTATCGGGGATATAAACTTGGAAAAGTCGCGGGAATACTGGACGAGGCCTTCCGGCCTTCGTCCAGTATTCCCGCGACTTTTCCAAGTTTAAGCCCCGATAAATTCCACAACAATGCCATTCATTCCTATAATAAATGTACAAACTTGTTGACGTAAACAAGTGGCTAATAATATAGGCGAAAAATGGCGAAAAATGGCGAAAAATGGCGAAAAATGGGATCGTTAGTTAGCCACGTTAATGTGAAAGGCTAATTAATAAAAATATTCGTACAAACACGTTCATCGTACGAATGCTAGTGAAACGGGCCCCAGCTGTTCTGCAAACTGACTGTTTGCCTTATTTTCAGTTGCGTAACAATAAGCGCGTAATTTCACGTACTGTCTGCCACTTTTGGCTATTAAACACACTAAATCCAAAACATATTTTTCATCAATAATAAAAATGTCGACCCTCCCGAAAAAGAATTATTTGATGAAATTAAAAAAAGATTAAATTTTAATGCGATTTTTCTATGGGAATTTACTAGTAACGTGGGACAAAAAGGGATTCCAGGGTGACGAGGAGGGTAAAAAAACGATCATTTTTTTAAAATAACTCCGAAAACGGCCGAGATAGATTGGAAATAATGTAAGAAAATCAAGTGAGATTTTGAAAATCGGTCCACAAATATTTTTTTTGGGGAGAAAAAATCTATTTTTAGCCCCATGTTAAATTCCCATAGGAAAATCGTTTTCCCCCAATAAAATCTTTATTTTATGGACTTTCATCAAATAAAAATAATTGGGGAGGGTGACTATTATTATTGATGAAAAAGTACTAACATTTAAATAACTTTTAGATTTTATGTGTGTAATAGCCAACAGCCTGAGTTCGTCGGCAGCAAAACGTGGGATATAAACGCCATATCAGCATATCAGTTTATACGTTTAGCTTCGTTATTGTTGGTCAATCCTGGCATTTGTTCCCGTAGAATGTCAATATTGATTGAATGGCACACTTTTAATGTATATTTATTTTTCTCATATATTTGAGGATACATTGTTGTAGTATACCTTTAAGTTCTCGCGAAGACGTCGCTAAGTTAACGTGATTATGAACACCGGGTTCTCACTAATGCAATAACAAGTGCGAGACATGACCGCCAATATGACAAAAACAACTTGAACTTGTTCCGACAAAACATAGTTTATTATACGTGGCTGCGACTTGAGGAATATGGAGTATGAGGTTTGCGACCAGTTTAGATCCAGATCAGACTGTGCATCCGCACAGTCTGATCTGGATCTGCACTGTTCACAGTTACATCAATTAAACACAAGGCATGTTTCTAGCACGGTGAATATACATCGATATCAGGCTACGAGTGTGTGTTTTGTGGCCAGTGTAGATCCAGATCAGACTGTGCATCCGCACAGTCTGATCAGGATCTACACTGTTCACAATTACATCAATGAAACACAAGCCATGCTTCTAGCAAGGAATATCCATCTCTGTCAGACTACGGGAGTGTGTGCTATTTGATCAGGAGCTACACTGTTCGCAATTACACCAATGAAACACAAGGCATGCTTCTAGCAAGGAATATCCATCTCTATCAGACTACGGGAGTGTGTTATTTGATCAGGAGCTACACTGGTCACAAATCCAACAAGCCTCATTTCTTTCGTCACAGCAACAGATGAAGCCCCAGTTCTCCAATGACGGCAACAGATGAGGAAAACAACTTGAAAATTGTTCCGACAAATAAGAGTTTATTATTATTTGGGCAAGAAGAGTTCATTCTTTCCGGAATTGACTCTGATATGTTAATTTTCCGACCAATCAAATCGTCACAAACTGAGTTTCAGACTAGACCATTTATAAAAATTGTTTATGAAAATTACATGCAACAAGCGCGAGCCGGCTCATCTGGATCTACACTGTTTCCAAAGACAGCTACACAGCAAAATATGCCTCATATACAATTCATATGAAAAAAATACATATGCTGTTTAAATTCGTAATTAAAAACATATGAATGTGTAGTGTATAGAGGGGAAAAGCGTTGAAAGTGTAACCTTTGAGTATAGATGACGGAAAATCAGAACATAAAGTCATTTATTAATAAATGACATTGTTCAAGCCTCTCCGGAGATCATTGTGTATTATTTTCTCCTTTAAGTTAGCATCTGTAATCTGAACATATAATCGACATATTTCGCTTGATCTTTATCGGCGAGAATGACTAAAATGATAGTTCGACATGTTTTTAGAGAAAAGTAATATATCCAACATGCTCAAAATAAATATATGATAAGCCATTTGAGTGTATACTTAAGAAGTAGTTGCGAACAGTAACCCTTGTAATCTACTCTCGTACCATCCGTAGCCAGCTACGGATGGTACGGGAGTAGATTGCAATAGTTACTGTTCGCAACTACTTAAGAAGAAGAAGTGCGATATCTCAAGAAAAATGTTTACAAAAGTTACGATATTTTCCGTAAATGACGTCGAAAGTTGACGAAATCTTCAGAGCTATTCCTGTATAGTATTCTCAATTACTACTATAGACGTTATTTATATAATACAGTGGCGCCAGTCTACACCGGACACTCGGTAAAATATGGATGTTTAGCGTAGATGTATTTAGCTGTTATGCATCTCTGATTACAGTGACTTTTCATGATTGCAAAACACCAGAATATGTCATGAAGCGCTAATATGTCTGATATATTGTGTAACATCTCCGAACTGGACACCCTGGGGACCTCCCCTCCCAGGGTGTCCTCCCAGGGTGTCCGATTTGGAGAGGTTCCACTATAATAATACATACATATATAGAGTGTATATATCATATATACCGTACATATATATATATATGAAATATATGATAAACCATGTGAGTGTGTACTTAAGAAGTAGTTGCGAATAGTAACTCTTGCAATCTACTCCCGTACCGTCCGTAGCCAGATTATTATCATATATATATATATATATTTGTTTTTTTTATAAATAAATATATATATATGTATATATGATATATACTACTATATATGTATATATTATTATAGTGGAACCTCTCTAAATCGGTATATATACTATGTTTATTGGCTTACTACATACAGTGCACCATGATATGTTTTGTATTTACATGTAAAGACTGTGATTAAGTTTAGTGATATTCTAAATACACGATATAACTGATGAAAAGCCTAACATAAAGTTTCCCTTTGTTTTTCTGTGTTATATTCTAATGGAAAACGCATGTTCGCATTTCTTTGTAAAACAATAAGTATGTTGCGAGACGATAACAATCGATGGAGGTGTCACACGATTTCCAAGCCACCTTGGAAACGATTGCAAACACAGCCAAAGCATATCGTGTATATCGTCAAAGTTTCGGTTGAGTCCGTACAATCAAAAGTTAAATGTGATTAAAGGTACATGACCACTCAGTAGGCACAAACTGTTCTTTATAGGAATTAAATAAATGTATAAGTGTGTCTCTATTCCGCTAGTTCTGAAAATTACGAGTGCCCGCTATACACCATTACCCCACGTATTGATTGGCAGTATTATACATTTTATATTAAACGTAAATTTCCACACTGGGGAGATAGCCATGTTTCATTAAAATGTTAACGGACAGTACTATTTATTCTCTGTATTTATTTTTCGATGTGCAATGATCATACTTTATAAAACTTTCGAAAATATTTGTTTTTCATGTGACGTATTTAATTAGTATAAATAATTAAAAAATACCATGCCTCATTTGCAAATATTACTAAATGATTATATCTGTATAGTGGGCACTTGTAATTTTTAGAACTGGTGGAATAGTGACATAATTATACACTTATTTATTTCCTATAAAGAACATGCTGTGCCTACTGAGTGGGCATGTACCTTTAATATACAATTATTGTATTTTGAGGAGGTGTACATGAGATGTATGGACCTGAGGAAAGTCATATTCACCGCGGACGAAGGCGAAATAACAGAACATATCAGGCCCGTAGGCAGGATTTTCTATTGGGGGGTGCGTCAGTGGCGAGCCCCACGTAGTGGAGCGAGTACTAGTACGCTAGGGGTGTCCAGGGGCATGCTCCCCCTGAAATTTGTTAAACCTAGATGGCCTGAAATGCACTCTCCTCGGCGAATTTAGGGGGGTGCGTACGCACCCGTCTCACCGCGCGCCCCTCCCCCCCCCCCCCCCCCCCCCCCGTACGGGCCTGCATATATGATACAACAACATACGACATGTACATGTATCATGTATTGGTTACGTGATCAGTGACACACACATGCTGCCTTTATCTGAATATTAGTATCGGACTCGTCTCGTTGCGCGAGAAGAGTCCGAGAGTGTTAATCGAAACGTGATATTCACCGCGAGATGAATATCACATTTCGAATATCATTTTCGGACTCGTCTCACGCAAGAAGACGAGTCCAGACAGATATTCAGGTGAATATGTCCACAATCATGTGACCGGAAATTGGACAATCTCATTGGTTGAAATTGTCAGCTACGCCATGCATCCTATCATCACATATGAAATCGGATACTAAAATTCGTGTTTCTAGTATCGGTTTGCATAGGGTGCTACATGCAGTAACATGGTATGGTATATAGAGAATAGTAGGTTAGTGCCGTGAATGGGAAAAAATATCCGGCAAAGCTCAAGAATTTCTTTATTTGTCATCAGAAGTATATGTTGTGACCACTCATTTGAACCGTCTCACCGAGACGGTTCAAATGAGTGGTAACAACATATACTTTGGTTCAGAAATAAGGAAAATATATAGAGAATAGTAGGTTAGTGCCGTGAATGGGGAAAAAATATCTGGCAAGGCTCAGGAAACGGGATGGGCGAGGCTCTGCCGAGCACATCCCGTTTCCGTGCCGCGCCAGATATGTTTTCCCATTCACGGCACTATAACCTACTATTCTATTTATCCCGTCAACACATACAAATGGCTGTAAAATGCAAAAATTGTACTGACTGGATATCAAAAAAAAATTTCACGCCACCGTGTTTCACGGCACATGCGCACTGTGTTCACGGGATAAACATATATCATCGGTCATCGAGTCTACAACACGGCACAAATATGGCTGCGACTGGACAATTTGAGCTTATGACATTTGTGGCCAAACAAGCTCCTGGTGCAGCAGCTCGGTCTGACAGTCTGATAAGCACATATACCAGTAACAAGGGGGCCTGTTTCACGAAACTTCGTACGACTAAGATATTCGTAAGTGTACATTTATGATCGTCTGGAAATTTCAATTGATGGATTTACATTTATTGAGCATAGGCTGCATATGTAAATCCAATAAGAAATTTGAAATTTACAGAATATCTTAATTTTTCATTTATGAACATTTTAGTCGTACGAAGTTTATTGAAATGGCCCCCAGTTTTCTGGTAGTGGATAGTGCATCACAACTGGGAGGTCGTAGGTTCGAGCATCCGTTCGAGCTGATATAGCAATCTGATTGGCAATCCTCTAGCTAGTTATATACAGTGGAACTTCGCTACACAGGACCTCCTTGGGACCTCATTGGTGTTTAATTTAGACGGGTTTCCTTGTAATTTATTTCATTCTCGTCGCTGTTCATTGTTATGACATAATTTGTTCATGGAGTGCATAATTACAGTGGAAACTCTATAAACTGGACACTCTGGGGACCTCGCAGGGTGTCCGGTTTAGAGAGGTTCCACTGTAGTAATGTACCAGCTGCAAGTAGTTACATAAATGGTACCACTTGCCTACCAGTTGCCTACCACTTGCCTACTAAACATTGCCTACCCCTTGCCTATTACCACGTGCGTGATCAGTGACACGCACATGATGCTATATCTGAATATCAGTCTCGGACTCTTCTCGTTGGGCGAGAAGAGTCCGAGAGTGTTATTCCAAATGTGATATTCACCTCCAGAAAACACACAGAGACGAGTCCGAGACTGATATTCTGGTGAATATCATACATGATCACAATCATGTGACCGGAAATTGAACAATCTCATTGGTTGAAATCGTCAGTCATATATTAAACATATATGACACATACGCCTACCGCTTGCCTACCAATTGCCTACCATCTGCCTACTACCACTTGCCCACCACTTGCCTACCAATTACCTACCACTTGCCAACGACTTGCCTATCACTTGCCTACCACTGTCCTACCACTTGCCCACTACTGGCCTGCCACTTGCCCACCACTTGCCTACCACTTGCCTACCTGCCTGATGGCTGACATAGAAGATAGTGCTACTGGTCAAAGATTAGACGGAGAGTCTAATAAGTCAACACTGGCTGATCCTTTATACAGTGAAACCTCTCTAAACCGGACACCCCAGGGTGTCCGGCTTAGAGATGTTCCACTGTAAATCAGGCATTTGATCATGCTGGGCCACAATTGTGTGCTATGCGATCACGAACATACATTATCACCTGCGACAAATAACCAAGAAACTCAAGACAACGTGTGTTTTCTTGGTGTTCGGTATAGAGAGGTATCACTGTACATTGGTGATATTTACAAATACATTACTTTGCTTGTGTAATGCTTGTTAGCAGCACCACGCATGTATCCCGGAATGAATAGCGAACATTGCATGTATTTTCTGAGACTGCGCGGAAAAACTTGTCACAAATGGTATACAGTGGGGTCAGCGTGTAAGTGCACACACGAACGAACACGACATGTTGGTTCCAACCTGTCGTGCTCGTTCGTGTGTGCACTTGCACGCTGACCCCACGGTAAGACTCATTTCTCCAGTCACAGTCAGAAAAATGTTCACGATCACGACCAACGAACTCTACGTCCAGCGAAGTCCGTGTTCAGCGAACTCCGTGGCCAGCGAAGTCGGCGTCCGGCGAATGATACGTCCAGCGAAGAAAACGACTAGCAAAGTCCACGTCTATCAATGACCACGTCAAGCGAAGTGCTCGTCCGGCGAAGACTATGTCCAGCTATAGTCACGACCAGTGAAGACAACTACATGTACCAGCGAAGTCGTTGCCCAGCGAAGACAACGTCCAGCCACATCCATGACCAGCGAAGACGACAACCAGCGAAGATCATGTCCAACGAAGACAACGACCAGCGAACACAACTACATGTACCAGCGAAGTCGTTGCCCAGCGAAGACAACGTCCAGCCATATCCATGACCAGCGAAGCCGACAACCAGCGAAGATCATCCAGCTATGTCCACGACTAGCGAATGACAAGCACATTACAGTGTGGTCAGCGTGCAAGTGCACACACGAACGAACACGACAGGTTGTTTCGTGTTCGTTCGTGTGTGCACTTACACGCTGACCCCACTGTACATCGAATACAACAACAACATGTATCAAGTGAAAAGTTATGTCGTGTCTTACACTATCAACTCCTAGGTGTTCAGTCGTCTTTGTCAATCCCAGACACATCCATATAATAGTGTATAATCGATAACGTAATCGATAATTGTCTAAGTGGCGGTCAGTCGATGGCCGTGATAATCGCCAAATAAATCAAATTACCTCCCCTGTCGTTCGCCATTTTTCGGCGATATTGACTTACGAAAATATGCTATCATTACCATAAATCACGTCGAAAGTTGATAGAAATTTAAGAGCGCATGGGGAATTCCGCATGAGCTCTGACATTTGTGTCTACTTTTGATTTCCTGGAAAATATGGCTGGTTTTCGAAATCCATATCGATAAAAAGTAGCCGTGCTTAAAGGAGGTATTTCCAGAACAGGGAAGATTAATAGCATTACAGGCACCGGTGCGTTTCTCCCGCACCAATCCAATAGTTACCACGAACGATCCACCGATACAATGGTCATTGTTCATTGCTGGTAGTTATGATGCATTGTAATTGACATAATGGTAGACTCTATGGTGTGATAAATGCCCATGTAACAGACATCAGCGATCATAAGTTGTATTCAAACTTCGGCAAATATTCAGTATGCATGAAATGTCAAGTATGTAGAACATGTTATTTTGATATCGCTTGTTTTTTGAAAGTTTGCTATTAATCCGCTTTTCTCAGATGTGCGTCGACTAATACGATAGACACAATGTCGTGACCGCCATTAGCGATTCTGGCACCGTTTCTGTCATTCAAAGCGGGGTCACGTGGTCAACAAGCGCCTGTCACACACAGAGCGTTTTTCTACTTTGATTTCATTCACTGGGGAAACGTACATCGGAAATCGTCAACCATATATCGGCATTAACCATTGGTCGGCATCGAATTACGCTGCTAATTGACGTTTTATTGTTTAACAGGAATCGGTTAATTGCCTTGAATCTTTTATTTGTTAAACAACTTGCGTTTCAGCGGAAATTGACGTAACCATAGCGTTATTGGTGTGTTTTTTCAAGTAAATGACCGTGAATTGGACGCAGAGGTGTAGTAAACTTTGTCCGATGTTTGTTTCACCATCGCAGATAGCCAATCAGATCGGAGATGCATCTCGATGATGTATAAATAGAACAGTCACGTGGATTGGAGACAGGACGAGCGACATCGCAGACTTGCAGACCTTATTATTGGAATTCACGTCGTCTTCATATGAAACAAACATTTTAATACGCACTTAAAAGTTCTTAGACGCAATCTGTAGGTTTCCTTCTATGGAGTGACAATATTTTGAACAATATTAAAAAATTAAATTTACTACTGACAATTATACTCAAACATATTTTTTGAATTTGGGAGTAAATTGTAAACAGTGCGACTTTTGAAATAAATATAAGAAGCAACTTGTAGAGTATAATTACTCGAAGTTTAGCACAACAACACCGGAATGATGAAAATAGTCTTTGCGATCATGTGGGTTTTAGAAGTCGGACTTTTGCTGGCTCTGCCGTTTAAGGTAAGTGTTTTTAACTATTTCAACCCTAAGTAACTGGAATGGACTGTGATATGCTAATGTTCCGACCAATCCAATGGTCACAAAATGATTTTCAGATTCGTCCATCTAACAAATATGAAAATTACTTGCAAAAAGTGCAGATCCTGATGAGACGGCTCGTTACGAGCCGGTTCATCTGTATCTGCACTGTTTGCATAAACCGCTATAGCGGGCTTTCGGGTTCAAAGGGTTAATGGAAGATCAAAATATCTGCTAAAATTATTTATAATATGTATGCGTTTTGAGTACGGCAAGGGATGTATTGGCGTGTGCGACGACCGTAAACCCATTATAAACCTGTTGATTGGGCAGTCTGAGCAGAACTTACGATGATCGCCATCATTTAAAATCATAACCCTTTCGTTGCATATATGTTTCAATGTTTATACAGTGGAACCTCTCTAAACCGAACACCCTGGGACCTCCCAGGGTGTCCGGTTTAGAGAGGTTTCACTGTAATTTAGAATTCCAAGACATGTTTTGTCAAGTTCAACAAGGAACAGACAAACAAATGAAAATAATTACTGTGAAACTCATCTAAATGAAAAACAACATGGTCCCCAGTGTGTCCGGTTTAGACAGTGAAACCTCTCTAAACCGGACACCCTGGGAGGTCCCAGGGTGTTCGGTTTAGAGAGGTTTCACTGTATTGTGTTGCATTCCTTGTGGGACCATCTACATTGCTTGGCCCTAAATGATACTATTTTGTGTTGATGGACCGTTAAGCACCATTCCTTTCCATTCCATTCATTTGCGGAGTTATTGCAGGTGGAGACCATTGCAGGTTTGCTTAGCTTTCTCCATGAAACCAGCTTGTATCGGAAGATACATGTTACATCTAATATACTATTGTACTATTATTTGTATTCTTCATCTACATTGCTTGGCCCTAAATGATACTATTTTGTCTTGATGGGCCATTAAGCACCATTCCATTCATTGTGGGACCGTACACCGCTGGTCGTGCAGTGTTTGCTCGTGTGGATGTGGCTGCTATATGTGCATGAGCCCCGCTACTTGACGATATTGATTTCGGCTAGCTTAAAACTGGGGTCCCACATGCCAGCTTATAATATAGGAAGACAGATAGATTTGTATATTCTGTAGATATGACATCTTCCGGCAAAATAAACATTCATTCACCAATACCCCACGTACTGATTGGCATTGTTATACATTATTATACATTTTATATCAGAAAGTAAATTTCTACCCTGATATCAGGGGCGATAACCGTGTTTCTTTAAAATTTTAGCAGATATTACTATTTATTCTCTGAATTTATGTTTTGGATATGCAATGATCAAACTTTATAATCTGTCGAAAATATTATTTCTTCAGGTTAATTAGTGTAAATAAGTAAAACAACATCATGCCTCATTTGCATATGAAAATAGCCTGATACCACCGCGAGTAACTATCATTAAATACATACTGCTAAATGATTATATATGTATAGCGGGTACTCATAAGTTTTAGAACTGGTGGAATAGTGACGCAATTATACACTTATTCAATTCCTATAAAGAACATCTTGTGCTTACTGAGTGGGCATGTACCTTTACAACGTTACATGGTAACTGTAATACCAGACTAGTGTGTTTTGAGCTACAGTCAGGTCACGGTTCGTCCTCCATGTTCGAGGAGATAATCCGTGAGCTTTAATGAGTGGATTATCTATCGTACATGCGGACGAACGTTATCTAACTGTATTATCACATCCTCATGTTCCATACATTGCACATGTGCTGTGTAAATGTGTAAATGCAGAAACAAAACCCGAACATGTAACGGCTCAGCTCTGATACGCTAGGAATTCCTCTGTAATAGTGTAATAGTGTAATAATTAATATTCCGGTCAATGTATTTGCGGACAGGCCACTGTGGGTTGACAGTACACTGGTCTACAGTGTCGACCAATTTCCCATTCTATAAATGGAATGACCATTGTATTATATGTCCAGTGCATGGTGGATTGACCACTAGTACTACCAAGGTGCATGATCACTTGGTTATAACAACAACAACAGTGGCAACAAATGTTGAAATCTAGCCCACTCCAAAGTAAGTATTATTTGATATTTTCCTTAATATGAAACGGATTTTGATGAAATATGGCGCATTAAACGCGTCTTCCTCAGCTGCATTTGGTCGTCCAGGGAGTTCGGCACAAACTTATGTCGTTTTTGCGAAGAATTGATTTCCGTGTCTCCAGACTCGGAAATCGATTCTTCGCAAAAACGACAGAAGTTTGAGCCAAAGTACAGAGACCGCCTAATGCAGCTTCAGAAGACGAGTTTGATGCGCTATATTTCATCAAACTCCGTTACGTAATAAGGAAACTATAAAAGAATACGTACTTTGAATCGGATGGATTCTGGAAGTTTCAGTACTTGTTGTTAGTACCACGTGATCGTACACCTTGACTACTCCTTCCCCATTAATTCGCATACAATATTCTGTGGAATATAACAATGCAATACATTGCCACCTATAAATAGTTCCTAATATTTCCTGTGAATATTTAACTTACTGTATCTCTTAACAGCCCTTATACAATGTACATATACCGGTATATACATTTCATTACTGCTGCATTTAATGTGCTGACGGTTTTCCATGGAACGTACTGTCTCTAAATACACGTAATGTTTCTTGCGAAAGATGGTTTTGCGTAGGGCAGACCGTTGTCTAATCATGCGCAAGATGGATGCGCGTCCGACGTAACGTAATGTCTTATGTGCAGCATGGTTGCGCGTAGCGCCAAACGCATTGTCTCTTCTTGTGTAACATAATGTCTCATTTGTAACATGGTTTCGCATTGAATATAGGAATGAATGGCATTTATGTGGAATTTATCGGGATATAAACTTGGAAAAGTCGCGGGAATACTGGACGAAGGCCGGAAGGCCTTCGTCCAGTATTCCCGCGACTTTTCCAAGTTTATATCCCCGATAAATTCAACAAAAATGCCATTCATTCCTTATAATTCCAGCATTTTAAATAAATTCATCAAAGAAAATGTGTTTATTTTCCGTTTTCTTAAGAATTATTTTAACTGCGCCTCATGGTTACGGAAAGTAGTTCGGCGTGGGAGTTTACTGGGATATAAATTTTGGACAGAGACTTGCTACGGACCAATCAAATGTCAGGGACTTGTGTAAATATTTTTGTGCTGGAATTATCAATGCGTATTGTCTCATTATGTAGGATATTGGTGCGCGTCCGACGTAATGCATTGTTTCATGCGCAATACGAACGCGCGTCTGATGCAACGTAATGTTTCATGCGCTAGATTTGTGCGCGTCGTGCTTAACGTATATTGTACTGCTATTCGTATGAGCCGCGCGATCCTGCATGTATACTGTCTTAAGGTAAATTATACGTGCGTAAGATGGATGTCAAAATACCTGTGGGCCATTTCACCAAACTTCGTACCACTAAAATGTTCGTAAGTGCAAACTTATAATAGTCTGTAATTTCACATTACCAATATTTTCTTGTAAATACTTATTGGATTTACATTTATTGAACATAGGCTGCATATGCAGCCTATGTTCAATAAATTTAAATCCATCAATTGAATTTTCCAGACTATCCTAAATTTGCACTTACGAACATTTTAATCGTACGATGTTTAGTGAAACGGCCCCGAGTTCTGTATAATAATTAAAATACCCATATCAGAGAGGATGCATGTGGATACCGCCTCGGTCAACAGTATTACCTCGGGTGTCAAACTACGGTTTGTGCTAATCTTGACAATATTCGTCAATTTCTTTTTATCAAAACACTTGAATATTTTGTGCCTGAAATTAAGCAGCCTGATTGACTGAGTTACTGCTCAGACAATCATGCTTCATTGTGAGTTGGAATTTCCAATAGATGTCCGAAACTTTGAAACCCTCGGCAAGGGTTGTAGTGCGGATTTTTGTCCACCGCCGGTTTTTGTCACTGGGTAACAAAAACGGGCGGTTACAAAAACGGTTGACGTACGCGCCGGTTTTTGTCACTCGCCGGGTTTTGTCACCAAGATAATATTAATGCGGGATAGAAGATGTACATTGTGCATGAGTGTGCATACGTGAAAAAAAAACTATATTTGAGTCCGATCCGACGTTCCGAGCCTATGCTCAATAAATGTAAATCCGATAATTGTTTACACGAAAACATTGTTACTGTGAAATTTACATACTATCATAATTTTGCACTTACGAACATTTTAGTCGTAAGAAGTTTAGTGAAACGGCCCCCAGAATTGTTAAGTTTGTATCGTCTTTCTGAACGTAAGCGTTAAATATAAGTCGCCTGTGAACAAAAAAATCGACATCGGAATACTGAAAAATAACTGGCGTGTCATTATTAGTAAAATGTTTTCTAATCGATGGTTATTGTATTTAAATTCATTACTATATGGTATGTAATGTGAACTACTTTCCACATTTGGCACGGTATAAATACCATTCCACAGCAACACATAGAGAAAATTCCCATTCGTTGCCTTAATGGTACATACATAGCGAAACTGTCAAAATATGCCAAGCCAAATAATCTCCCCGGTTTCTGATAGACTGTACAGTGGAACCCCTCTAAACAGGACACCATGGGTGTCCGGTTTAGAGAGGTTCCACTGTACAGTAGACTGATGAATACTTCAGGACACGCGTGGCTGCTTAGCGATCATGAACAGACATTACTATCGGAGGTAAATGGCAATGTAACATATCTAAATTAAGCTCAACTAACTTTCTTTCCTCGGTGTCCGGTTTAGAGAGGTTTTACTACACTTGAAATTAACGGATGCTTTTCTTTTCAGAATGTGATCAAATAAAATGGTGTGATTGATTGATATAATGTAATTTACTCCGCATGAAGCGAAACACCATAATGGTGATGTTGTACCTTCGGACATCTGCGTAATTTCATTAAATACGTTTACAAGATTTACAATATTTTTCATAAATAAAGTCAATAGTTGACAAAAGTTTCAGAGTACACGTATGCGGGATTATATCCTGAATGGACCAGTTGTCAAATTTTGACGCCATTTACGGAAAATATTGAAACTTTTGTAAACGTATTTCATAAAATTACGCAGACGGTGCAAAATCTGATAATATTGGATATCGGGGACATCCTCTGAGACACGGGCGACATTACAAGCAGCGCAACAATTAAAGTCGTTCGTTATGAATTGTAATCACTTATACGGAACGATTCGCGCAACTTCAAGATAAAAAATACTCGAGTTTACGAGTTTTGTTGGATGACAAAGCTAAGAAATTGTCAGAATCAGCGAGTTAAAGGTATATTTCCACAGATTATGTAAACTTGTTTTATTGATATAAATACACAATTTCATGTTTTATTTAATATTCTACCTGTTTTTAAACGTTAAAAGTGTCCGATTTCAACATATTAAATGTACTGCCCGCCTACTCAGTAGGCACAAAATGTTCTTTAGAGGCATTAAATAAGTGTATAATTGTGTCACTATTCCACCAGTTCTAAATATTACAAGTGCCCGCTATACAGGTGTAATCATTTAGTAATATTTATTTTACTGATAGTGACTCGCGGTGGTATCAGGCTATTTTAATATGCAAATATTTTGTTTTTAATTATTTATCTAATTCAATTCGTCAGCTGAAAAAACAATATTTTCGACAGATTATAAAATGTGATCATTGCACATGACCAAATAAATACAGAGAATAAATAGTAATGTCCGTTAACATATTAAGGAAACACGGTTATCGCCCCTGATATCAGTGTGGAAATTTACGTCCAATATGAAATGTATAATAATGCCAATTAATACAAATGTACGTGGGGTAATGGTGAATATAGAGAATAGTAGGTTAGTGCCGTGAATGGGAAAAAATATCCGGCAACGCTCAGGAATTTCTTTATTTCTCATCAGAAGTAAATGTAGTGAACACCATTTGAACCGTCTCGCCGAGACGGTTCAAATGAGTGGTCAAAACATATACTTTGGTTCACAAATAAGGAAAATAGATAGAGAATAGTAGGTCAGTGCCGTGAATGGGAAAACATATCTGGCAAGGCTTAGGAAACGGGATGGGCGAGGCTCTGCCGAGCACATCCCGTTTCCGAGCCACGCCAGATATGTTTCCCATTCACGGCACTAACCTACTATTCTATTTATCCCGTCAACACCTACAAATGGCTGTAAAATGCAAAAATAGTATTGACTGGATATCAAAAATATTTCACGGCACCGTGTTTCACGGCACATACGCACTGTGTTGACGGGATAAGAATGTTTATTTTGCTTGAAAATGGCTCAGATGATGTCTCTGATATACAGAACATGTTGTGCCTACTGAGTGGGCATGTACCTTTAACGAAACGTACATTTAATTGTCTTACCACAAGCTGTATATATATATTTATACCGCAACCAGCGTCTGAAGTAACCTAATAAAGGGGGCCGAATAAACATCATCTATATTCGCTACTAACCGTATATACATCAAATTAGCATAATAAACTTGCACTTTTGTTTTGGTGCTCAGTTTGCATATAATTACAATGTAACCGGGTACCAGCCGTACTAGCTTTATTTTCTCAACTTTGACCTCTCGTCATGTGACCAGTGGGTTCAAAATAGCAACGGAAAAAGTGTCCCACTTCACCTCAATAGTGTTGGAATACTTTTAGAATTACTGGACCGACCGGGTTTCGGAGTGAATTTCTAAAAAAAGTTGTTTTTCGACCAGCTTCTCGAGCTCCTCCACCTTGTCAAAACTGTCCCACTTCAAATCGATTTTTCGCAATAATTTCAGAATTACCGGACCGATTTGAACAAACTAGCTCTTGTTTTCTTATTGTAATCATTTCCAAGGTAGCTAGCATGGTTTTGGGGCGAATGGTTTCCGTACTGCTCCTTGTCCTCCTCATCCAAGACGGCCGTATTGACGTCAGTCAGACAACTTGACGTTACGTCATAAATCAACGTGACGTAAACGTAAAATGAGTTGCGGTATAAAGTACATACATGGTTAGTGGCTTAGAATATAAAATATATTCGGTTTCGCCCCAACAACTTTATTGGGGCTCGCTAAAGCTCGCCCCAATAATGCTGTCTAAGGCTCAACCGAATATATTTTATATTCTAAGGCACTAACCATGTATTTACTATATAGTTTTGTGTATTTCTGCGCATATCTGAGACCTTGCGTCTTTAATAAATCATTGCTTCATTCTGTGATATATCAGCGTATGGACTAGTTAGCAAACATGCTCGCCCATTAAAGTCAGCGATTCAGACATCCGGTTTTCACTGGAGAAATTGGGTCATATCATAATGGCAGTTTGCAACCAGTTTCATGGAATTTGGTAATTTGCCACTTTGTGTCTGATCTGGGTCTACATTGTTCACCATTCAGTCAGTGAAGCATGCGCCCATGATTCTAGCAAACGGTATAGACCATTCTCAACATGTTGAGTGTTCAAGCAGTTCAGGAGATACTCTGGCCATGCAGTTTCAGAAGCTTCAGTTTCTCCGGTCACAGCTCTGCAGCTTTAATAGAACTGTGGCAATCGGTAATGTGGGGGAACACAATGATAAGACGCCATTAATATGTGACGATCCACGGCAAAAAGGGGATAGTTGAGCACTAAATTTCGTACGATTAAAATGTTCGTGAGTGCAAATTTAGGATCGTCTGGAAATTTCAATTGATTGATTTACATTTATTGAGCACAGGCTGCAAATGCAGCCTGTGCTCAATAAATGTAAATCCAATAATTGATTACAGCAACGCAGTGTGAATGTGTCGTACGAAGTTTAGTGAAACGGGCCCCGGATTTGTCAGCAATGGGTTTTATCAAGTTACTATCACCAAACTCAAAAATCGACAGACATTATTGGGAACACATTTGAGTGATAGGTGCAAGCAGAATTGTTTCGACGACATATGGAAACGTATTGTAAACATAATAAATTTTGCCGATTGACAGCTATATTCGTTTTATACTGTCGGATTTTATGCAATTAATGATTCCACATATCTCAAGAACGTATATTGCTTGGAACCATGTCAGTACCAGTCAATGAAATAAAAACGGTTTGATGTTATCGTTTCATTAACGCTGGATTAACAAAACCACTTGACACGTGCCTGGCCGCGAGATAAAAGAACACCATGGTGGATAATATTCGCCACGCGCAATGGTCAATTGTTTCGATGTTGTATCATTCCAATGTAGATAATCAGAATGGGCTCCGATACGTCTCAAACGTCTCTTTGACAACCACACTGCTTGCCATTCATATGTATGCGACACAACATTTATGAATGTACGGAGGGGACGTATAATTATATTGTTTTATTAATTCGTTACCACGAAATAAAAATTCGTTCCCTCAATTTAACAATTCGTTCCCACGATATAACAATTCGTTCCCTCGAATTAAACAATTCGTTCCCTCGAATTAACAATTCGCTCCCTCGAATTAACAATTTGTTCCCTCAAATTAACAATTAGTTCCCTCAAATTAACAATTCGTTCCCACATAACAATACGTTCCCGTGGGAACAAATTGTTATTTCGTGGGAACAAATTAATACAAAAAAATCCATGTCACCTGCGGGGCTCCGTATGAATGCGACATAAACGCAAATGACGTATACTCAACACACGTACATATATATTGTATATATTCAGAGACGCTCACCATTGCCCATTATTAATCTATCATTCTATCATCTGCCTATATGTTATAGAGAATAGTAGGTTAGTGCCGTGAATGGGAAAAAATATCTGGCAAGGCTCAGGAAACGGGATGGGCGAGGCTCTGCCGATTTCCTGATTTCGATCATTATACGTGGTCATGACTGGAGAAATTGGCACTTATAGGATTTGTGACCCGTATAGCTCCTGATCAAATAACACATTTCTGTAGCCTCGTAATGGTTTGTGGAATGGCGAACAGTGCAGATCCTGATCAGACTGTGCGAATGCACAGGCTGATCTGGATATACAATGGTCGCAAAATCCTTAAGCCACATTTTTCATGTCACAACCGCATATGTGGCCGCGACATGATAATTTGGGGATTATGAGATATGTGACCAGCATAGCTCCTCGTCAAACGGTCTATGTTGCTTGTTAGAAGCATGACGGTGTTTCATTGATGGAATGGCGAATATTGCAGATCCTGACCAGACTGTGCGGATGCACAGGCTGATATGGAGCTACACTGGTCGCATAACACATAGTCTCATTTCTCCATGACAGCAACATAGTATAATATATTCGTAGCATAAATGGACGACAAAGCCTGAATGTTCAAAGATCGCCACGGGACGGGCGAGTCCATGTTCAGGGAGAGATACCATACAATGACACACGTGGCGTTAACCGTTAATTCGGCCAGTCGTTCAAAATAAAAATATTTCTTTTCTTATTCAAACTATAAATTAATTCCGTACGTAAAGGTTTTAGAGCCAGTTTTTTTTTTTATTTATTTTCTGTCCGCACCCCTATTTTTCGGAACCGTCCAACATTACACAATCATTTGGTCACACCGATTGTTGTCCATCTTGTTTTATAAGCTTTGTTCAACAATTAGCCGAGGAAGAAACATTAAGACGTTCACAACCAATATATCACCTGATGAGGGGCACCGGAAGCATTATAAGATTGGTCCGGTGAATTTACTGGGTGCCCACCCTAAATGTGTGTTGTTACCACTCGGTCAAACCGTCTCGCCGAGACGGTTCAACTGAGTGGTAACAACATACACTTCTGATGAGAAATGAAAAAAAATGCAAACAAAATTATTGACATTCCATTTTTTTAAATATATGAATACCAAATATGTCAACATTATTGATCCGACAGTCTGCTAATCATGGGCCCGTTTAACTAAACTTCTTACGACTAAAATGTTCGTAAGTTCAAATTTAAGATCGTCTGTAAATGTTAATTTATGGATTTACATTTATTGAGCATAGGCTGCATATTCAGCCTATGCTCAATACATGTAAATCCAAGAATTATTCACAAGAAAACATTGTTAATGTGAAATTGACAGACTATCATAATGTTGCACTTACGAACATTTTAGTCGCACGAAGTTTAGTGAAACGGCCCCAGGACGTATGCAGGTCGCTATTCCGTCGCTAATTGTTTACGCTGAAGCCGCCGCACATAATTTACTTGCCACGGTTTCAAATTTACGATGAGAATATCCTCAATATATTATGTAAAAACAAACACATTTTTCTCGTTATCGAGTTCGTGCCGCTGGTGATTATACTCAAAGGACACATTGACACATAGTACTCTGAACTCTTGTCAATTATTTGCACGGGTTTGCTGTGAGAGAAAACCCGGTATCAACTCCTTGCAAATCATAAAATAACTGTGAAGAGAACACCCGTAATCGCGCGCGTGTTTTCTTGGAAACTACAAGCTAACATGCAAAATGTGTAATGTTTATTACAATCAAAATAAAGTTATTTGAAAACTTGGAGAATCTCCACTAATCTGCAATGTTAATGTGATTGAACACATTCATCTAAACAGCTGCGTAATTTGGATTCCAAAATGTTTACATGACGTAACGTTCGACGTCACACAGCATCACACAAGGTGACGTCAAAAAGCGGGAAACGTTTTGTCATGTAACTATTCTTGGGCACAGCACAATTTATTGATTATACTTTTAAAAATGCACTAACTGTGCATATATATCCGCCGTGGGAGTGTAATAAATAGAATATGCAATCGTACATGTTTGAACAGCGGGAAATAATACACTCGTGACCGTCGGCATCTATACAATCAACTCATCTATACAATCTATACACATCTATACAATCATCTATACAATCTACTCGTTCGCTACGCTCACTCGTTGCTTACGCGGAAGCCGACGTACACTCGTGAATTTTGATGTTGAAACTTGTGGAATAGTTATATAATTAGGTACACATTTAATTTCCGTAACAATCTGTTTTTACATAATTTGTGGACCCCGATATTTAACTTCGTAAGATCCAAAATGGAAAGGCTTAGCTTTTTTACATCGGACGTCATTGGCTTTTAGACCGCGGATATTTTATCACAGGTGTTTGAACATATGGTCATTATTTTGGTACCATGTGGGTATTTTGGTGGATTCGGTGGATTCGGTGGATTCGGTGGATTTCGTTGGTTTTTTATAATTTACATAGTTTTTTGCAACTACATGTACTAATGCACAATCATTAGACACGACAGAAACCGTCATTAATCTACACATTCACCGTTGCTAAATTACATACCCCTTTTATACTTTATTACCGTACTTATACGTGTAATTCGCGGGAGGTGACGTAAATTGTATGTTGGTAACAATGCACCCAAACCACCAGAGATACCGACATAATCCATAAACCACAGAAATACGAACCGTTCTTTTCATTCATTCGGCTTATATTGAAGGGTGGCTCGAACTCCTTCCATATCCGGTGAACCGTTCTTCAAGAACCTGTGAGTTTATACCTCGAGCAGAGAGTATTTGCACGGTAATTCGGATATTATTGGTCAGGTCATTACTCACTGTCTATTTATTAAGTTCTGTTTGTCTATTGTGATGCATGATGCTTATTTCGTCCCACCGAAATTTGATCTGTGACGGATTGCCGGTGATTAATATGAATGTGGGGGAGAAATGGGGCTTATGATATTTGTGGCCAGTTTAACTCCTGATATAAATGGGTGATTAAACAACACACTCCTGTAACCTGATAACGATACTTGTTAGAAGTATGAATTGTGTTTTAATGTTGGAATTGCGAACAGTGCAGATCCGGGTCAGCCTGTGCGAATGCACAGGCTGACCAGGATCTACACTGGTTGCAAAACCCATAATCTCAATCTCTCTAGTCACAGTCACAACGAGCTACCAACTATGGACGTACGTGCAGCCATGTTGGCACGTAACATAATACAAGTCACAGAAACAATTCGTTTGTCTCTCTGTTCCAAATTGATGGCGACCAAAATTGACGTTACAGGGAAATTGTTTGTTTAAAGCGAGTATGTCTTGAAACTGCATGTACATATATACATACATTAAACGTTACATAACTGTATGTATGTTTTACGCGGCGTATGGCATATTATATAATTATTATATATATATATATTATTGCGGAAAGAT
This sequence comes from Conchocele bisecta, assembly GCA_029237695.1. Classification (NCBI taxonomy): domain Eukaryota; kingdom Metazoa; phylum Mollusca; class Bivalvia; order Lucinida; family Thyasiridae; genus Conchocele; species Conchocele bisecta. The sequence goes on from CM055275.1 coordinate 37,593,009, forward strand.
TATTATATAAGGAAATGAATTCGAAGTTATTACTGTGAATGAGACCGCTACCGAAAATATACCTACTGTCTGTTCCACGTTTTGCTGCAGACGAACTTTTGGCTATTAAACATATTAAATATAAAAAATATTTAAAAGTAAGTACTTTTAACAAAAACGTCACCCTCCCCATTTTGTTTCAATTGATAACATTCCATAAACTATAATATTGAGTTTATTGCGAAAAATGTAACAGGGGACAAACGGAGGAGACTCACCAGGAGCGTCAACAAACGAAAAATGATGTAAATAAGAGAACGAAAGTTAAATTTTGAAAATCTGACAACAAATAAAAAAAATTAAAAAAAATCTATGTTTAGCCCCCATGTTAAATTCCCATAGGAAAATATTTTTTTCGCATAAAATCAATATTTTGTGGAATTTCATAAAAAAAATTTTTGGGGGGAGGGTGACTTTTTTGTTATTGATGAAAAAGTACATTTAAACATTTTTTTTAAGATGAAATGTGTTTAATAGCCAAATGTTCGTCGGCAGAAAATCGTGGAACAGACAATGGGATATACATGTAGTAAGAAGAGAATGTTCACATGTATGCTATGCATATATCCCTTCACATTTACGAATCAAACAAGTATGCATGAATCATTAGATTATCAGTAGCCGATAATCTAATGATTCATGCATACTTGAGGGAGAAATTTTCAATTTTATGATAAATTTATTAATTTTTATTATATAGAATTTATTACATTATCACAGCCAATTTGGCTGTGATAATGTAATAAATTCAGTATAATAATTCTGCATACTTTTAATCATGAAATATATGCAGTTGTTAGTTCTATATGAAATAATGCATTTCAGGAAAAATAAATGATTACTCCCTCAAAGTATACTTTGGTAGTAAAGTATACTTTGCAATGTTGATGAAATAGGCTACAGGGGTCCCACGGGTCCTTAATACATAGGATTCAAATGTACAACTAAAACGCTTACTGCTTTCATTCGTTTCTGCACACACCCAGTGACTTTAACAAACAGAAATGGTTGGCACCACTTCAAAATCGCCTCCAAAGGAGCATTAAAATGTTCTGCCAAATGTATATTTAGAAACGCATGCAAGTTAAAAAGTTCACTTTTAAAACGGCGATAATATCTTATTTAAATCGGTCGACTGCTGAACACAGTGTAATGAATGTGTAAGAGGACCAAACACGGCAACTGTCCCAAGGTTTAGTAGCTAGTTATGTCCACTTGCAATAGATGCGGTCCTATGCTGTATTTCAGCGTTTATTTCTTACTGAATGGAACAAAACTTGAGTTTTTCTCAGCGTCTGGAATGCTCCCTTGAGAAGCATTGTCTGTCCAGTTATGGACTTTTGGCTGTTACAGTTGCTTAATGAGAGACATACTCTAAGTTAATAGTTAAATATTGACTATTCAGCAGAAATACGAGTCACGTGACATTTGCATGTTTCTGGTGAGCTCAGGATCAATGCATATTTGCGTTCTGTGTCTGCGTTTATGTATGTATATGTCCATTTATCCCGCAGTGCCTATATGTGCCGTGAAACACGGTGCCGTGATACCTAGTTGATATCATGTCAATACGACCTAATCACAATTCATGCGCAGTTACAAAGAAATGTTCAAAATACAGTGTTGACCAGTTCCTTCCAGCCAGATGAAAATGGTACTGTTCACAATGCGTGGGTTAAATTTGGAAAATAAAAACGTTATTGCTGGAAAATAAAATCGTTAAATTTGAATTTAAATTGCTAAAATTAAGTGCATGCCATTTTCTGGATGTCAACTCAATTTCCATTAAGACCCTCATTCCAATTGCGTTTGCTCTCTGCGTCATTCAGAATTCTAATGCACTCTATAAATATCACGCAATCTGATTGGCTGATGGCCATACATTACAGGTATATCATTGTTGATGAACCGTCGCAAATCATTTCAATATATACCCTGGGGCACTTCACACACGTACGATGAACATATTCCTACGCCAATACTCAGATTGACGTCCATCAAATTACTCACCCACCACTGAAGGTACTGAAATTACAGAATAGTAGGTTAGTGCCGTGAATGGGAAAACATATCTGGCAAGGCTCAATAATTTCTTTATTTCTCATGAGAAGTATATGTAGAGACCACCATTTGAACCGTCTCGCCGAGACGGTTCAAATGAGTGGTCACAACATATACTTTGGTTCATAAATAAGGAAAATAGATAGAGAATAGTAGGTTAGTGCCGTGAATGGGAAAAAAATATCTGGCAAGGCTTAGGAAACGGGATGGGCGAGGCTCTGCCGAGCACATCCCGTTTCCGTGCCGCGCCAGATATTTTCCCCATTCACGGCACTAACCTACTATTCTATTTATCCCGTCAACACCTACAAATGGCTTTAAAATGCAAAAAAATGCCACCGCACATATTCATACGCAGTGATTAGGTCGTATTGACAGGATATCAAAACTATTATATATCCCAAATGGATTATTTCCTCTGTATCTAACCCTTAGATTGCCGAGCACGAAACTTGTCGTCTGCTGTTGCTTTTGCCTTCTTTCTCAATAAAAACATGTTTTTACAGCATTTTAGAATCATTTCCATCGGAAATGATTCTAAAATGTTGCCAACGCATGTTTTGATGGTAATTATCGAAGAAACTGAATAAACAGCGGACGACACAATTTAATTCAGCATTAACCTCCCTACAACAGCCACCTCTCTACAACAACCAGTTTTGCGTCTTCCTATGAGAGATTGCATTGTACATATATTCGCACACTTAGCATATCTTTTGATAATTATCAGAAACAGTGTACAAGCAAAGAAAGCCTGAATACCTGAAATATGTATGTCACATGTCAGACAGTTCACGCGAGCTCAGGGGTCCGCCATTGTTGTTGTACTACATGATTACATTTGAAAACACGTGGAAGTGTACATGGCCTCGCACACCCGAAAACATTATGATCTAACTTATATAATCTAACAAGTACAATTGATGTTCACCATCAATCAATTATAGTTTCAGATAATAAAGACATATTAACTACTAAATATTTATGAAGACACACACAATCGGGTGATGTCTGGCACGCAGCTACAATTTACAGATTAAATTTACTATTCAAACGTTTCACCGTGTATGAAAAACAACAAACATTATTGACAAAACACCCACACCATCGCACCGACTGCAATAAACTAGCATTACTATCCTACTAGCAAGGTGCATGATCACGTGGTTACAACAACAACAACGTCGCCCACTGCAAAGTAAGTATTATTTGATATTTTCCTTAATATGCAACGCATTTTGATGAAATATGGCGCAGAAACGCGTCTTCATGAGCTGCATGTGCTGGTCTAGGGAGTTTGGAACAGACTTATGTCGGAGACACGGAAATCGATTCTTCGCAAAGATGACATAAGTTTTGGCGAAAATACAGAGACCACCAAATGCAGCTTAACTAGACGCGTTTGATGCGCCATATTTCATCAAATTCCGTTACGTAATACGGAAACTATAAAAGGATACGTACTTTGAATCAGATGGATTCTGGAAATTTTAGAACTTGTTGTTGTTGTTAGTACCACGTGATAATACACCTTGACTATGTGTGCCTTGAGAGAATGAGCCGAAAAATCAGCGGCTGAATCTAATCAGCAACACAGGAAATACTAGTTGCTCCCTCAATACACAGTATCGGTGTGTCAGGGTAGTGTGTGTCCTGCGTCTCTGTTCAGAGATCTTCCGGAAATATAAAATTAATGTACTGATAGAGAATAGTAGGTTAGTGCCGTGAATGGGAAAAAATATCTGGCAAGGCTCAGGAAACGGGATGGGCGAGGCTCTGCCGAGCACATCCCGTTTCTGTGCCGCGCCAGATATTTTTTCCCATTCACAGCACTAACCTACTATTCTATTTATCCCGTCAACACCTACAAATTGCTGTAAAATGCAAAAATAGTATTGACTGGATATCAAAAATGTTTCACGGCACCGTGTTTCACGGCACATACGCACTGTGTTGACGGGATAAAATATAATCCCTAAACAGTAATGCCATGTTAATTTTGTATTTCAATACATTTGAAGATAAATCATTCATTATTGTTTGTTAACACTATTTACAACTTTCAATATAGTTAAATATATAATAAAAATTAAGACACACACCCGCCTTATTTTCCCCCAAAAGTCGGATGATATTCAATAAATTAACTTTATATGGTCTCACAAGTCGCAATAATGGCCGCGAGGTATCAATCCACGAAACTGGTGTGATACCTCTGGTGACAGTTCTGTTAACTATTGTTTAAATGGACAGTATGACCAAACATTTAATTTAATGTACAGTCAAACCTCCACGAACGGCCACCTCTCTACAACAGCCACCTCTCTACATCGGCCAAAATTTCAAAACGCAATGTGATGAATTGCGACCACAGTTAGTGTACGTAATTTGATAAACTTTGTGGGGGATTTTGTTAATTCTTCATCACAACTAGCAAGTTGTGAGTGCTTTAGAATCGTCTCATTGAGACGATTCTAAAGCACTTCCAACTTGCCAGTTTTGGCGAAGAAATGAAAAAATATGCACCTTAAATGTAGCTCGGATTTATATATGATATACCTCTCTTCAACAGCCACCTCTCTTCAACAGCCAGTTTTCAGTCTCCCCATGGCTGGCCGTTGTAGAGAGGTTCGACTGTATATATACAATTAAATCATTCAGATGGTGTGTTTTATTCTTTAGTTTACATGTGCTAAGTCAGTCAAATTCAGTCAAGAAACATTACAAATTCGACACTGATAATAATAGTTTTAAATGAAATAGTTGACACTCCATATCTACGACTGCTCTACTAGGTAGCTCCAAGGGAGCTAACCTAGTAAAAACGTTGGAAAACTCCTCAAGTGGTACATGTATTCTGTATTGTTGTCAAAGACACAGTTGGGTTGCATATGGTCCAGTAGCCTATTTCACTAACATTGCAAAGTATTCTTATCTAGTAAAGTATACTTTGATGGAGAAATTTTGAATTTAAGGATGAATTTATTAATTTTTATTATATAGAATTTATTACATTATCACAGCCATTTTGGCTGTGATAATGTAATAAATTCAGTATAATAATTCTGCATACTTTTTAATCATCAAATATATGCCGTCGTTAGTTATATAAGAAATAATGCATTTCGGGAAAATAAATGATTACTCCCTCAAAGTATACTTTGCTAGATAAGTATACTTTGCAATTTTGATGAAATCGGCTACTGGTCCGAAACGCCCCGGTGACTTGGTCCGACAGCCGCATGGTCCGAAAAGATATTGCAACTATCTCACCGTGTTGATCACGTTTCATATGTTTTGGCAGTAATAGATTGTTCACACAAACAGAAAGTATGTATCATGTGAACTTTTGCATTTCAAATGGTAGTATATCACGAATGAATAGACACGTACCAGACTGGCGTACAGTACGATACCAGGGGCCCTTTTCACAAAACTTCGTACGACTAAAATGTTGTGCACATTGTGGATGGTCTTGAATTTCAATTGATGGGCTTACATTTATTGAGCATAGGCTGACATCATTGTTTACAAGAAAACATTGTTAGTGGGAAATTTACAGACTATCATAATGTTGCACTTGCGAACATTTTAGTCGAACGAAGTTTAGTGAAACGGGCCTCAGGTACACATATTTTAATGGTTATATTTTGTAATTAAGGATGCATTGACAGAGCTCGTCACCATTTGAAATATGATTAAACCATAAAGCCGCCACGTCGATTTCTGTTTGTTTCTTTCCCTGATTCGAGAACGATATTTAAATAAAGAATAGAAAAAAACACGTTCCAGCGTTTTAGGATTATTTTAATGAGTAAAGTACCTATTAAACAAGTATTACTAATTTAATGTCATAACTGTTGATTAAGGGATGATCATTTATCGAACTATGTTCTGAGCGCAAATGCGTATATTTGATGCAATTCGGTTCTAAGTTATCCCGTTTTTGAAGGCTATAATAGAATTGAACGGGATAAATAGACTAGTAGGTTAGTGCCATGAATGGGAAATACATATCTGGCTCAAAACGGAAAGAAGATGAGCTCGGCAAGCCTCGCATATCCAGTTTCCTAAGCCTCGCCAGATTGTATTCCCATTCATGGCATTAACATACCATTCTCTATGTACACTCACATGTTGAAGTAACGGACCAAGATCTATAGATGCATTAAATATACTAAAACGTTCAAATTTCATCAAAATCCGTTATATATTAAGGAAAATATCCAATAATACTTACTTTGGAGTGGGCAAGATTTCAACACTTTCAGCCATTGATGTTGTTGTTATAACCACGTGACTGTGCACTTTGTGATACCTTTACAAACATTTAATGCGTTTATAGATATTGGTCCATTACTCCAACCTATGTATATACAATCACATGTAAGAGCTCATATCCAGGGTTTAGTAACAGTTATAGTTCACATATTGAATTTTGAATAAATTAATTAAGTAGCGAGCGCTAGCGAGCGAGAAATTAGTTTATTACAAATTCAATATGTGAACAATAACTAACTTATCGGTTGCCCCGCCCCATTGCGGGCACCCGTCTATTAGAATGGAGTGCTGTCAATAAACGTGCTATTACGTGATTGGCTGTGTCACACCTAATCGATCGTCACATGAAATTGCGTCAACAAGGCGGGGCCTGCGGTTCTAAATATAACTGCTGTTTATTGCAAGATTTAATGATTAAGTGAACAGATATTGGCGAAAGCGTCACAATAGGCGACTAATTGAGACGAAAGTATCTGTTTCATTGGTCGAACAACTAGAGCAAACAATAAACCAATATTTAGAGCACACATTCATGGTAAACAGAAGTCAATCAGTCGACTGTTGTACGGAAAAAACATCTACAGACCCTGGAGACATGGAGCCCGTTTCACTAAACATCGTACAACCAAAATGTTCATAAGTGCAAATTTAGGATCGTTTGGAAATTTCAATTTATGGATTTACATTTAGTGAGCATATGATGCATATGCAGGCTATGCTCAATAAATGTAATCCATGCTCAATAAATGTAATCCAATAAGTATTTACAAGAAAACATTGTTAAAGGGAATTTACAGAGTATCATAATTTTGCACTTACAAACATTTTAGTCGTACGAAGTTTAGTGAAACGGCCCGTTTCACTAAACATCGTACGAATAAAATGTTCGTAAGTGCAAATTTAGGATCGTCGGGAAATTTCAATTGATGGATTTACATTTATTGAGCATAATTGTTTAGTAGACTATCATAATTTTGCACTTAAGAACATTTAAGTCGTACGAAGTTTAGTGAAACGCGCCCCTGATTTAGAAAGGTTCCACTGCAACTCGCGGAAGTACGTTTGTCTTTGACAGGATCTGTTGAATTCCACGCAGACATGCCCGTTTGCATGCATATACACGTCAATGTAACATTCGTGCAATAGTTTAATTAGATATAACTAATATAGAATCTACTTATCCGTTAACGCATGCAATATACCCAATCACGCTATTTCAACGTGTATCGTACTTCTGTCAGAGTGAAGATGTCTATGGGGATTTGAAGGTACATGCCCACTCAGTACGTACAAAATGTTGTTTATATCAGAGACACCATCTGAGACATGTTCTAGCAAAACACACATTCATTCACAATTACCCCACATATTGATTGTCATTATTATTCATTTTATATCAAATTTTCACACTGATATCAGGGGCGATAACCGTGTGTCCTGTAAAATGTTAACGGACATTACTATATATACTCTGTATCTATTTTTGATGTGCAATTACCATAGTTTATAATAGGTCGAAAATATTATTTTTTCAGGTGACGCATTTAATTAGTATAAATAATTAAAAAAATATCACGCCTCATTTGCATATGAAAATATGAATATAGCCTGATAACAACGCGCGTCACTATCAGTAAAATAATATTACTAAATGTTTATACCTGTATAGCGGCTACTCGCAATCTTTAGAACTGGTGGAATAGTGACACAATTATTTAATTCCTATAAAGCCTGATTCCACCGCGAGTCACTATCAGTATAATAAATATTACTAAATGAGTAAATCTGTATTGAATTCCTATAAAAACAGGAACCACTGTAGGCACAAACTGTTTGTATAGGAATTAAATAAGTGCATAATTGTGTCACTATTCCACCAGTTCTAAAAATTATGAGTGCCCGCGATACAGATATAATCACTTAATAATAGTTATTATGCGGTGGTATCAAGCTATTTTCATATGCAAATGAGGCATGATATTTTTTAATTATTTATACTAATTAATGTTTGACCTTAAAAAGTAATATTTTCGACAGATTATAAAGTACAGTGCAACCTTTCTACAACAGCCACCCATGGGAAGACGCAAAACTGGCTGTTGTAGAGAGGTGGCCGTTGTAGGGAGGTTAATGCTGAATTAAAATTTGTCGTCCGTATTTTATTTATTTTCTTCATCATTAATTCTCATCAAAACATGCTGTGGCAACAATTTAGAATCATTTCCAATAGAAATGGTTATAAAATGCTGTCAAAACATGTTTTTATTGAGAAAGAAGGCAGAAGCAACAGCAGACGACACTTTTTGTATTCAGCAGTCTAAGGGTTAGTTACAGACAAATCATCCATTTGGGATATAAAATAGCGGCTGTTATAGAGAGGAAGTTGTTGTAGAGAGGTGGCCGTTCGGGGAGGTTCGACTGTATGATCATTGCACATCAAAAAATAAATACAGAGAATAAATAGTAATGTCCATTAACATTTTAAGGAAACACGGTTATCGCCCCTGATATCAGTGGGGACATTTACGTCTGATATAAAAATGTATCTTAATGCCAATCAATATGTGGGCTAATGGTGAATTAATGTTTTTGTTGCCGGAAAATGTCTCAGATGATGTCTCTGATATTAAGAACATGTTGTGCCTACTGAGTGGGCATGTACCTTTAAGACTTACAAACACATTGTGAATGTGTGCATTCCCGAAACTGATTCCAAGATCTAGAAGTTTGAAAAATTCCTCGCTCATTGTAACAAAGTATTACATACAGTGAAACCTCTCTAAACTGGACATCCTGTGAGGTCCCCAGGGTGTCCGGTTTAGAGATGTTCCACTGTAATTCAGGCATATGACCATTCTGTGACATACATATACATTTTGCAAACATGAACATGCATTAATATCTGAGATGCATTACCAAGAAACCTCTCAAACTAAAATAAGATATATTTCATTGGTGTCCTGTTTAGAGAGGTTCCACTGTACCGGTAGCAGATGGTTTTATTAGCTAATTACATAATGTGTTGTTTGCAAAGTTTTACAAATGGAAATGTAACAATTACTAATTACATAATGTGTTGTTTTCAAAGCTTTACAAATGGAAATGTAACACTGGTTGACATGAACATTAGTTGAATTTTGTGTTACGTCAATTCGCTGTCGCAATTTATAAAACAGCGATGTTTTCGGTCAAGATCATAATACAATGGAATCCCTCTAAAAGATTATTGGATTTACATTTATTGAGCATAGGCTGCATATGCAGCCTATGCTCAATAAATGTGAATCCATCAATTGAAATTTACAGACGATCCTAAATTTGCACTTACGAACATTTTAGTCGTACGAAGTTTAGTGAAACGGGCCCCAGGCTGGTACTTTCCTATATGGATGGAAAATGATTGTGAAAGGCATTGTGTATACAGTGGAACCTCTCTAAACCGGACACAATACAACACATGTGATCTTATTTTTGGGTGATTTTCTTGGTCATTTATCTCAGATGATGATGTCTGTTCATGATCGCATAGCACACAACTATGGCTCAAAATGATCACCGTGATTTACAGTGAAACCTCTCTAAACCGGACACCGTGGGGACCTGCCAGGGTGTCCGGTTTAGAGAGGTTTCACTGTACACATATTACCGACAAACCAAACACCGTGGATATTAATGACGTCAAACTAACGTCAAACTAACGTCACTTAATTTTTTTACAGATGTTGGTTGTATGTTCATGTGCATATAGGATATGCTCGTTAAACTCACAAATGATATTTCTCATTTTTAGTGCTTATTTTGTGAATTTTCCTCTTAATCCATTATACGAGTTTTGTTTTTTCTGTCTATCGAGACGGAGAAACTAAGGTTATTACGAATTTTGTTTTAAAAGCATCCCGGAGGCATTGCATTACGTGCAAATAATAATACGACGCCGGCTTTAATAAATAGCTAAAACATAAAAATGCTTTTTAAACAAACAGGAATTTTATATCCGCGATGGGAAGTACTATAATATACACGTCTCATAAAATTATCGGGATATTTGGATATGAGACCAGTGTGGACGTATAAAAGTGATATGACACACGGGTCATAAGTTCATACAGTCGAACCTCCCGAACGGCCACCTCTCTACAACAGCCACCTCTCTGTAACAGCCGCTATTTTATATCCCAAATGGATGAGTTCATCTATATCTAACCCTTACACTGCTGAGCATGAACATTGTCGTTTGATGTTGATTTTGCATTCTTTCTCAATAAAAACATGTTTTGACAGCATTTTAGAATCATTTCCATTGGAAATGATTCTAAAATGCTGTCAAAACATTTTTTTATTGAGAATTATTGAAGAAAATAAATAAACATCAGACGATAAAATTGTATTCAGCATTAACCTCCCTACAACAGCCACCTCTCTATAACAGCCAATTTTGCCTCTTCCCATGGGTGGCTGTTGTAGAGAGGTTACACTGTACATGTAGCACAAGGGTGGAATTTGGACTGGTTCGAGTTTCTCTATATACGATACCGCTACAAGCGATGATGCATGATGCTGTACTTATGAAATTGATTGAAATAAAAAAATGCGTTGATTGAATTCATAAGCAACCCGGCATAGCCTCATTTTAAATGTAATCTTTCAGCAATAATAAATATGTTCAACAATTCTGCAATCAAAACAAAAAAAGAAAAGGAAACCCGACGTTTCGGCACAAGGTAATTCCTTGATAAAGGCCTTGTGTCGAAACGTCGTAAAAGTGGCTTTCTGGTTTTTGCAAAATTGTTGATCATTTTGAATGAAATATTGGATAATACATACAATGATACTAAAACATGACTCATGTAGGCTCCTCTATATGCGATCGAGTTTGGATATTTTGTTTTCTCTGGGTCTACATACCATATACACCGAATCTACTGTCTGTTTCACGAAAGCTGCCCAAATTTTACGACTATATAAACAATGCAAAAACGATATTCTTTTTTGATAATGTTAATTTTATAAAAAAAAATTAAGAATGAGCCTTCTTTTTATTCTGTGAAATTTGGTCAAAAATTGATTTTATTACGAAAACTAATTTCTCCATGTTAAATCCCCATAGACATCTTCACAGTGAAGGGATTTTTTGGGCAGGTTTCGTGAATCAGTAGTTGTGGAAAGCAAATACTATATTAAAATTACAAATGTTTCAAAAGTTGAAAATGCTAGGAATACCTAGAATTATGCAAACACAATTAGTGTTAAGGACCTGGGGCCAGTTTCACTAAACTTCGTAAGACTAAAATGTTCGTAAGTGCAAAATTATGATAGTCTGTAAATTTCACATTAACATTGTTTTCTTGTAAATAATTATTGGATTTACATTTATTGGGCATAGGCTGCATATGCAGCCTATGCTCAATAAATGTAAATCCATAAATTGAAATTTACAGACGATCTTAAATTTGCACTTACGAACATTTTAGTCTTACGAAGTTTAGTGAAACGGCCGCCCGTTCTATACGTGATCATCGTTTGATAATTACGTAAATACATGTTTATCAGGTAACCTGTCCTGTATTGACTGAATACGTACTGACCGATAACATATTGTTGTATCAGGCATTGACCTGATATCAACATCCGGGTTACAACAAAGTGAAAACTGACGTTCCATTGGTCAGATGACGTCACGTGACGTTACCGAATTACGTCAGTGTAATGACGCAACGTAAACAAGCCCACGTTCTGTCCATAGAATACGACGTCAACTAATGTAATTTTAGAGAATAAAACGTTACCTGATAAATAGAATACCAGGCTAGTGTCTTTTGATATCAAGTTTATCAGGCTCGGCTAGGAAACGGTAGGAATTCCTCGGCAAGCCTCGTAATTCCTACGCGTTTCCTAGCCTTGCCTGATAAACTTGATATCAAAAGACACTAGCCTGGTATTCTCTATATATGTATAACAAGTTCAGTTCAATTGTTTATTTACATCTCATCAACTGTACATCATAAAATACATAGCAATAAAACAATACATGTACAATTGCCATTCTGTAAGAATTATAAGAGACGGCTCATTTAATGAGCAGCTATAATTACATTTCAGCATATACATGTACATGAAATACATTACTTGAATAATATGTTTCTATTGAAACTTTAAAAGGACTACACACCAATAAGCCAACAATAAACCATTGCAGTTGCCGTTGCCACCGAGATTATCCTGGTTAAAACTATCGGTTGCAACGATAACGGCTGTTGATTGATATCTCTATTGCGTCCCGCGTTGCATAGCTACCGCTAATCGTGAGCATGGTGACAGCTCAAATGAACCATCACATGATTTATCACATATATGTGAATACTGCCTCGTTAATGTATCGAAGTTGGCCATAGTTGTGTGTTTTAGCCGTTAGCCAGTTTCACCTGTTCTGCCGTTTGACAAAAAAATTCAAAATGTGAAGTAGAACATATGATATAATTTAGCTAATCACTAAAAGCCAGGAGAACCGACTCCTATCAATTATAGTGCACACAACTGTAACATATGTCAGTTTCCTGGACAGGTTTGTGCCCGTTTTTATAACAACGTGAACCACCATTATAAATAACATCATACACAGAAAATCGCACAGTGTATCACGTTAACCTGGCAAACACACAGCATATACCATATATATCCACTACTGTACTCTGTTATTAGCTATCAAATCCAGTGAAATGTAAGCAGTTACATGAGTGTATTGTCCCTGGTGTCTACTCACCTACTATGCGAGTATATATGGCTTTACCTGTGGATAACGTGTACACTAACATAGGCTGTGCATCAGATTGAAAAAAAATACACATCAGAAATGCTCAGATATCTCGTCTTTTGTATAGTTTGCCGGCATAATATTAAAAGCTTGCCATTGTCATATCTTCTATTAAGTGTTGCACAACTTTTATTTGGTTTACTGTCATATTATTTGCTGTATGAGTCAAACGCACAAAGTGGTGAAACTGTACGATGGCTTTTACATACAAAAATGGCGGAGATGGCAACTCAATACTCGTTATAGTATACAGTAACAAGACAATATTTACATATATGTTATACCCATATATACGGTGGCACAGAGGGGACATGGAAATGTTCTTTTACTATTTCGTGCGCACGCAATAGTAACAAATATTTCCATGTCCCCTCTGTGCCACCATACATATATCACATCACTCTTATGAAGCAATTATCATTGAAGTCGAGTGTATATATATATGACCTAATACCTGAACGTTAGTTTAGCCTTCCTTTCAATGCGAAATGTATATATATATTTTATTCAGCTACCATTTTGAAATACCGGATATATTTTCCGAGACATTTGGAAATCCGATAAAGAAACAAGTGCGGAGCACTTGTTTCTTTGTCGGATTTACAGATGCCAATGGAAATAAATTCTTTATTTCAAAATGGTAGTGGAATTAATTTAAGACCAGTTTACAAGTACATGTATTACGTTGTCATCATGGACAATTATCGTATGAAATGTTTCTTCCCCTGACATGACGTCAAAGCGTGACGTCAATTACGTCTCGCGAACGTCTAGGAGGAAATATTTCCTTCAAGGAAATAAATCCCTCCAGAATCACGGTAAATCACTGAGTAACATGTAATAAATTGTTATTCTTTTCATCGTGATATTTATTGTGTTGATTTGTCGTCCCATGTACCGATATATCATTGCGCTGGACTGCGATTTCCCACTCTGTCTCAATCTTCCCATAGAGTCTACTGAAATTCTACTGGCTTACTGTCTGGTCAAAACTATGGTGGCTTATTGGGCCAGTTGCGACAACTCGACCATACGAAAATATAGACCCTACAATACGCCGTTTTCATACAATTATGGATTTAACATACTTTAGCCAGTTTACTCAAATTGGCCTTTTTCGCGTTCTGACAGATACGCGTTTAATTTTGAAATTGAACTCGCGGAAAGTCGATAGTCAAAGAGTCGAAATGACGAAAACACGAAATCTCGACCCTGATTCGCAATTTCGACTGACATGTCAATTTTGTGTTCGTGCTTTGCGTTTCGTGTTTGTAAAATGCAAAAAGATGAAATTGCGAGGGACGAAATTAGCCACCCATAAAAAAACAGACACTAAGTCGATTAGTCTATAATTCACCTAATCCCCGACGAACAGTAAATCTCGTTATATATCAGTCCAGTAATAATGTACGGAGTCCCACAGGTGACGTAGAATTCGTTTTTTTATTAATTCGCTCCCATGAACATGATGAAATAACAATTTGTTCCCTCAATTTAACAATTAGTTCCCACGAAGTAGCGAATTAACAATTCGTTCCCTCAATTCAACAATTCGATCCCACAAAATAAGTAACGAATTAACAATTCGTTCCCTCAATTCAACAATTCGTTCCCACAAAATAACAATTTGTTCCCTCAATTTAACAATTCGTTCCCACGAAGTAACGAATTAACAATTCGTTCCCTCAATTTAACAATTCGTTCCCACAAAATAACAATTTGTTCCCTCAATTTAACAATTCGTTCCCACGAGTTAATTCGTTCCCACGAATTAACAATTCGTTCCCTCAAATTAACAATTCGTTCCCTCAATTTACCAATTTGTTCCCACGGTAATTGTTAATTCGAGGAAACGAATTGTTATATCGTGGGAACCAATTGTTAATTCGAGGGAACGAATTGTTAAATTGAAGGAACGAATTGTTATTTCGTGGGAACATTTGGACACATGTTTGAGTGTTTAACCAGGGTTTATCCAGACCAGCCAGCAGACCCATAAAGCCGGACACGTACGTACAGTTCTCGTCAGAGCTATATAGCAGACGCGTTTCGTCTATGCAACAGCGAACAGTATGGGCCCTGATCAAACTGCGCAGATGCGCAGGTGTATATGGGGCTACGCTATTCGAATCCACACGTTCTGAACTAGGGCTATGCTGGCGCTATATGCGTAATGGTTACATGTTCCGGTGCTACGCTTTTCTTTCGAATTTTTGGGTTAACCATGTTTGAATTCGCGATGATTGATCTTGTGATCGTTGTTCGCATTCGCGCAGGCTGGGGCCCGTTTCACTAAACATCGTACGACTAAGATGTTCGTAAGCGCAAATTTAGAATCGTCTGGAAATTTCAATTTATTGATATACATTTATTGAGCATAGGCTGCATTTGCAGCCTATGCTCAATAAATGTAAATCTAATAATTGTTTACGAGAAAACATTGTTAATGTGATATTTACAGACTATCATAAGTTTGCATTTGCGAACATTTTAGTCGTACGAAGTTTAGTGAAACGGCCCCCTGATCTCTGACGATATGTTCATCTTCGAATTTGCTGGCTGATCTGGAGCTACCCTGTTCGAATTCCCTGGTTCATCTGGGTCTATGTTTTTCGAATTCGCACATGCTGATCCAGGGCTACGATATGCGTATTCGCACATGCTGATCCGGTGCTACGATATTCGTATTCGCACATGCTGATCCGGTGCTACGATATTCGTATTCGCACATGCTGATCCGGGGCTACGATATTCGTATTCGCACATGCTGATCCGGTGCTACGATATTCGTATTCGCACATGCTGATCCGGTGCTACGATATTCGTATTCGCACATGCTGATCCGGTGCTACGATATTCGTATTCGCACATGCTGATCCGGGGCTACGATATTCGTATTCGCACATGCTGATCCGGTGCTACGATATTCGTATTCGCACATGCTGATCCGGTGCTACGATATTCGTATTCGCACATGCTGATCCGGTGCTACGATATTCGAATTCGCACATGGTGATCCGGTGCTACGATATTCGTATTCGCACATGCTGATCTGGGGCTACAATATTCGAATTCGCACATGCTGTTCCGGTGCTACGATATTCGTATTCGCACATGCTGATTCGGGGCTACGATATTCGTATTCGCACGTGCTGATCCGGGGCTACGATCGCATTCGCACATGCTGATCCGGTATTACGCTGGCTGATCTGGGAAATGCTAGTTGCAAACTTAATACGTCAGTTCTGTCGTGCCAGTCGAACACGTCTCGTTTACAGTGACAATAATCCATGCCAAGTAACACAGAGTTATACAAATGTACCGCTATCCGCTCAGAATGAAAAACGACGACAATGCGCTCAAATAAATCAAAATACGTCAAAGCATAGATGCTAAGAAACTAGGTAGGTTGTCTTTAACCCATTTCACTCTAAAGATACAATATTTTTTATTGAAAAAAATCTCATTATTTTGTTTATTTCTCCATATAGGTATATGTTGTTACCACTCATTTGAACCGTCTCGTCGAGACGGTTCAAATGAGTGGTAGCAACATATACTTTCGAGATGAAATGAAGAAAGTAGGTTTCCCCCCCCTAAAAAGTTTCATACTACTATAAGAGTATCCCGTCTTTAATGGGTTAATGGGAAATCTAGTACACGTGGCATATGCGAGTACTAGCGAATGTGTTTTACTATAATCTACTTGCAAGCAGAGAAAGTTTTGGTAATGTGACAATATTCTGTCATCCTCATAACGTGTTAACGTGATAGCTAAGTCGTCTTAATATACCTTATATGCCGTATTAAATATATAATTATCTCGTCAATACGACTTATCAACATATACGAGATAAACTGGACGAGACAACTAACACAAAATCTCGTTACAAACTAGTGGTACACATGTGTATGTTTTAATTTCTACAATTATTTTATCGTCGAAATAAGAGAGTATGGCGACCAATTAGTATTTCGTCTTGGTGTCCGGTTGGAGATGTTCCACTGTAAATCAGACACATAGCGCTTCATGACACATTCTGGTGTTTTACAATCATGAAAATTCATTGTAATCAGACATACATAACAGCGAAACACATCTAGGTTAAGCATCCATATTTTCCCGAGTGTCCGGTTTAGAGGGATTCCACTGTATATCGAATATTAAATACTCCGAGACAGTGTTCGACTGTCTGATACACCGTACAGTGGGGTCAGCGTGTAAGTGCGCACACGAACGAACACGACAAGTTGGTTCAAACCTGTCGTGTTCGTTCGTGTGTGCACTTACACGCTGACCCCATTGTACTTGTGAGATGGTCTCCCGCTCGGTGAATTAGACATTGTACCTGCATGTGTACATGTCGGGCGAGATATTACAGTGCAACCTCTCTAAACCGAATACCCTTGTGACATCGACGTGTATAATTATCACCGATTTCACTGTAAAATATCGCTGATGTTTATCGGTATTCATGATTGCAATGTACATAGGCATTAGCTACAATAATTCACCTCCGATATGTTGTCTACGGCTACAATTTGACCCATTCGCGAGAGGTATGAAGCTGGGTAGCAATTTTGTTTCTACATAGGCGTGTGTGTCAGTACTCTTATATCGGAATTACAGTAGAACATCTCTAAACTGGACACCCTGGGGACCTCCCAGGGTGTCCGGTTTAGATATGTTCTACTGTATCATGATTATTATTATTAGGAATACGCGGTGCGACACCTAAACTAGTACAATTTCAAGCCATTTATGTTTGAGAAATACACGGTTTAACACCTAAAATAGTATCATATCAGTCTGACCAGGGCTTAAGCTGGTCGACTTTCAGTCAACTAAGCTTTATTTATGAAGTGTTTCACGTCGAATTCCCATTCAAATGCATGCAGAATATGTTGCATAAACACATTTTCGTCTAGTAACCGGCGAAATAAATTTCGCAATTTCGCCGGTTTCTAGACGAATAATGCGTTTATGCGATAACTCGAAGAGCTTCTGTGTGGTATTTTGTCATGAAACCTACGCATGTTCATATTTACGCCGGCGCGTAGTGCAGCATTAAGGACTATTTTATCATCCGCGGGCAATTTATGCTGCCAACAAATAAGGTATGAATCAACTTTAACGGTCTCGTGCTGATCGTAATCCCCTAAAAGCTTGATTGAGGTTTTCGCGTGATCATGTTGTATGAGGCCCTCGAAACGGTATGGTTTCCGGTTTGTTTATTTTTATTTTTTTATTGAGCGTAAAAATGTCAAAGTGGCTAAGATAATCGTTATTTGCACTTGCATAAAGTTGAATCTGTCCACGGCCGTAAACTTGTTGTTCTAATCGAGATCAGATCAGATATCGTATTTGTCACGTAGAGTGTTTTGCATTGACCTGGTGCAT
Organism: Conchocele bisecta; assembly: GCA_029237695.1. Taxonomy (NCBI): domain Eukaryota; kingdom Metazoa; phylum Mollusca; class Bivalvia; order Lucinida; family Thyasiridae; genus Conchocele; species Conchocele bisecta. The sequence goes on from CM055275.1 coordinate 37,611,602, forward strand.
GACTCACGGAGCTCCGGATAAGCTGCGTATTTGCGTAAATACTCAATTAAAATTGCCAAAAACCCAATTGAAATCAGAAGTAGCGAGTATCAAAAATCAATAACAAATTTGTGGTGACCTTATCATGCTACAGAAAACAATAAACAGACCACAAATATAGCACATTTTTCTTATTTTCCATGAAAACACATCTTGGTATTTCATTAGAATTGTCTCCAAGGAGACAATTCTAATGAAATGCCAATATATGTTTTCATTTCGAAGCAAACTATTCAATAATTGCTGTCTGTTGATGTGTAAACAGTAGTGGTATTTTATTTTACCCTATTAAAATATTGAAATATCCAATTTCTTCAGATAGGATGGAGTGAAAATACTCAATTACTAATTCCTTATCTGGAGCTCTGTCATACCGTATCTTCATGGACTACATGTATATATACTTAGCCTTATCCAAGTAACAAAGAAATAATTCGTTATAATTCCAGCACAAAACTATTTACACAATTCCCTAACATTTGATTGGTCCGTAGCAAGTCTCTGTCCAACATTTATATCCCAGTAAACTCCCACGCCGAACAACTTTCCGTAACCGTAAGGCGCAGTTAAAATAATTCTTAAGAAAACGGAAAATAAACACATTTTCTTGATGAATTTATTTCAAATGCTGGAATTATAAGGAATGAATGGCCTTTTCGTGGAATTTATCGGGGATATAAACTTGGAAAAGTCGCGGGAATACTGGACGAGGCCTTCCGGCCTTCGTCCAGTATTCTCGCGACTTTTCCAAGTTTATACCCCGATAAATTCCACAAAAAGGCCATTCATTCCAATAGCATTTACCTGCGTTAATCTTGCCAATAATCGTCGATTTACTTATTACAAAACACTGAAATATTGAGCTTGAAAGCGAGCAGATTGAGTTGGTGAGCCTGAGCTGTGTTACAGCTCAGGCTCACGCAATGAAACTGCTTGTATCACCGATATTTTAGAATAAGCGTTGACATATTTACGAGATTAACGAAGACGGCGATTATGCCTACTGTTGATTTACCTTGTGACAGTGGGTGGGTGGGTGGCAGGTGGTAGCATGCGATTGGTAATTTAACGATCGGGTTCATCCTTACCGGAATCCCGAACGGGTTTGGCCCTCATGTACGTCGTAGGCATTCTTGTATGTGATAGTTGAATCTGGTTATACCCCTTATGTGAGTATTACGATTATTCAAACTCCTATTACTTTTAGGATAAGGGGCCACATGACTTTGGTGTGGTATGGACCTGGCACCAGGTCAGGTTATTTTAATCCCCCTTCCAATGCAGCAGGTTAAATACTAGAAACAAGATTGCTACCCAGCTCCATACCTCTCGTGAGGGTAGCAATTTAACCCCATCACGTTAATGTAACACATGTAAGAGTGACTGCAATCGGTTATCCGGCGTGTTTGGTATGTTAGCGACATAAAACTGTCAAAGAAAACACACAATGCAGAAATTGGTTATTTTACCGTGTCAATGTGTTTATCTGACATTTACATGCATATCTTGTAAATTTAAAAGCTTCATTTCGTTATGTTGACTGTTGACCAACAACAAGAGAAAAGATGGCTTCCATGAGAAAATGAAATCCATATTATATTATTTTTGGAAATTTACTAGTTCTACATCAAATATTATTTGTTTAAAGGTATAAAATATACAGCTTAATAAAGTTTGACCTACATGCAACAGGTTTGGGTATGTACTTCGGTTGCTCACATTTTTTGAATGGGTCAAATTGTAGCCGTATATAACATATCGGAGACAAATTAGTGTAGCTAGTTAACTACGGATCGAACCAGTTGGCCCGGCCTTAAAAGAACATACTGTTGATAAGCCGTTAAACATCAATAAACAACCTTGTGACTGTACGACGTTGGTGTGGAGTGCATATTAGTGCCGCTTTGAAAGCTCGTCGATCGCAGCTGTTCCATGCTGCAAGCATGGTGTATTGCGTGCTACATGTTTGGTTCTATGGATTTGCTGGTCCCCTTAGGGCATCTCATTTTGTTTTGGGACAGTAGTCGATGAGATATGTCAGAGCATTATATATATGGCTGTTTGTGGAGAAATGGTGCTTATGGGATTTGTGACCAATGTAGTTACTGATCACATATCAGACTGTGACCTGATGTATTACTTATTAGAATCATGACGGGTGTTTCATTGATGAAATTTCGAACAGTGTAGATCCTGATCAGACTGTGCGGATGCACAGGCTGATCTGGATCTACACTTGTTGCACCACCAATAAGCACCGTTTTTAAAGTCATCGGAGAATCATTTCCGGCTAGCAGGTGCGCGTGGCATTTTTTACCAACCGTATATCGATAAGACGAGTTCAACGATTGGTCAAGCTTGTCACTCAATTATATATAGTGCCTAGCAGACCTTGTACAGCTTGTTACTGCGGAGATAAGGTTAGAGGATACCAAATGGCGCGAAATCTCCCAGGCGGTATGCAAAAGTAGTCCGATATAACCAAAGTAGTGCGGTCGTTTTGAGGGCACAGACACAGTTTGCTTGCGAATATTGATCCATTGCTACCCAGTTTCACTTGAGGAATATTTTGGGGTGTTTTTAACACCCGTTTTCAGTATATTTGTAGCATTTAAAAGAAAACACTGAGCCTGTTCTTCACGTGATGTAAACAGAGTTTCCGTTGTCAAAACATGTAAACAATATTGGGGGATATGACGAGGTTGGATTTGTCTTTCTTAGGTGTAAGTGAACCTAGTGTTTAACTCATGCAGAACCAGTACAGACTGGCTGCATATCATGTACAAGTAGGTCCCACAGCATCCATACGAATAGTGAATGCAGGATAGACTGGCCTTATTGGATGGCATTGGGTTAAATTATATAGTAAAACTATTTGGTGTGGTCTAACCTTAAAAGAACGGTCGGGCATTCATTAGCTTGGACGCGTCATTTGACTTTGTCGGTCAAACGTCGTCATGGATCCGTCGTAAAAAGCGTGATCAGATACATAATCTGAGACATTTGCTGGCCAAATAAACATTCATTCACTATTACCCCACATATTGATTGCTTATTATACATTTTATATCAGACGTAAAATCCCACACTGATATCAGGGGCGATACCCGGGTTTCTGTAAAATGCTAACGGACGTTACTATTAATGTTATTCTCTGTACGTGTATTTATTTGTTGATGTGCAATGATCATACTTCATAACCTGTCACACATATTATTTTTCCAGGTATCGCATTTAATTAGTGTAAATAATTAAAAATATCATGCCTCATTTGCATATGAAAATAGCCTGATACTACCGCGCGTCACTATCAGTAAAATACATATAAACTAAATGATTATACCTGTATAGCGGGCACTCCTAACATTTATAACTGATGGAATAGTGACACAAGTAAACACTTATTTAATACTAATTTTCTAGCCGATAGTAAAAACACGGATATCAGTGTCCCGTTTCACTAAACTTCGTACGACTAAAATGTTCGTAAGTGAAACATTTTGATAGTCTGTAAATTTCACATTAACAATGTTTTCTTGTATACAAGTATTGGATTTACATTTATTGAACATAGGCTGCATATTCAGCCTATGTTCAATAAATGTACATCCATCAATTGAAATTTCCAGACTATCCTAAATTTGCACTTACGAACATTTTAGTCGTACGAAGTTTAGTGAAATGGCCCCCTGTACTTCAGCTGGCATCATTTCCATAAGGCACATGTGTCAATCAGTCGACTATGTTCATCTTGCCCAGATTATCGAGTTGAAAGTTTCTGAACACCCAGTCAAGCAACTTGATTGTCTACAGCTCAGGCTTAGCCAATCAAGCTGCTTGAATTCAACCACAATATTAAATTATTTGGAAATAAATAAATTGACAAGTTGGCAAGTTTATCGCGGGAGGTAGTGTACTGATAAAAACAATTCTGAGTGTAATGAACATCCTATCGGGCTATTACTCCGTATCAGTAGGTCACGTGGGAGTTGCACATTTTGTCTCTGGCTCATATGTGGCGTTGATTGGAGAATTGTGGCTTATGATATTTGCGATAAGCGTAGATTACATTGGCCGCCAGTAAGTGTAAGCCTTAAAGGTACGTGCCCACTCAGTAGGCACAAAATGTTTTTTATACGAAAAAAAAAAAAGAATTAATTAAGTGTATAATTGTGTCACTATTCCACCAGTTCTAAAAATTACATGTGCCCGCTGTACAGATATAATAATTTAATATTTATTTTACTGATTAGTGACTCGCGGTGGCTATTTTCATATGCAAATGTGGAATGGCATTTTTTAATTATTTATACTAATTAAATGCGTCACATGAACAAATACTATTTTCAACAGATAATAAAGTATGCATTGCACATCGAAAAATAAATACAGATAATAAATAGTAATGTCTGTTATCATTTTAAGGAAACAGAGTTATCGCCCCTGATATTAGTGTGGAAATTTCTGTCTAATATAAAGTGTTTAATAATGCAAATCAATACGTGGGGTAATGGTGTATAGCGGCCACTCGTAACTTTTAGAACTGGTGGAATAGTGACACAATTATACACTTATTTAATTCCTATAAAGAACAGTTTATGCCTACTGAGTGGGCGTGTACCTTTAATTATATCATCACGTTTTAGCCTCGCCCATCCCGTTTCCTGAGCCTTGCCAGATATTTGTTCCCACTAACCTACTATTCTCTATCTATTTTCCTTATTTCTGAACCAAAGTATATGTTGTGACCACTCATTTGAACCGTCTCGGCGAGACTGTTCAAATGAGTGGTCACAACATATACTTCTAATGAGAAATAAAGAAATTCCTGAGCGTTGCCGGATATTTTTTCCCATTCACGGCACTAACCTACTATTCTCTATATCTTCGTTCCGATGCTACGCAGAGACGAAGATTAACAACATTAAGCTTCGGTCCTTCGTTTCACTGTCTATATTGAGACGAAACTTAACAACCTTAGGATTTTCCGGCCGCATAGATACGAAAGTTGTTGACGATTGCATATTATTTACATATCGTTTTGACATCGTTTTCGTTTACAAAAGGACGTCACGTTTAAACCACTGTGAACACCGTTTTCTAATTACAAACAAAACTGAAAACGATGTGTAAACGATAGGCAATCGTTCGTGTGTTGAACCAGGAACATATGCGGGTTTTACATGTAGATACGAAGACACACAATGTCGCTATTGACGCACCATAATAAGCCCACATGTCTCCAGTCCCAACCACATATGTGCCCGTGACTGAATAAATTAGGCTTATGGGATTTGTGACCAGTGTAGCTCCTGATCAAATAGCACACTCCAGGACCTGTGGCCTGATGATATGCTATATTGTTTGTTAGAAACATGACAGATGTTTCATTGACGGACTGGCGAATAGTGCAGGCCTGGATCAGAATGCGCAGTCTGATCCGGGGCTACACTGGTCGCAAATCCCATACGCCCAATGTCGGCCCTGATCAGACTGCGCGAAAGCGCAGGCTGATCCGGGGCTACACTGGTCGCAAAACACATAAGCCCTATTTCTCCAGTCACAGCCACATAATATTCCGAGCACGTTGTAGACAAATCATCATGCGGATATATATAGAACCCGCATTAATCACATATATTGATATTATTACTTACGAATATTTTGTTTTTGCTATCTATGATATACTTATGTATCCATGACTCTAGCTTTGGGGATAAAGTACACCTGGGGGGGGAGGTATGTAAATTTCACATTGAACATGTTTTCTTGTAAACAATTATTGGATTTACATGTATTGAGCATATGCAGCCTATGTTCAATAAATGTAAATCCATCAATTGTAATTGACAGATTATCTTAAATTTGCACTTACGAACATTTTAGTCGTACGAAGCTCAGCTTAATGAAACGGCCCCCTGGTGTTTGTGGTCAGTCAGTGTGTATTTGGTCAATGCGCACCTACTGTCTGTTTCACATTTTTCTGCTGACGACCTTTGGCTATTAAACATTAAATTTAAGCAATATTTAAATGTAAGTACTTTTTTATCAACAAAAAAGTCACCATCACCATTGTTTTATTATGTTATAACATTCCATCAAATATTGATTATACATGTATTGTGACAACAAATTATCACGGGGGGCTAAAGGAGATCTTTTTAAAAATGATTTTGGATTTGTGGACCGAGTTTCAAAATCTAACTTGTTTTCTTCGTTGCATCATGTCTAGCGAGGTTTTCCAAACATAGACTTCGCGTGTCTACTCTTCTTGCAGCTCAGGGGAGGGTGACTTTTTGTTATTGATGACAAAGTACTTACATTTAAATTTCTTTCATATTTAAGTAATCGCATATGCGCATTGTTTTGGCAGCACATGATAATCGTCTCCACAGATGCTGAATCGGGGCTACACTTGTTGCAAAACCCTTAGGGTTTTGCGACAAGTGTAGCCCCGATTCAGCATGCGCATTTGCGATTGCTTATCGTTTACACATCGTTTTCATATCGTTTCCCTTTTTGTAATTAGGAAACGGTGTTCTCGTTGGTTTAAACGTGACATCATTTTGTAATGAATGTGCTTAATAGCCAACAGTTCGTCGGCAGCAAAACATGGAACAGACAGTAGGTACCTTATAACATTACTCTTCTGCCAACTTATTTGAAGACGAACATATTCATGTACCAAATGGAAATCGGTCTATAAATTAAATGTTTCTAGTTATTTACTGTATGATTTCTATGTTTATTGGTAGGAGGTTCTGCATTAACAATTATTTATCACATATAAATTGTTTGTTTGCATGAACACACCGCAAAACGTGCTATCGCGGTTGCCGTTGTTGCCACAACAACAGTCGGGCGCGTAAATTGCTGAAATGTGACGCATGTGAAATCATAATACATTCCTTTAGCCTAGTCTAGCATTCCCCAGTATGTGTGGGGACGTTTTCATTATCTAAGTGACGTCGGAAATAATGTGTCACAACTTGTAACCTTTTTCTATTAATTTTGGAGAGCCGCGGACCAATTCATTGGCGATTTCCTACATGTACATCAACGCATCATACGAAAATAAGCAGTTGTATCATTTCTACCAGTGCGGCCCCTGTTCACGCAGTCTGACAACGGTCTACACTGTTAGCCACTCAATGAACCGTTCTTTGGATGAACAAACTATTGAAATCCTGTTTTACAGAGCGTGATACACCATGCACATATACACGATCAGGAACTAAAGTGTTAAAACCCGATAACTCATTTTCGCCATGATTCGAGTAATTTTAAGCGTCTATCTTCGTTCGGCGTAATTGAAAGCTTGGCTAATCCGTGACGGGAATACGGAGAGTCATATAAATAGGAATGGTATGGAACCCCGCAGGGGACTTAGAATTCTTTTTTGTTATTAATTCGTTCCCACGAAATAACAATTTGTTCCCTCGATTTAACAATTCGTTTCCACGAAATAACAATTCGTTCCCACGGGAACGAATTGTTAATTCGTGGGAACGAATTGTTATATCGAGGGAACGAATTATTATTTCGTGTGAACGAATTCAATAAAAAAAAGCCATGTCCCCTGCGGGGCTCCGTAGAATGTCTTGATTTACGAACAGATCCTTGCAAAATGCTAGTCGTGAGTTTCAAGATAACAAATGTTAATTTACGAAAATAAATAGAATCATGTGTTACTTTCGGGTTTCTTTAATGTTTGCTGCGGATGATTACTTCCGGTGTATTTTGTTTATTAAATTGTTGTTTCTTTTTTATTTCAATACCTTTTAGTCTTTCACCGGTTATTTAATTTGCTAAAAATGTTTGTGTGTTAACTTAGATGTTTCTGTTTCTAGCATTAGTTTATTTTGTTACTTTATACGCATATTTGGTTACCAGGTCGTTTCTAGGTTTTTGATTGGCTCCTGTTCATTGTTTGTCAGACGGGGTATAGAAATCATGCTATATTTATCCCCGACGCTCTCAGTGGTTTTGTTTCGGTCATGTGACTTGGGATTTTATCATACAAAACATTGCGTTTAATTGATATACATGTAGGTCATGTTTCTTCCATCAATCGAACAACGACACATGTATTATTATCAGATCAGAGACACAGTACATTTAAGCAATACCTCTTTTTCACAAATGCGGCTGTGACTGGAGAAATTGGGCCGGGTCATCAAGATCTGCAGTGTTTGTCAGCATTATTCAGATAAAAAACAACATATCCCGCATATAATTAATGAACTAGAGGCCTTCTATATGAACCTGTAAATTAGGCGTGAAAAGATTAGTTAACATGTATTAATATGTATTTCGTAAATTCATGAAATTATGGTATAACAATGCTTTGTGTTTCGATTTGGAGCGGTATGTGGGAGGTTTTAATGTCTGTGAATCAGTTTTACGGCGACGCGTTAGCTAAGCCGTAAAACAGGGGGCCGTTTCACTAAACTGCGTACGACTAAAATGTTCGTAAGTGCAAACTGTATATGATAGTCTTGTAAATATCACATTAACAATGTTTTCTCGTGAACAATTATTAGATTTACATTTATTGAGCATAGGCTGCATATGCAGCCTATGCTCAATAAATGTAAATCAATAAATTGAAATTTACAGACGATTCTAAATTTGCACTTACGAACATTTTAGTCGTACGATGTTTAGTGAAACGGGCCCATGATTATCGGACGATAAAACCTCACATTTCACATTGTAATGCACAGAGTGTGCTCCCTACATTCCGCAACCTTTATGAACGCGTTCATGTTTGCACTGACTACATGACCAGCTGCGGCGTCGAAAAAAAAAGACTAAATAACAGTGTAATGACGATTATGAAAAAATGTTTCTATGTACGGACAAAAAAACGTAATCCGATTGCGGTTAAACGTCGGGAAAGCTGATTTAAATGTCAGATACTCACATGCATAGGCCAGTATTCTCAGTAGGTTACCGAACTTGGCAAAATACATCATTCAGACCAACTTCATTGCAACATGTACGTTATCATTGACGTCGTGTGTCGGTTTGACGTCACGTGTTTACGCTGACAGTGGACACAGCGAGGAGAAACTATCATCAACGTGACGGCAATTTGACAAATTCCGACAATTCAAAACCCTATGGTGCAGTGGATGTTACGGTGTCACAGAGGGGACTTGGAAATATGCTTTACTTTCGCGTGCGCGTGCGCACGCGATATGCTTTGCGTGCGCACGCGATGCGTAGTCTTTGCGTGCAAACGCGATATAGCCTTTGTGTGCGCACGCGATAGTCTTTGCGTGCGCACGTGATAGACTATCGCGTGCGCACGCCAAGACTATCGCCGCCACCGTAGGATGTTTTTATACGTATGAGAAGCTACTCGTTATTTTCAATGTTCCGTAGCCCGCTATCGCAATCATGATGCAGCTGCCAGTGCTTCTTTGTAATATGTGACACTCACACAATAGTAGCTATCACACGTGCCCGCGGGTATTTCACTAATAGTCACTAATAGTCGTTGACGAATATAGGATGCTAACGAATATTGTTAATTTCTTCGAGATAATTAATGAAGTATTGAAGTATTGAAAACGTAGGTTGCTGCTACAACATAAAAACAATACTAACTATATATTTTATTATTGTATAAAGATTATATATGAGTGATAATTTAATATGATAGTTAATAATTTAATTAAATTTTAATTTACAACAATTACAAACAAACGCGAGAACACGCATACAAATTATTTCGTTGGCACAGATGGAGGTACATACAAATGCGGGAGGAAACCGGAATGCAAGAAAAAAATACTTGTCTGATCGTGACCACAATACTATCGCATAATATATGACATATATTAACTGCGTTTACTTATTTCATAAGAAACGAGGCTATGTCGAATTTCTTTGAAATATTTTAACGAACTTAATAAAGATATCATAACAAATCAGAAAAATATTAAGTCAGCAAAGATGGTACAATATATGTATTGCATAAGCAGATCATCATACATTAAAGCCTGACTATCAACTTTCCGGGATAGCGAAGCTTAGACCAGCCATGTATTTTGTACCGAAGAAAATTTCTAATGAAATATCTTTACATAAACTGTGTTAATATTTTGTTTTGTAAATGAAATGAAAAGTTGGCCACATTTCCCGAGAAAATGCCTAATACATTTCGTCAACTGTGTACGTCCTTTGCGGAAAATATCGTAAATATATCGTTATAATAACTTCATTTCATGAGATTTCGTACATATCCCTAGGTACACAATCACATGGCTTGTCTCATTTTGTTGCAGTATCTGTTATGGTTGAGACGCAACTGTTCCGTGCGGATTTACGCCGTAGGCGGTAACTCAATTGACGTGAAATCCGTTTAAGACATTAGACTTAAATGTAGTACCGCAGTGCTCCCGCCGTGTGTTACTAACATTGCGTATTGTGTACTTATTTCTGGTTCATTCGTCTCCTTTGGGTATCTTGTTTTCTACAGTGGAACCTCTCTAAACCGGACAGCATAGGAGATTCCCATGGTGCCCGGTTTAGAGAGGTTGCACTGTAATTCAGGCATTTGATCATCCTGAGCTATCGTTCTGTGCTATGCGACCACGGGCAGACATACTCACATGGTATAAATGACCAAGAAACCCATCAAACATAAGATCTCAGATGTGCACTTGGTGTCCGATTTCGAGAGGTTCCACTGTATCTTATTGCACGTGTAGCCACCTACAGTGGAACCTCTCTAAACCGGACACCCTGGGAGCTCCCCAGGGTGTCCGGCTTAGAGAGGTTTCCCTGTTTATCAGGCATTTGATCATTGTCAGCCATAGTTGTGTGCTATGCGATCACGAACAGACATTATCACCTGAGATAAATGACCAAGAAACCCATCAAAAATAAGATCACAGATGTTTTCTTAGGTGTCCGGTTTAGAGAGGTTCCACTGTACTCCGTTCTGACGTTATTCCGTTGCTATAGTTACATAATACGTGCAAACGGTTTGTGTAAACATATTTACTTCAATCTAAGTAATTCTAAATACAAATATCTTAACACGATTGTCTATATGGCATGTACTTGTACATTACATTTTTTATTAAAGGTACATGCCCACTCAGTAGGCACACCATGTACGTTATATCAGAGACATCATCTGAGACATTTTCCGGCAAAATAAACATTAATTCACTATTACCCCACGTAGTGATTGGCATTACTATCCATTTTATATCGGACGTACATTTTTACACTTGTATCAAGGGCGATAACCGTGTTTCCTTAAAACGGACATTACTAACTATTATCTGTGTTTAATGTTTGATGTGCAATGATCATACTTTATAATCTGTCGAAAATATTATGTTTTCAGGTGACGCATTTAATTAGTATAAATAATTAAAAGATATCATGCCTCATTTTGCATATGAAAATAGCCTGATACCACCGCGAGTCACTATCAGTAAAATAAATATTTCGAAATGTTTATATCTGTATAGCGGGCACTCGTAATTTTTAGAACTGGTGGAATAGTGGCACAATTATACACTTATTTAATTCATATAAATAACAGTTTGTGCCTACTGTGTAGGCATGTACCTTTAACCCTTTAACCCTTTAATCCCGGAAGCCCGCTATAGCGGGGTTTGCAAACAGTGAAGATCAAGATGAGCCGGCTCGTAACGAGCCGTCTCATCATGATCTGCACTTTTTACAAGTATAATTTTCATATTTTTTAGAAAAAAAAAAAAAACCATTTTCATAAATGGAATAATTTGAAAATCAATTTGTGACGATTGGATTGGTCGGAACATTAGCATATCACCGTCCGTTTCAGTTACTTAGCGTTGAAAGTGTTAAAAACCTTATAATTGTACCTCGTACATGTATAAGACATACACCTCATTTCCAGCGTCGCTCCAAATTCAGGATTCATCGATTTTAAAATAATTCCCCGCTTTTCTATAATCTTGAAGAATTAATACGTCACATCATCGGTGATATAGAGCAATGAGCATGCTATCTCCCTTGAACACAGGCCAATTCCCCAGACAATGATCCATGCAGATGCGCGTGCATTGTGTGACTGATTAAATGAGTGCAAAACATTGTGTCTTTTTCTTTAATTTAATTATCAAAATTCCGTGTTGTTGTTGAAAGAAAAACTATCTGAACAGCAATTGGAAATGTTGGGCATTAACCCTTGAATCCGAAAAGCCGCTATAGCGAGGTTTGCAAACAATGCGTATCCAGATGAACCGGCTCGTAACGAGCCGTCTCATCAGTATCTGCACTTTTTGAAACAATTTTTCATATGTTTGTGACCAAAAGTACGTCCTTTTCAAAAATGGACTAGTCTGAAAATGATTTTTTGACGGTTGGACTGGTTGCAAAATTAACGTGTCACAATCCATTTCTGTTACTTAGGGGTGAAAGGGTTAAAGCGAGTGTGTGTAGCATGTCATTTGAATTAAATGTCCACGACTATTTCGTTGTATTGCTCTGTCCACGGACGCCTGTGACCATCCATGGCAAAACGGGACTTATTGAAGTTTACCCAGTCTAGCTATTGATCAGCGAACTAAGTCCGCGGACGCCTGTGACCCTCTATGGTAAAATGGTGCTTATTGGAAATCTGACCAGTCTATCTATTGATCTGCAGGCATATATTTTGATATACCGTCTTAATTATATGCACCAGTAATGTTGCCATGTCAACTCTTCAAATTAATAGTGTAGGCCACGCGTATGTGCAGGCTGATCTGGGCTACATTGGTCGCAAAGCACATACTCCCATGGTCAAGGTGTATGATCACGTGGTACTAACAACAACAACAAGTACCGTTCAAAGTACGTATTATGTTATAGTGTCCTTATTACGTAACGGAATTTGATGAAATATGGCGCATCAAACGCGTCTTGTTTGGTGGTCTCTGTATTTTCGCCCAAACTTCTGTGTTTTTGCGAAGAATCGATTTCCGTGTCTCGCGGAAATCGATTCTTCGCAAAAACCACTGAAGTTTGTGCCAAACACACTAGACCACCAAATGCAACTCATGGAGACGCGTTTGCTGCGGCGCCATATTTCATGAAAATCCGTTGCATATTAAGGAAAAGTATCAAAGAATACTTAATTTGGACTGGGCGACGTTGTTGTTGTTGTTGTAACCACGTGATCATGCACCTTGATGGTTGTTGAAGCAGGTAACGCAGGATATACTGCTTGTTCCACGTGTTCCTGCTGATGCACTTTTGGCTATTAAACACATTACATAAAACAAATATTTAGTTGTTAAAGGTACATGTACATGCCCACTATGTAGGCATACACTGTTCTATATAGGAATTAAATAAGTGTATAATTGTGTCACTATTCCGCCAGTTCTGAAAATTACAATTGCCCGCTATACAGATATAACAATTTAGTAATATGTATCAGGCTATTTTCATATGCAAATGAGGCATGATATTTTTTAATTATTTATACTAATTAAATGCGTCAACCTGAAACAATAATGTTTTCGACAGATTATAAAGTATGATCATTGCACATCAAAAATAAATACAGATAATAAATAGTAATGTCCGTTAACATATTAAGGAAACACAGTTATCGCCCCTGATATCAGTGTGAACAGGTACATCTGATATAAAATGTATAATAATGCCAATAAATACGTGGAGTTATGGTGAATGAATGTTTATTTTGCCAAAAGTGTCTCAGATGATGTCTCCTAGTGTGACCTACAATTTTCCTATGGGAATTTAACATGGGGAGTCAATTTCCAAAACTTTGGTTTCCAAAACATTGGAAATTGACTCCGAAACCTGGCGAGATAGCTTGAAAATGATGTAACTAAGAAAACAAAAATGCATTTTGAAAATCGGTCCACAAATAAAAAAAATATTTAAAAAAAAATTATTTTTAGCCCCCATGTTAAATTCCCATAGGAAAATCGTTTTTTCGCAATAAAATCAATATTTGATGGTATTTCATCAAATAATTTTTTTCTGGGAGGGTGTCTTTTTTGTTGTTGCTGAAAAAGTACTTACTTTTAAATATTTTTTAGATTTAATGTGTTTAATAGCCAAATGTTCGTCGGCAGCAAAACGTGGAACAGACAGTAGAGATGTATATGTTGTCATAATATATTGTACATTTGTATTTCTACTTTCAGAAAACCGATATAAGTATACTACGACGAAAAGCGAGAAGCACAGATGGTAAAATCGGTAAGTATATATCCGCTAATGAAGACTGAGTTCTACCTATACGTCATAGCTAGTATTGTACAGTGCCACCTGGCACCAATGAGGGATCGTAGCTAGTTATCTCCCTTTGAATTTATTTATAGAAATCCAGCCAAAATAGTATATTTTATTTCATTATTGCTTGTAAAAAGATCGACTGTAGCATAATTTGATGTTAAAATCAGCCATTATAGTGTTTTCTAATAGCCAATTTCATCAAAATTGCAAAGTATAGTTTTCTAGCAAAGTATACTGTGCGGGAGAAATTTAAATATATTAATTTTTATTATACTGAATTTATTACATTATCACAGCCATTTTGGCTGTGATAATGTAATAAATTCAGTATAATAAGTCTGCATACTTTTAATCATCAAATATATGCAGTTGTTAGTTCTATATGAAATAATGCATTTCAGGAAAAATAAATGATTGCTCCCTCAAAGTATACTTTGCTAAAAAAGTATTCTTTGCAATGTTGGTGAAATCGGCTACTGGTCATACTACATATCGGCGCAATTTAATTCAGTCTACATTATTCGTCAAATTCATATTTCCGCATTTATTATTATTTATATTGAAACTGCAGTCTGACATGGGTCTACACTTTTCGCAATCTCAAAGTAGTACGATTCAGTAACAAATAAATACTAAAAAACAGTGAATCCTCTCTAAACCGGACACCCTGGGAGGTCCCCAGGGTGTCCTGTTTAGAGATGTTCCACTGTAAATCAGAGATATGACCATTCTGGAACATACGTGTTTTGCAATCATGAACATGCATTATTATCTGAGATGCGTTACCAAGAAACCTCTCAAAATGAGATCACATTTACATATGTGTCATCGGTGTCCGGTTTAGAGAGGTTCCACTGTACAACACAGGACCGGATCTCTATAAATAGAGATTCAAAGGGAAACGACTGGCTATAATTCCAGCACAAAAATATTTACACAATTCCCTAACACTTGATTGGCCCGTAGCAAGTCTCTGTCCAAAGTTTATATCCCAGTATACTCCCACGCCAAACTACTTTCCGTAACCGTGAGGCGCAGTTAAAATAATTCTTAAGAAAACGGAAAATAAACACATTTTCTTGATGAATTTATTTCAAATGCTGGAATTATAAGGAATGAATGGCCTTTTTGTGGAATTTATCGGGGATATAAACTTGGAAAAGTCGCGGGAATACTGGACTTATTGTTTCCATATTGGAATTAGTTAGTTCCTGAAAAATCCAATATGGAACAATAACTGACTAATAGTTCAGCCAAGTGTACAATGCAATGTCCCATCCGAGTATTGATATTCCATTTCCTGTCGAACATTTAGTCGTTAAATCTGGTAATACACAACTTATTGTGGTTAAACGTTGATATATGTGAAATAAGTGGAGCGCAATGCTGTCCAGCAATTGGCTTAGAAAGTACGGCGAACTACATGTTTCTGAATATGTAAAATCGCAATATGACGATGTTAATCTAACATTACTTCTTTCCTCATGTTCTCTTTTATTGTTTTAAGGCATAGTGAAACCTCTACTAACCGAACATCATGCGTACCCATGTGTGTGTAATTTCGCTGTTATTTGTTCCTGTTTGTTCGTGATCGCAAAACACTGATATATGCATTGGAGTGGTAAATTTCTTGATTTACAGTGGAACATCTATATACCCAGCCACCTTATATTTGGAACACGTTTGTTTGCTGTAATCACATTATCCTATGAAAACACCGTTTCCTGGTTTAAAACGTTTGCAAATTTGATTTCCCGTTGTCGGTCGAATTGTTTTCCGTTTTCTAACTGCATTAAACAATAACAAATAATATGTTATCATGACGTAAATTTGCAACTAAGTACCGCATTTTCGATATGGCAATAGTTCATACGGAGCCCCGCAGGTGACATGAATGTATTTTATTAATTCCTTCCCACGAAATAACAATTCCTTCCCACGGGAACGAATTGTTAGTTCGTGGGAACGAATTGTTAATTTGAGGGAACGAATTGTTATTTCGTGTGAACGAATCGTTATTTCGTGGGAACGAATTAATAACAAACATAATTCTACGTCCCCTGCGGGGCTCCGTAGAAACAATATATTACAATACAAACCAATGAGATACGACAATAAAATGATAAACCATGAGACGTTTGTGACGTGTCCAATAGCAATCTATTTCAAACGCTGCACATGCGCATTAGAACAAAAACGTGTTTCGGTAAAAGCGAACACTAACAACGATTTATCGTTTCATGCTTTCCATTGATATCTTGTTTCGAGGCCTTTCTATGTAGGCGTATTCATGTTGAACTCGGTGGTATATCTACCGCGATGATTTGTAGAATCCCAAACGCAAAAAAACGCGAAAATATATTTTCGTTCAAATACACGACTGACAACTGTCTGTTCGTTTTCGCCGGGTATTTATTTTATTAATTCCTTCCCACGAAATAACAATTCGTTCCCACGGGAACGAATTGTTAGTTCGTGGGAACGAATTGTTAATTTGAGGGAACGAATCGTTCAACGCAAGTCGTGTCATTTGTTTTAATCGCATGTCGTGTCTTTCTTTAGTAATTAGAAAACTATCTGTTCATTGGCTTAAACGTAACCCATTTAATTTGGTTTAACCGATCACTTTGTAGTCGAGAAAATAAATTGAAACATGTTTTTGCATTCATTCAAAGAACATAAACGGGTCACGGTTAAACCATCGATAAGTATTAGTTCGTTTCGTGGAACCATGAATAAGTCCAGGCTGTATAACATTGCTAATTCGGTCCACAGACAAATGTAAACATCACTTTCACTTGTATACAACAATAGAACATGTCGCGATCGAAAATACAAAAATACCATCTCTTTGAATCTTCCGCAGTACAGTTGAATCTCTCTAAACCAGACACCCTGGGACCTCCCAGGGTGTCTGGTTTAGAGATATTCCACTGAATTTACTGTTGATACATTTTGCTCAGTCGGGGTAGAGACGTATATATAGAGAAAATTGCATAACAATATAACTTACATGCGAAGTTCTCAAATCTTTGAATCGTGCAATTCACGGGGGAATTGTTATTGCTTGTTTATGCATCGCTGTGGACCCTCTCTAAACCATGCTAATTCGGTCCGTAGACATAATTAAAACTCCGCTTGTCTACAACAAATAAACACAAATAAACCTTGTCTACAAAAATATAACTTTGACATGCAATTCACGGGGGAATGCTATTGCTTGTTTATGCATCGCATCGCATGCAGTGGAACCTCTCTAAACCATGCGCAGTCGGTCCATGGACATAAATAAACCTCCGCTTGTCTACAACAATATAATTTCGACATGCAATGCACGAGGGAATTGCTATTGCTTGTTCATGCATGTCCTGGTACGCAGTGGAACCTCTCTAAACCATGCTAAGTCGGTCCGTAGACATAATTAAACCTCCGCTTGTCTAGAACAATTTATCTTCCACATGCAATTCACGGGGGAATGATAATGCTTGTTCATGCATCGCCTTGCATGCAGTCGAACCTCTCTAAACCATGCTGAGTCGGTCCATAGACATAATTAAACCTCCGCTTGACTACAACAATATATTTACACTTACAAAATAACACCTGTGATCTTATATTTATTGAGTTTCTTGGTCATTTATATCACGTGATAATGTATGTTTGTGATCGCATAGCACACAACTGTGGCTCAGAATGATCAAATGTCTGATCTACAGTGAAACATCTCTAAGCTGGACATCCTGGGGACATCCCAGGGTGTCCGGTTTAGAGAGGTTTCACTATACAATTCAGTTTTGAGTAACTTATCATGTCTTCCATCGCCCGAATTACAGTGTAATCTCTTTAAAGGTTAGAGGATACCAAATGGCGCGAAATCGCATAGGCAGAAGTAGTCCGGTATAAAAAAGAGTGCGGGCGTCTTGAGGTCACATGTACCTAGTTTGCTGGCAAATGTTGGTCTATTTGTACCAAATTGCACTTGAGGAACATTTTGGGGTGCTTTTAACACCAGTTCTCAGCATATTTGTAGCATTTAAAAGAAAACAATGAACCTGTTGGTCACGTGATGTAAACAGAGTTTCCGTTGTCAAAACATGTAAACAATATTGTGGTATATATATGACGAGTTGGATTTTTCTTTCTTAAGAGTAAGTGAACCTATTGTTTAATTCATGCAGAATCAGTACAGACTGGCTGCAGGCCATGTACAAGTACAAGTAGGTCCCACATTATTCATACGAATAGTGAAAGTAGGAGAGACCTTATTGGATGGCCTTATTCGGTTAAATTACACGTATATAATAAAACTATTTGGTGTGGTCTGACCTTAAATCGTACACCGTGTGGACGACCCGGGGAGTCTGGTTTACATATATTCCACTATACAGTGGGGTCAGCGTATAAGTGCACACACGAACGAACACGACAGACATAGCTCGGGGACTTAGCTCCATGTCCTGACTCGCCTGACTTACAATGGTACTCGTGATTTAGACAGGTTGGCATTTCGACCAATAGACTAACATACACAAACCTCCACATGTCTACGATAGAAGAACTTAGACGACAAAGACGTATCAGTGTGTCTGGTTTAGAGATCGTCCACTATGTTTACAGCATCGTTTTAGAGATTTGGTAAATTAAATACGGTCCGTAGACAAACACAGACAAACCACCACTTGTCTACAACAATAGATATAACACGTGCACGTCGCGAGGCAATTACCATTTATCACGTAACGTAGATGAAGTCCGTAATTCGATTTTCAGTCTGCCCGGGGCCTCAGTTACTTATCACTGTCACCGATGCGGACGGAAATTGCCGTATGTAGCAGGTGCGGATCTAGCTGGGGGCATTTCCGTCGTATGCCTCTACAGTACATGTATGCGTCGTATCCCGGCTATTCCCTGTAAAGTTTGCCGAAATTAGATTTTAGCACATTTCTCGTCTAATGGTTTATTTACGTCTCATCGCATTAGTACATATTAACACTCAATCATGAAAAGACACGGCAATGAAAGAAATGCTCATTTCTGGATTATTCAATTAACCCTTAGACCGCAACTCACAACAATTGTCGTCTGCTGTTGCCTTTCTATCTTGCATTATTTCTCAATACAAAACATGGTTTGACAGCACTTCAGAATCATTTCCAATGGAAATGATTCGGAAGTGCTGTCAAAGCATTTTGTACATTATTCTAAAGTGCTGTCAAAGCATGTTTTTGGTGATAAAAATGGAAAATAGAAAATGAAAAATTAAGATAGCGGTCTAAGGGTTGACAAGTATCATACAAGAATTACAATATACAGTAGTATCACTATATGTTACCATATAAGCGATTTAGTTAAGCCTTTGTTATTCATATATAGTTATACCGATGAAAGCCGAAACACGCCGAATGCCTGTGGTTTTGGTCGCCTCCCGTGAATTACATGTATACCAATATTGTGAAAGTATACAAGGGGCTAGAAAGTTCGGAACGGTGAATGTGTAGATAATTGGCGATTCCTGTCGTGTGTAATGTTTGAGCATATTAAGTAGTTGCACAAAGCTATGTAAATTACACGAAAACCAACGAAATCCACAAATCCACCAAAATACCCATATGACACCAACATACTGAACATCCGTTCAAACACCTGTGGTTGTTACCACTCAGTTGAACCGTCTCGTTGAGACGGTTCAACTGAGTGGTAACAACATACACGTTTGATGAGAAATCAGAAAAAATGCAGAAAAAACGTTCGTACGATGTTGATCATGTTCACCCTGGAAATACATTTAAATCGACACTGTGACAGTAATTCCCTTAAGACCATAATATCGTCGGTATCTCGCACTCTCACGTCGAGACGGTTCGAATGAGTGGTAACAATGTATACTTTTGATGAGAAATGTTAGAAATTGCAGGAATTATTGGTATTTTAGGAAAGTTGCAGATCATGTATGTCTCGATTACTTGTGATTCAGTTCATAGTAATATATATGTAGGATCACATTCCTATTGCGAAAGAAATACATTAAATGTTCTAGGACCCTTTCAAATACAGCATAAAATGTGTATGGTTTTCATTTGAGAATCGCACCCCCCTCTAGACCTGTTTCGTGGATCAGCCCCTGTGTGCATTTAAATTGGGAGTCAATTTGATTTTGGCGACGCCTTAGTACAGTCTCTGTGTGTATTTTTTGTTGGAGACAGTTTGATTTTGGCAACACATTTAATTTAGTATTGTGTACGACACATTCGAATCAACACTGACAGTAGTTCGTTAATACCATAAGAACATCTATATCGAGTAAATACTACGACAGTACGATCATACTACTATGACGAATGTATGATACTACGATAGTACGACGAGGCTAGCACGATATTAAGATTACGATACGACGATATAACAACAGTGCAATGACGATACCACGATAACACGAAGTATGTTCATGATCGTGATATCGCATTATCGCTATCGTGTATCGTACTATCACAATCCTGGCATCATTTTATCCCCATAAATATATCGTACTAATAGTATCGTCATCATGCAATCGAACTGTCACCAACGTGGCATCGTAGTATCGCCATGGTAGTATCGTAGTATCGTACAGTCGAACCTCCGCAAACGGCCACCTCTCTACAACAACACCCTCTCTGAACCAGCCATTACTGTGTATCCCAAATGGACAATTGCCTCTATACTTAACCTACATACAACGACCACCTCTCTACAACAATACCCTCTCTGAACCAGCCAATACTTTATATCCCAAATGGACAATTGCCTCTATACTTAACCTCCCTACAATAGCCACCTCTCTACAATAGCCCGTTTTGTACCTTCCTAGGGTGGCTGTTAGAGAGGTTGCACTGTAGTATCAAACCGATAACGATATTACTATGACATTAACGCAACACCACACTGCCGTTATGTCAGGATGTATTGATTACTGAATGTATACAATTGAATTCCAATCAAGGCAAGCGACTCAGTACGAGTCGCTGGCCTTTATTGGAATTCAATTGTATACATTAAACAGTATTTATTAAGTAATACTGTTACAGTTAAATACAATTGCATGTCAATAATTCGTAGGAGTTGACCGAAAGCATAACGTGTCGTGGTCATCTCCCTATTCAATTGTTTATATCCAGAAAATACTTGTCATTGCAGTGGAACCTCTCCAAACCGGACACCCTGGGATGTCCCCAGGGTGTCCGGTTTAGAGAAGTTCCACTGTAAATCAGGCATATGATCACTCCAACACATGCTTTTGTGCTTTGCGATCATAAACAGACAGTACCATCGGAGATAAATGACAGTGAAACCCATCAGAATTAGGGTAACGGAGGGTTTAAGTGTGTCCGGTTTAGAGAGATTATACTGTACAACGTGTCTATAGTGTAACTCTAAATATTAATAAGGCGATATATGAGATATTCTTGGCTGCGTAATTGGAACAAAGTACAGTGTAATCTCGTTATACAGAACACCCTAGCCGTACCCATGGTGTTCGTTATAGCGTGATTCACTGTACATCTCATGTACCTCAGCCCTTCCAACAGTTCCATGCTGTGGCTCTGAGATCTGTAGCCTATTTCACGTACGTCCGTTAGTCGGCTAAACTCAGTTAGTCGGCTAAGCTTCAGGCCGTTAGTCGACTAACGAAATAAAAAGCGCGTTTCACGAACACGTTAGCCGACTAAGCAATGTCTCTTTTGCTTAGCCTTCTCGTTAGTCAGCTAAACTTTTGGTTAGCCGAGTAAGCGAAATAGAAGACGACATCAAATAATCGGTTATATACGGGAAAACAAATTACATCAGTTGCATAGTGAGCATAAACATTATTATCGACGTTATTGGGTGTGTGGGACGCACTAGTTGTCGCAGTTTGTATGTTAGCCTACGTATAATTGTGACACTTTTTATGAAATTATGCTACATTTTAGGATTATTGATACACATATAATCAAGATTGATCAAAACCGGCAATTTCCATCATCATCCCAACGGCAATCGTTGATTTAATCCTAAAACTAATTTGCTATTATCTGAGAATCCCTGCAGGTAAACACATCCGTGCTTTTATTAAAATTACTCACGTGCGAAATGAATTCATATTTGGTGGCCACGGCCATTGTTTAGTCCGCTAAGGCAGTAAACAAAACAAACACTGATTGACGGACTGGCACAAGAACACGCAGGCATGTTAATAATAACAGGTATACATGTATCTCAACATTTGTGAGTTATCGTATTTATCGCATCGCCGTATTTCGCTAATATTATAGGAATGAATGGCCTTTTTGTAGAATTTATCGGAGTATAAACTTCGAAAAGTCGCGGGAATACGGGACGAAGGCCGAAAGGCCTCGTCCAGTATTCCCGCGACCTTTCCAAGTTTATATCCCCGATAAATTCAACGAAAAGGCCATTCATTCCTTATAATTCCAGCATTTGAAATAAATTCATCAATAATCGTACCATCCGGTTAACGCCACGCGTGTCATTGTATGGCATCTTCCCCTAAACTTGGACTCGCCCGTCCCGTGGCGATCTTTGAATATTCAGGCTTTGTTATTCATCTATATCGAAGGTGTGGGAATCGCGTGGTTTCCGGACCCGATTTTCCGACGTGGAGTAATCTGTGACGTCATTTTTACAGTAGATTTTCATAAAAGGTACATACCCACTCAGTAGGCACAAACTATTCTTTATAGGAATTAAATAAGTGTATAATAGTGTCACTATTCCACGAGTGCCCGATATACAGATATAATCATTTAGTAATATTTATTTTACTGATAATGACGCACGGTGGTATCAGGCTATTTTCATATGCAAATGAGGCATACTATTTTTTAACTATGTACATGTATACTAATTAAGTGCGTCATCTGAAAAAATACTCACCGGAGGCGCTGCGTTGTGTCCTTGAGCAAGACACTTTATCCACACTGCTCCAGTTCACCCAGCTGTGAATGGGTACCGATAATTCGTAGTTGCTCTGTAAATACGAATTACCGGCTTCTCTCAAAAAATCTCCACCTCCGTTCTTTCTCCCATTCTTGGGAGACGGCATGCAAGGTCCTCGAGCCAGTGCCGCCGTTAAATAATTGCAAAAAAAAAAAAAAAAAAAATACTGTTTTCAACAGATTATAAAGTATGATCATTGTACATCAACAAATAAATACAGATAATGAACAGTAATGTCCGTTAACATTTTATTGAAACACGGTTATCGCCCCTGATATCAGTGGGGAAATTTATGTCTGATATAAGATGTATAATAATGCCAAGCAATTTGGCCAGAAAATGTCTCAGATGATGTTTCGGTTATAAAGAACATTTTGTGCCTACCGAATGGGCATGCACCTTTAAAATCTTCCTAACAAACGGACAGATTTTGATGATATGTTGCTCACCAAATACGATGGCATATGTGTTTTATGGGTGCTCCGAAAGTTATTTACGTGCTCTAGTTTTTATTTACATTTACGGTAACCGATTCTTCGTCAAAACGACAGAATTATGAGATTAAAGCCACCTATACAATAAAGGGCAACGTGTACCGCATTTGCTGTATATTTCATAAAAATATGTCATTCCATTAGCAAGATATTAAAGTAAATCTACTGTAAACACATCTAAAAACATGACGTCATGCTTTTCGGAAACCACGTGATCCCAAAACCTTGATATCGGGGCATGATAGCATTGTGCTGTCATAGTATCGACCATATTGCCATATAAATAACAACCACCCTTGGAACACTACATACCTCTATAGCAATAGCTGCAAACAGTGTAGATCCAGATGAGACGGCTCGTTACGAGCCGTCTCATCTGGATCTACACTTTTGCAAGTAATTTTCATATTCGAATACAACATCTGTTTACGGTTGAAAGGGTTTAACGGAAATCCGTACAATTTAACTATAGGTGTATGTAGCTTAGATAATCTCAGCCATACTGATGTCTTTTACTAATTCATCTGTCTTTTATAGTATCTGTAACCGTCTAGCTGAGAGCCGCCCATTGTAAGATTTAGTCACAATAACAGCCCATTTTGTCCTGGCGTTTTGTGACGGGCGAGCGGTTTAATAATATGCAGATCTATTGAAAAACTTGCACTGTGCACAGACCAATAATAAACATGTGAATACATGTATACTTACTTCATTATTATTCTTATTCAACTTATATTTAAGGGTGGGAATTGGCTCGAACTTACTTACTTTGACCTGGATTATCCTTTTATTCAAGTTTTACTTGCAAAGCGTAAGGACATACTGATCTGTTATTGTGACCATATTTTACAATAGCCGGGTCTCAGCTGGAAGATTACAGATACTATAAAAGACAGCTGAAATAGTAAAATACATCCGTATTACTGAGAGTATCAAAGCTAATGTGTATGCCTGTCATTGCAGGATGTATACACATGGAGAGTTTTCCGGGAGAGCTGGTGCACACGTCGGACGGAAGCACGGGTATGGAGGTGTGTGGGCTGTATTTGATTGGCCAACCGGACCAGGTCGCCGAGATCGAGTTCCTAGACTTTAACGTCATGTGTGAAACCGGCGGTCTCCTTGCGGTAAGTTTCTTTAAGGAATAAAATCATGGTTTGCTGCGTTTACTGGGGTGTATAATCAAGGTGCATGATCACGTGGTTACAACAACAACGTCGTCTACTCCAAAGTAAGTATTATTTGAGTTTGGCACAGACTTATGTCGTTTTTGCAAAGAATCGGAGACACGGAAATCGATTCTTCGCAAAAACGACATAAGACATGCAGCTTAACAAGACGCGTTTGATGCGCCATATTTCATCAAAATCCGTTACGTAATAAGGACACTATAACATAATACGTACTTTGAATCAGATGGATTCTGGAAATTTCAGTACTTGTTGTTGTTGTTAGTACCACGTGATCATACACCTTAATACTACATTTGGTATGTTTAAAGTGCGTGGAGTAAGGACTCTTCGCAAACTTTAACAGGCAACATGTATTGTTCACCCCAGTTAACACAGCAGCCCGTGGTTTTATTACGTATATTTGCACTGCATTTTCTGATAGTTTCAAAACTGTAAATAACCAAATATGACGTTAAAATTAACAATAATCTTGTATTACGTCATTTTGTTTCGACGTTGCGAACTTTAACCAATCAACAACATCGCGCAACGTCACGTTTGTCTAATGACTTGTATTGGTATGTAAACGCAATACGTGGAATGGGTGTTTGCATTATGAATGTATACAAGGTGTAAATATTTAAACGTACATGTATTGCATTCGCATATTCATTACAATGAGGGACCCTTTGAATTCATTTATAGAAACCCGGTCCAAATTGTATATTTTATGGCATTATTGTTTGTGAACAGGGCGAATGTAACTTTGGTGTTTCGACTAGTGTTGATCTAGATCATCCAACATATCTGCGCAATGTGATCCGGGAATGTGTTATTTGTCACATTCATTTGATTCATGGCGCATCAAACGCATCTTGTTAAGCTGTATTTGGTGGTCTTTGTATTTTCGAAAAAACTTCTGTCGTATTTGCGAACAATCAATTTACGGAAATCGATTCTTCGCAAAAACGACATTTCTGTGCAGAACTCCCTGGACCACCAAATGCAGCTCATGAAGACGCGTTTGCTGCGCCATATTTCAGCAAAATCCGTTGCATATTAAGGAAAATATTAAATAATATTTAATTTGTGGTGGGCGATGTTGTTGTTGTTGTTGTAACCACGTGATCATGCACCTTGATATACAAGTAGTTGGTATTTTGCGACTATGAGTACTATAAGACGCATGATGTAAGAAGTGTATATTCACATATATAAATGCAGCTAGTGAGGCGCCAGATCAGGCTACAGTGGGATCAGCGTGTAAGTGCACACACGAACGAACAAGACAGGTTGGTTCCAACCTGTCGTGTTCGTTCTTGTGTGCACTTACACGCTGACCCCACTGTACATGCATCCACGAAGTCTGATCAGGAACCACACTGATCGTTATAACAGTGAGTTTACAGATCATATAACAACAATGGGCTATCATTAATCTATAGCGGGTATTCTGGCGGCCTTTGAGCGATGAGTTATGTTTATTGAGTCACAACCACGATTTTCAGTGCACTTACACGCTGACCCCACTGTAGGTCCACCACAACCTTTGATGTGTCCTATATAAACTAACCAATTACCACAAATTTTGCTATTCCTGCTACTTTCATTTTTCGTATGGATGTGGTGACTTATTTTCCCATAACCTGCAACCATTCTGTTCTGGATATTCACTAATTAAAATATAGGTTTAATTATTGTTAAGAAAGATAAATTCAAACTCCTGTTACCAACCTGGTGGTGGTGCAAGAAGTCATCGGCTGGAATGGAAATCGCATCACATGACAACGCATCCGACTTACAAAAATATTACCAAAACATATGCTTTTAAACGAATGTAAATGATAAGGGAACATGCATTTGCAGTACACGTAGCTTAGTACATACATTTACCGGTTTCTGCCAGCATCTGGCTTATTTGTTAACGTACTACTTTTGACACCGCGCATGAATATCTCATTCATTAGTGTGGTTTAACCTTTATCAGGTTCTTGACGGTTGGGAGTTAAACGGCGAACTATTCCCGGGGATAAACGACCACGCAATGACGATGACGGAACGATACCACATTTTCTGCGGGGCCGATAAGCCTTCACAAGTATTCGTGTCGTCACAAAATGTCGCACTCGTACAGTTCAGAGTCCCGCAGGCCGGTGAGGGATTCCGAGTGAAAGTTAATTTTAAACCAAATCCTCAACGTAAGTATTAATTAAATATCCGCTACACCCTGAATCCTCGGAATTCTTACGCCTTTACTAGCCTCACCCAGGTGAGGCTAGGAAACGCGTAAGAATTCCGAGGTTGGCCGAGGAATTCCGAGGTTAGCCGAGGAATTCCTACGGTTTCCGAGCCGAATCCCATAACATGCTAACATTTATCTGAGTGAATGTTAAATACATTTTAAACCAATATTATTCAATCTAAGTATTAATGGGAACGTAAATGTCCACACACATGTGAGGCTAGGCAACGCGTAGGAATTCCGAGGTAATCCAAGGTTTCCGAGCCGAATCACACAAGCTTCTAACTTTTGTCTGAGGGAAAGTACTATTTTAATCCAAATCCTGAACGTATGCATTAATGGAAATATCCTCTACAAGGTGACGATAGGAAACGCGTAGAAATTCCTTATGTTTCCGAGCCGAGCGTCATAAACTTTGATCCGATTGAACGATAAATATTTTTTAAAGGTCATACGAATAGAGAAATTAAATTTTCAAATATATTTTGTAAACTGGTAGATACAAAGAGATGCAGAAAACCCCATGCAAAATTATGACCGGATTAAAAGATATGCACGTTTTCATAATTGTACATTTTATGTAAATTTATGCAAATTGTTTCCAACAAAATTTTGAAAATCCCAAAAAAAAAGTTTTAATTAAAATAAAAAAAACATGTTTACATTTTAATTTTTTTTTCATTATACATTAGCAAGTTCGTGTAGATCTAATAAAATAATGAGAAAAACAATCACTTAGACTTAATATAAATAAATATAAAAATAATTGTTCTTCTATGACCTCAAAGTGGAACACGCATACTTCAGTTAATTAAAGTGTTCAAACCTTTGTAACTTTTTTTAATATTTGTCATTTTTACGTACATGCGGTTTTCAGTATTTATTTCTTTTTATCAAATTGTATTATTTACAAAAGTAAATAAAAGGTTGTTCGTTTGACCTTTAAATCAAATCTTCAACATGTGAATAGCAATTATTATATGACTGACAATTTCAACCAATGAGATTGTCCAATTTCGGATCACATGAGTATATATATGATATGCCCCTGGATATCAGTCTCGGACTCGTTGTGCGAGACGAGTCCGAGAACGATATTCGAAATGTGATATTTCACATTTCGAACAACACTCTTGGACACTTCTCGCGCAACGAGACGAGTCCGAGACTGCTATTCAGGTATAGCAGCTCGGTGTATTATCTCGGTGTCCGGTTTAGAAAGGTGACACTCTATACATTAATACGTTTCAGCGTGTAACGTGATTACGATGTTCGACAACGGCGTGTTGACGATGAAAAACTACGGAAACCGCCGAAACTGTACGGTGTCGATAATCTACCCCGAGAAGGTGAAAATGTTGAATGTCGACGTCGGGGTGAGCGCCGAACAGAAAACCGTGGAAACAGAAGTCGGACTGACCGACCAGGTATTACGTTTACTGATCTAATCATGTAATAAATTGAAGATTTTACATTGATCGATGATTTAACACGATATATATTACACGAGTTTACTGATTTCATACGAATCGAGGCTATGCCGAGTTTCTTATTAAATTTGTCAACGATTTTAATAAAGACCATCCAGGGGGTTTAGCGTGTAAGTGCACACACGAACGAACACGACAGGTTGGAACCAACCTGTCGTGTTCGTTCGTGTGTGCACTTACACGCTGACACCACTGTACACCATATTAAATCATCACAAATGTTAGATTATATTTATTGCATAAGCACATAATCATACATTGAAGTTGTACTTGTATTCTGTAACGAGCTAAATTGCATATTTGTGACGCTAGTGTATTATTATTTTCAATACACTGTATTAAAGGTACATGCCCACGGAGTAGGTTGTAATATAGTGATACAGATACGTTTGTATATTCTGTACGTATGACATTTTCTGGCAAAGCAAACCTTCATTCACCATTACCCCAAGGATTGATTGGCATTATAATTATACATTTTATTTTAGACGAAAATTTTCACACTGCTATCAGGGGCGATAACCGTGTTTCCTTAAAATGTTAACGGACATTACTATTTATTCTCTGTATTTATTTTTTGATGTGCAATGACCATACTTTATAATCTGTCGAAAATATTATTTTTTCAGGTGACGCTTTTCATTAGTATAAATAATTAAAATATATCATGCCTCATTTGCATGTGAAAATAGCCTGATACCAACGCGCGTCACTATCAGTAAAATAAATATTAATAAATGATTATATCTGTTTTCCGGGCACTTGTAATTTTTAGAACTGGTGGAATAGTGACACAATTATACATTTATTTAATTCCTATAAAGAACATTGTGTGCTTACTGAGTGGGCATGCACATTTAATACACTGCGAGCGCAAATTTTATGCAACAATTATGAATATTTGTACAAGAAACATGCTTATGCAATTAAACAGTGGAACCTCGACCCGCTGTAATTAAGCACTGGACGTGAACAATGTTTCCAATCATAAACAGACAGGACAATGAAATAAAGTACAGTGAACTCCATATAAATCACACACAATGGAGTCCCCATGGTGTCCGGCTTAGAGAAGTTCAACGGTACATGTATGAATTTTCTTGCAGTTGTGTTTTTGCTTGTATCGATTCGAAATCTCATATGCAAAAAAAATCAATATTGCGAATGAATTTTTTCACTTTCTGTTTGGTCGTTACTTCAACCAAATTATTGTTTTGACATTACCATGGTTACCGTACTGCATTATATAATTCATATTATATCTTCACAATGAAACTGCTGACCACATGACTCTAATATATCTAGGGGCCGTTTCACTAAACTTCATATAACTAAAATGTTCGTAAGTGCAAATTTAGGATAGTCTGGAAATTTCAATTAATGGATTCACATTTATTGAGCATAGGCTGCATACTGTTTTCATCGATGAAATAAACAACTTCCGGTGAAAATACGACTACTTCCGCTATTTATATTCATAACGCGCACCTGAAAGAAAACAGCGCAAATAGGCTGCAAATACACATTCATTACCGTATACATTCTAAAACACTGCTAATTTCCATGGAGAGGTATGTAATAAATAGAATATTCACATTTTTGCAACGAATATGACATATGTTCATCTCGTGGTGTGAAATTTCCATATTTCACACCACGAGATGAACATAACGGCACTCGTGAAATATGGACATTTCACACCACGAGATGAACATAACGGCACTCGTGAAATATGGACATTTCACACCACGAGATGAACATATATGTCATATTCGTTGCAAATATATGAATATCCTCTATATATGTGTCTATGACTGGAGACATGGAGCGTATGGGACAAGGTGGACAATGTAGCTTCTGATCAATTAACGCACTCCTGTAGCCTGATTACGATCTATATTGCTTATTAGAAGCATGGCTGGTGTTTCATTGTTGGAATCGCGAACAGTGCAGATCCAGATCAGACTGTTTGGATGCAAGGCTTATTTGGATCTACACTGGCCCCAAAACCCATAAGCCCAATTTATCCCGTCCTAGCCGCATATGAGACACGCCATGTGATTGTGTACCTTCGGACATCCGCGTAATTTCATGAAATACGTTAACAAAATTTGGCGTGAAAAGTTGACAACATTTTCAGAGTACATGCGGAACATAATTCTGCATGCACTCTGAAAATGTTGTCAACTTTTTATTTTATTTATGAACAATATTGAAAACGTATTTAATGAAATTACGCAGATGTCAGAAGGTACAAAATCACATTGCGTGTCTCATATATCAGTTACATATGTCCGGGGTCCCTTTATAGCATCAATATTCTCCCATACTGCCATAGTATCGTGGATGAATATTTATCGGTTCATTCACACAAACGAGGTCACCGTTCCTATGAACACATGTATATGACAGGCCTCCGCAATGACGTATGATTGTTATTTAACATCAGGTCTATTTCCGAAATTGACACTCACGATCCTATTTGTGACTGTAATCGGAAAACAGGATTATTATTACCTTTCCAACCAGAGCGTGTAAATCCATACGAGCCTGTTTATTCTCGCAGTCTGAGCATGATCAGTAGCCGATTTCATCAAAATTGCAAAGTATACTTTTCTAGTAAAGTATACTTTGAGGGAGAAATCATTTATTTTTCCCGAAAAGCATTATTTCATATATAAATAACGACTGTATATATTTGATGATTAAAAGTATGCAGAATTATTATACTGAATGTATTACATTATCACAGCCATAATGGCTGTGATAATGTAATATATTCAGTATAATAAAAATTAATAAATTTATCCTAAAATTGAAAATTTCTCCCTCAAAGTATACTTTGCTAGAAAAGTATACTTTGCAATGTTGGTGAAATAGGCTACAGAACTCGTTGGCATACCGTCAGTGACACTCTAGTCATCTTTATGAAAATAATACAGTACGTGCACTTAACAGGCTGCATGAATGTGTAAGCAGATCAGGGGGCCGCTTCACTAAACTTCGTAAGACTAAAATGTTCGTAAGTGCAGAATTATGATAGTCTGTAACTGTCACATTAACACTGTTTTCTTGTAAACAATTATTGGATTTACATTTATTGAGCATAGGCTGCATATGCAGCTTATGCTCAATAAATGTAAACCAATCAATTGAAATTGACAGCCTATTCTAAATTTGCACTTGCGAACAGTTTAGTCGTACGAAGTTTAGTGAAACGGGCCCCTAGGGCTGAACTGGTTCAACAACGCCATAAGTGTCATTTCTCCAGGAACACCCACATGTCAGTTCTGACCATTTATTCCTATTGTCACAGTCTGCCTGACAGACACATATGTCACATGCTCGACTGGTACCATTTAATGTAATCTGATATATGTAAACGAAAACCGAGTCAAAGACAGACAGAAACATTATTGAGGCATTTTTAATCGAGCCCTATCAAAGCATTTTACAACTAACATGCCAACTTTGAGGTCTGACCGTTTGTACAAATGAGCATAATATTATGTCGGTCGCAGCACATATTTTGTGAGTTGAATGTTTTAAAAACACGGATATTACGCCATAAACCATTTCCAGCAACTTGATCGCCTTTTAGTTTGATTTGTTTGTGCTAAATTTATGTTATTACAAATGTTTCCGTAGTCTAAGGGCTGCGACGATTAACCGCCATACTCAATTATTCGTAACTCCATGGTTCGGTGCATTAATACAATCTTTAGTTTCGGGTTCCATTATCT
The DNA here is from genome assembly GCA_029237695.1 of Conchocele bisecta. Classification (NCBI taxonomy): domain Eukaryota; kingdom Metazoa; phylum Mollusca; class Bivalvia; order Lucinida; family Thyasiridae; genus Conchocele; species Conchocele bisecta. The sequence continues at coordinate 37,644,023 of CM055275.1, forward strand.
TGTTGTTGTTGTTGTTGTGAAATTCCGCGCCCCTTACTTTTCGCGAAACGTTTTACACTCTAGATTAATAATTAGTCTGTGGTTTGGAGACGTTCCACTCTAATTAAGGTATAAAGGTTGTTATTTAATATCATACATGTATGTATTAACCCTTTTAACCATAAGGAACTGGAATGGACTGTGATAGGCTAATGTTCCGACCAATCTTATGGTCACAAAATGATTTTCAGATTCGTCCATTTATGAAAAGGGGGTGTTTTTGTTCTGAGAAATATAAAAATTACTTGCAAAAAGTGCAGATCCTGATGAGACGGCTCGTCATGAGCCGGCTCATCTGGATCTGCACTGTTTGCATAAACCGCTATAGCGGGCTTTCGGGTTCAATGGGTTAAACGAGTTTATTAATGTATTAATGTCTGATATAAAATCTATAATAATTAGGAATAAGTGTATACTTGTGTCACTATTCCACCAATTCTATAAATTACGAGTGCCCGCTATTATATTTTGGACAGATTATAAGGTATGATCATTGCACATCAATTCCAGTTAACATGTTAAGGAAACACGGTTAACGCCCCTGATGTCAGTGTGGAAATATACGTCTGATATAAAATGTATAATAATTAAATGCCAATCAATACGTGGGGTAACGATGAATTAACTTTTATTTTGCCAGAAAATGTCTCAGATGATGTCTCTGATATAAAGAACATGTGCTTACTGAGTGGGCATGTACCTTTAAACGGGACATATCTTTTTTTTTTAAATACATGTACAACCAATTTACATAGGGCCATGATGAAAATACATTTTTTATTTTCATCATGGCCCTATGTAAATTGGTTTAATTCAAGATACAATGTATATGACGATACTAAGATCGCTGGGTTGTTACTATTTTCACCCACATAGGTACATAAATATGCTTTCAACAAGATAGAACATCTGATATTTATGTAAGAATATCTGTGAAAATCGAAACAACCCAGCCGTCTTAGTATCGTCATACATCTTCAATTAAACCACTTTACACAGGGCCATGATGAAAGCAGGTTTTTATTTATTACATTATATTTTTTCAAAATCTCCTGGTATGCCCCTTTAAATGTAAGAAAGAAGGATTTTCTCAGATACGTGGACCAATTTGCTGTGAGCACCATTTATGCTCCTTGTAGTCCGGCTATCAGTTACTCTCGGTGTATATTTCATGTCAAGGGCACGTAACAATGATCGATGTTTACAATCACCGTGTGTAATGTACGTGACATGACAATCAAAGGAAACGAACACGTAGTTCGAAAGCTGCAGCAATCTGATTATCGGCTAGTTTGAATATAGTATACGAGACAAGTCACGTAATTGCGTACCTACGATGATGTGCGATACTTGCACCTCATGAAAAATATATTCATTCACAAACTGTACGATACATTATAGTTTAGACATTTCTGCCGCCCGTCTGTATATATATTTTTGTTTATACATATGTCCACGGCATTAACACGATTTGTAATTACATATGCATCATTGGCACGGAGAAGGACCTTGCAGCATTTGTATGGCGAATATGTGTACCTTTATCATCATTCACCATCCAGATTAGCGTTTTATGTTCTTCATGTACATGTAATCATTCCGGTGATCGCAAAACATCAACAACTGCTACATTGGTGACATGTAGTAAATATAGGAAATGGTATTGATCGAATGGCGACCGACACATGAATTGATCAATCAAACTGCGCGGATGCGCAGACTGATCAGGGCTACGCTAGCCATAGTAAGACCGCTTTTCTTAGCCGGTGTTCCTTGTTTCAATCAATCATTATACGCAATGACCATAACCACACAGCGTTTGTGGTGCGCCGTGAGGCACGACTTTTCGTGCCCAGGTTTGCATATAGATGCAAACTTTTCTTTTGACTACAGAGGTGTTCAAATAGCTTACCAACCAAACAATAGAGTCGATGTGTAATTTCTGTAAATGGCGTCGAAAGTTGACGAAAGGTTTCGTCAACTTTCGACGTCATTTATAGAAAATATCACAGTTTATGAAAATATTTAATACTGAAAATACTGAAGTACATCTTCGTAGTTACAAAATAAAAACGCTTGTCTCATATAACGCCACGGCGGTCACGGTGGTGACATGTGTTAAAACTGTTAGTTCAGTTATTTGTATTTATATTTTTGTTAACTGTTATTTAAAAAAAAAATATTTTAATGTTAACTGTTATTTACCCATTTTGTTCGCTGTTGCAGCTTTATCTTATGTTTTGTTAACTGTAATTTCCAAATTTTATTTTCTGTTATATCGTTAGCGGACGTCTCCGCAATTGTGTGTCAAAGATGTGCTAGAATATATAAGTATTCAAATGAATAACGAATTTAAAGAATTCCTAAGCAGCGACGCTGTGATATAAGTTTGATAAATACAAAGTTGTTACAGTGTATTCATTGGGTAGGCACATCGTCATATATATGTATTCAAGCTGCCATGATCACACAATTAAGGAATACAACCATGGGCTGTTGCGTTTACTGTGGTGCATAATACATTTAGTCTGTTTAAAGTTTGCGAGGAGTCTTTCGGACTTCCTCGCAAACTTTAAACAGACCAAATGTACTGTTCACCACAGTAAACGTAATAGCCCATGGTTTTATTACTTATATTTACTCTTCTTTTCTGATAGTTTCAAAAATGTAAATAACAAAATATGGCGTTAAAATCCAGAATACTCTTCTTTTACGTAATCTTGTCGCAATTCCTGGAACAGCGACTTTGCCGGTAATTAGCGTGTCGTTATTGACAACCTCGTGGAAATTAATGATGTCAAACGAACTTTAACCAATCAACAACGTCGCGCGACGTCACGTGAGGCTAATGTATTTTATTGGGATGTTAAAGCAATACGCCGAAGGTGTAAATATTCTGTTTAATCAGGTAACGCGCTTTGCATTGGCCGACTACATATACATGTACGTACTGACTGACATCATATGCTGTATCACGAATTGACCTGATACGAACATCCGGGTTACAACAAATCGAAAACTGACGTTTCATTGGTCGAACGGCGTCACATGACGTTGCTGAATTATGTCAGTGCAATGACGTCACGGAAACAAGTCCGTGTTCTTTTCAACGAAAACAACGTCTTTATTGTTCAGTACGTAGCCTAAAACGTTACCTGATAAATAGAATACCATGCTAGTGTCAGCTCGGCTCGAAAACGGTAGGAATTCCTCGGCGAGCCTCGGAATTCCTCCGCGTTTCCTAGCCTCGCCTCCTGATAAACATGATAATCAAAATACACTAGCCTGGTATTCTCTATTTCTGTAGCTGTCTTATTTTGCATATTTATTATTACTATGACACTCATTTGTTAAACTGCGAAAGCCTAGTAGTTAAAGGTACATGTCTACTCAGTAAGCACAAAATGTTCTTGACAGGAATTAAATAAGTATATAATTGTGTCACTATTCCACCAGTTTTAAAAATTACGAGTGCCCGCTATGCAAATATAATCTTTTAGTAATATTTATTTTACTGACAGTGACGCACGGTGGTATCAGGATATGTTCATATGCTTTTTTAATTATGTATACGAATTAAATGGGTCACCTGACAAAATAATATTTTCAACAGATTATAAAGTATGATCATTGCACATCAAACATAAATACAGAGACTAAATAGTAATGACAGTTAACATTTTAAGGAAACACGGTTATCGCCCCTGATATCAGTGTGGACATTTACGTCTGATATAAAATGTATAATAATGCCAATCACTACGTGGGGTAATGGTGAATTAATGTTTAAGTTGCCAGAAAATGTATCAGATGATGTCTCTGATATAAATAACATTTTGTGCCAACATTTTGGGCATGTACCTTTAATACAATAAAATATCGTTTCAACTTGTATGCCATAATAACGAGACATGTCTACAACTATTCCCATTATTGCGCGCTCAGATTACGGAACCTTTCGCAACAGATCACGGAAATAGTTTTTCCTGATGGCATAATCGCGGTAGATTATTTATTGCTGCGAATTGTGGCTTATGGATTTTGCGACCAGTGTAGATCCAGATCAGCCTGTGCATACGCACAGTCTGATCATGATCTGCACTGTTCGCTATTCCATCAATGAAACACCCGTCATGCTTCTAACAAGCAATATATACTGTTATTAGACGACAGGAGTGTGTTATTTGATCACGGGCTAGACTGGTCACAACTCCCATAAGTCCCATTTCTCCAGTCTCAGTCACATTTATGTCAATAGTACCAGGGGGCCGTTTCACTAAGTTACTTACGACTAAAATGTTCGTAAGTGCAAATTTAAGATCTTCTGTAAATTTCAATTTATGGATTTACATTTATTGAGTATAGGCTGCATAAGCAGCCTATGCTCAATAAATGTAAATCCAATAATTATTTACAAGAAAACAATGTTAATGTGAAATTTACAGACTATCATAATTTTGCACTTACGAACATTTTAGTCGTACGAAGTTTAATGAAACGGGCCCCTGATGTTTAGACCTTATTCGACCTACATTTTCTGAAATAACTGCGACGGCAGTAATATTGCTTTGGTAATGCGGTGATTGCACGATATCCCGGACCGATGTCACCGTCCTCATAGATGCTGCCGTTTCTGAGACATTACAGCGGAAACTGCTCCTAAATTAATGTACAGTACGATTTCTCTAAACCAGACAGCCTGACGATCCAATTGTGTTTAATTTAGATGGGGTTTGCTGTAATTATTTAATTGTCAAGTCTGTTCATGATTGAAAATGACAAAAATGTTCATATAGTGCTTAATTACGGTGGAACCTCTTTAAACCGGACACCCTGGGGATCTCCACTGTAATTCTGATGCGTTAAAGCGCATATACCGTGTTTATTTGCATACTATTCCGCGCCAATTAAAGTGTGATTTCCGAGTCACTTTTTAGAAAATATACCTGGAAAGAAAATGGGATTAGTAAGAGAAAATGTTCATTATTCTTGAAACTAATTAGCGTTGCAAATGCAAGTTTATCTGTAATCGATGGTTGCTAATTTTGTTTATTACTAATTATATTTCGTTACTTAAACCAGAGACATAATTCAGAACCGACATCCATGCTTAAACAAGTGTCTTTGATCGCACCTTCTTTCTTCATGTGGCATCTGATGATCATTTCACAACAATTTTAAAAAATGAAGATTTAAACAGATTGTAATCTGAAACATCGTATAATCCTAGAGTCTTTAATGAAGGAATACAACCATGAGCTGTTGCGACAAATGTAGTATGAAAAACATTTGGTCTGTTACAGACCAAATGTTTTTGATACTACAGTAAGCGCAACAGCCTATGGTTTTATTACTTATATTTACATTACTCTGTAGCCTATTTCACCAACATTGCAAAGTATACTTGTCTAGCAAAGTATACTTTCAGGGAGAAATTTTCAATTTTAGGATGAATTTATTATTTTTTATTATACTGAATTTATGGCTGTGATAATGTAATAAATTCAGTATAATAATTCTGCATAATTTTAATCATCAAATATATGCAGTCGTTAGTTCTATATGAAATAATGCATTTCAGGAAATATAAAAGATTACAATTTTGATGAAATCGGCTACAGATGTTTCAAAAAATGCAAATAATCAAATACGGCATTAAAGTTAGGAATCTTATTGTTCTACGTCATTTTGTGGCAGTTCATAGAACAGCGACGTTATCAGTCAACAGCGTGACGTTATTGACAACGACGATGAACGTCATGTATTTCAATGACGTCAAACAAACTTTAACGAATCAACAACGTCGCGCGACGTCACGTGGAACTAACGTACTGTACTGGGATATAAACGCAATCATGATTATGAATTTACGGACAGTGTAAATATACTTTGTAAGTGCATATAGTGGAAGGTGTATGATCACGTGGTTACACCAACAACAACAATGTCTGAAAGTGTTGAAAGCGCGCCCACTCCAAAGTAAATATTATTTTGATAGTTTCCTTAATACGCAACGAATTTTGATCAAATATGGCGCAGCAAACGAGTCTTCATGCACTGTAGCTGGTGGTCCCTGGAGTTCGGCACATACTTATGTCGATTCCCGTGTCAGTATTGACAGTAAACCTTTCAACCCTAAGGAACTGGAATGGACTGTGATATGCTAATGTTCCGACCAATCCAATGGTCACAAAATGATTTTCAGATGAAAAGGGGGTGTTTTTGTTCAAAGAAATATGAAAATTACTTGCAAAAAGTGCAGATCCTGATGAGACGGCTCGTTACGAGCCGGCTCATCTGGATCTGCACTGTTTGCATAAACAGCAATAGCGGGCTTTCGGGTTCAAAGGGTTAAACAAGGAAATCGATTATTCGCAAAAACGACAGAAAGTTGGGCTAAAGTACCGATACCACCAGATGCAGCGTAACAAGACGCGTTTGATGCGCCATATTTCATTAAAATCCGTTACATAATAAGGAAAATATAACAGAATACGTACCTTGAATAGAAGGCGCTTCTGGAAGTTTCAGTAATTGTTGTTCTTGTTGTAACCACGTGACCATGCACATTGTAGTGATGACAATGCCTGATAAAGACCGGCCCATCTAAATATGTAACCTTTGCAAATAATGGATTCATATCATGGCTGACTGAAGGCTTTAACGCATGACGATTTCCGTATATTTATACAATCAAATCAGGCTGGTGTATCCTGACTCTTCACGAGAAAACTAAAGTTTGAGCTTGCAGCCAGTGTAGCCCCAGATCAGCCTGTCATATCAGCGTTGAATGTCTGACGTTTTTAATATTATAAAATTCGGCGTATTATGTTGATGACCAGAAACATTATACAGTGGAACCTGTCTAAACCGGACACCCTGGGAGGTCCCCAGGGTGTCCGGTTTAGAGAGGTTCCATTGTAAATCAGGCAGATGATCACTCCTATACAGCCGTTCGTGTTTTGCGATCGCGAACAGACAACACCATCTGAGTTAAATGACAATGAAACGCATCAAAAGTTAACAACATAATTATGTCTACACGGTGTCCGGTTTAGAGACGTTCCACTGTACTCCAATTTGGAGTTGTTTTTATAAGTTTTTGCGCACTTAATAACTCTTTGCATGCTAGCGGTTAAAATAACATGCAACGCATTAGGAGAATTGTTCTTATCTGTCTCTGTAAATATCTCTTGGAATTTCATATGCTGGCCATATTCCAAGACATATTCATCTACAGGGAGAAATAAAAGAAAATATAACGTATTTTCGTCTGGTATTTTTAAACAAGTTATAGCCACACGTCTCCCAGTATGCAAATACAACCTATACTACTTGGAATAACATGTAAAGTATATTGTGTTTGTTGGAAACTACATCAGTTTGGTTTCATTGGTCGGATGCCGTTTGCTGACGTACCCAATGACGTCAGTTTGATGTATCAACATAAAGAAGTTGACGTTAAACTTCAATGAAAATAACTACTGTCTGCTGCCTTCATACTGTCTGCTTCACGAAATCTGTCCAACATGTTACGGCCATATAAATAATGCAAAAACAATAGTTTTTTCATAATATTAAATTTTATCAAAATCTAAGGATAACCCTTCTTTTTATTTCGTGAAATTTTGTCAAATATTGATCTTATTACGAAAACTTGATTTGTCTATGGGAATTAAACATGTGGGTGGATGTAGAGGAGCTGTGGGAGGAGTAAAAACACATTTGGAAATTGACTCCGAAACCTGGTTAGATAGTTTGGAAATGATCTCGATGATTCACTAATAAAGTCCCGAATTATATCCTTATTTATTTAATATATATTTCCTCGGCTATCTCGAACATGCCCTACCTCGTATATGCTCTCTATCTCGACTGTTCAGTCTGTCACCTCCGTATAAAATACGTTAATATGTATAACATAAATGTGAACACTGCTTCGTTACTGTATCCTGTACGACACATGGAGTGGCGAACTTGGCCATCTGTGTGTATTCTAACCATCAGCCAGTTTTACGTCTTCTTGCGTTTGACAAAGAACTCACGATGAGAAGTATAACATATGATACAATATAGCTAATCATGCTTAAGAAAAGCCAGGACAACTGACTCCTATCAGTTATATTAAACCATGATGTACTTCAAGATATATGTTCACATATATGTTGCTGTGACTGGAGAAATGGGGCTTATGGGTTTTGCGACCAGTGTAGATCCAGATCAACCTGTGCATCCGCACAGTCTGATCAGGATCTGCACTGTTCGTCATTCTATCTATTAAAGAGCAGTCATACTTCTAACAAGCAATGCAGATCGTTATCAGGCTACAGGACTGTGCTATTTGATCACGAGCTACGGTGGCGACACATCCCATAAGCCCCATTTTCCCAGCCACAGCCACATATATTATATATATATATATATATATATATTTCATTCCATTTAGGAAGCAATTATGTTTGAATCATATGATGATCAGGGGCCCCTTTCACTAAACTTCGTACGACTACAATGTTCGTATATGCAAATTTACGATCTTCTGGAAATTTCAATTGATGGAGTTACATTTACTGAGCATAGGCTGCATATGCAGCCTACGCTCAATAAATGTAAATCCAATAATTGTTTACAAGAAAACATTGTTAATATGTAATTTAGAGATTATCATAATTTTGCACTTACGAATATTTTAGTCGCACGAAGTTTAGTGAAACGGCCCCCAGGGGTCTATATGTGCGTGTATGAACATTATATATTGATACTATCTCAGCAGTGCATGAACTATAACGGCGGGGACTACGTGGAGCTGATGAACGGGAACGGACTGGACACAGGACGCATGGAGACCCGCAGCCTGTTCTGTGGAATGGAGTCCGGCCAAGGTAGGTAACTCTTAATTGAAGGTGTTCGAGTCAATTTCTACCCTTAAAAATAAGCCGAAACGAAACGAAAGCTAACTCTTACGGGCCAGGGTAGGCAACACTTAACCCTGTTGAGCACGAAAATTGTGACATGGTTTGACAGCACTTTAGAATCATTTCCACTGGAAATGATTCTAAAATGCTGTCGAACCATGTTTATGATGAGAAAAATCGAAAATAAAAAATAAACAGCAGACGACAACATTTAATTTGGCAGTTTAAGGGTTAATGGAAGGTGTTCCAGCCAAAATGGCTGTGATAATGTAATAAATTCAGAATAATAAAAATTAATAAATTTATCCTCAAATTGAAAATTTCTCCGTCAAAGTATACTTTGCTAGATAAGTATACTTTGCAATGTTGGTGAAATAGGCTACAGTCCAGCATTAAGAGTTTGTGCGTTCAATATCATTTAACGGTCATACGGACAGAAAAAATAAATTTTAAAATATATTTTGTATACTGGTAAACATCGGAAAATAATTTATGACGTCATAGTGGAACTCACATCTGTCAGCCAATTAAAATGTTCAAATCTTTGTAACTTTTTTAACATTTGTTATTTTTACATGCGGTTTTCAGTATTTATTTCATATTATCACATTTTATTATTTACAAAAATAAAAAAAAAGTTGAAACTAGATGTCGGGAGATGCGTTGAATCGAATATTGTAAATTGTTATATGATGTTCTCATTGAGTAATTATAGCGTCTTTACTACACATAAATATAGATATAGACAAGCCGTGCGCTTCCACATGCAATATCATATGTAATTTGAATTTTCCCACAGACAAACACATGAATATAATGCGCGATTTCTGTTTTTTCCAGAGAGACACGTCGATGTCGTGCTCGGATGTCAACACTCGGTAGTACGGATGGTGTCTAGCGGGGAATATTACAACACGGTGACGTTTCAATACGCCCCACCCACCGAGGGAGATCTAGTGTCACACGCCCCATTCTGCTAAAGTAGGTAATACATCCTACAACACGGTGACATTCTAATACGCCACGCCCACCGAGGCTGATCTAGTGTCACACGCCCCATTCTGCTAAAGTAAGTAATACGTCATACAACACGGTGACATTCTAATACGCCCCGCCCACCGAGGCTGATCTAGTGTCACACGCCCCGTTCTGCTAAAGTAAGTAATACGTCCTACAACACGGTGACATTCTAATACGCCCCGCCCACCGAGGCTGATCTAGTGTCACACGCCCCGTTCTGCTAAAGTAAGTAATACGTCCTACAACACGGTGACATTCCAATGCTAAAGTAAGTAATATTAATTTATCAGATTTTACATCGATACCGTCAATGGACTTCCAACTTCCGCCTTCAGCCTTTGCTGATGTCATTTTAAAAGTTGACGTCAATTCTGGTCTCGCATTCCTACGCGATATGCTACATGTGAAAGATAAACGAAAATGGTTTTCGTCGAACTATTGCGTAAATCAGAACAATGCTCTCAATGAGTATTAGAATCAGCTCTGCCCAAGACACTCGAATATTCGTGTCACAAGTATCAAGTTTTATTTGAGACAAGCTTGTCTCAAATAAAACTTGATACTTGGGACACGAATGAATATGTGCAATATCTCATAAAAATATTTTCAAAATTTACGATAGTTTCCGAGCATTACGTCGACAGTTGATGAACTAATCAGAGCAATTCCGCATTTGCTATGACAATTTCGTCAACTATAGACGTCATTTACGGTAATATCAAAGTGCCTGTAAATATTTATGAATTTTCGTACATCTTCTTAGGTAAAAAATCGCATGGCTTGTCTATGGCAGCTTAAAAAGGTCATGGACATTTACTGTTCTGTCACGTTCACACGAGTTAGGATCTCGTTCCCAGGACATAGCCTCTCATACCTCGTTCTCACCAGAAGCATCTCATTCAAACGACATACTCAGTCAATTGAATAGCACATACCTTTTGATTGGCTAACTATGTCGTGGGAACGAGATCCTATTTCGTGGGAACAAGATTCTACGTCGTGGGAACAAGATGAAAACAATGCACATGTACCTGTCTCATTTAAATGTGTACACATATTTGTAATATGTATTACAGGTGTCTTGTAACCGCCCACGTGACGAGTTACCAGGCAACAAACACGTGCAGGTGGCTGCTGTAGACGACGCTGGACGATTTCCCCGTGCAGCGGACATTTTGAACTCGATATTATAATTAGTACTACTACATCTTTTTTTGTCAAACGCATTCGGTGATTGGGCTTGATCGTGTTTATGCCATATCGTTTCGGTAGAGTCTACCGTTTGACGATGACCGTTGTTTTAAATAAGGGATTTCGCATTCGTGATGATAAACTTTGTCAACCTTAAGTATCCAACAAATGCTTCTTCATGTTCATTATTTAATTAGTCCCCCAATGAGAAACATGCATATTCTCTTGCAGAATTGAAGAATGCTGACGAATACTGCAGATCCAGATGAGACGGCTCGATACGAGCCGTCTCATCTGGATATACAGTGTTTGTAAATGTTGCCTTTATGGTCTGTCGGTTGAAAGGGTAAATACGGTATTTATTACATGTACATTTATAAGAAACTCGTTATAGCCTCGACACTTATGAAATCAGTTGACGACTTTAACAAATACGGTGTTAAAGCAACACGAATGCTTGATTCTATGTATTGCATAAGGACAGAATCGTACTCTGAAACTGCTCTAGTCGTACATCATGCGTTAAGTTTACATATTTATAACACTAGATAATTATGACATTAATACACCGTCTCATTACAATTACCAGTCAAAATACAAGACATGTATATATGTATAATGTTCGCCAATGTTGCAAAACCTGATCATTGCGCACCCATGTGACCACAAACGTATATGACTTTGTTGCGCCAGAATTGTCTCTCATGCTGGCACTCCATAGTCTCATCATGACCGTTCACCATTCAAGAAAAAATCAGTACAACAGCATTGATGTTTTGTCATGATTTTCACAAAGTCAAATAAGCCATTTCTGGCTTATTTGACTTTGTGACAATCCTGAGGAAGAGTGGTTAACCAAGATCAATGGCAAACACAAATACATGCATGTCAACATGTGATACGTTATATAAAAGTAAGGGACGTTGTGTTTCTCTCGACAGTTTCATTCGAATTGCGCGATGTTTGCCAGCGCACATGTCACCTACATGTAATTATGTTTCGAAACAAATAAACAGTCAGAAAAGTACGTCAACTAACTCAGAAACGTCAATAAATGCCATTCATATGAGGTAAATGATATTAAGTGACGCTGGTTTGTATGGTTTAATTATACTCTCTGTCCATGCTTTGCTGCAGAAGAACTTTTTCACCCTCCCCAAATTTGTTTACTTGATGAAATTCCACCAAATATTGCCGGATTTTAGAGCGAAAAAATAACATGGGACAAAAAGGAGCTGGGGAATGATGGTAGAGATAGAACAAACGAATATCTTGGGAAAGTGGCTTCGAAACATGTCTTGATAGCTTGGAAATGATGTAACTAAGAAAACGAGTTCGATTTTGAAAATCTGTCTACAAATTCAAAAATTATTAAAACAAAATATTTGTTTTGCTCCATGTTAAATTTCCATGGATTTTATTTTCCTATAAACTCGATATTGTACGGAATTTCATCAAATAATGTTTTTGGGGGATGATGGTGACTTTTTTGTTATTGATGAAAAAGTACTTACAGTTAAATACTTTTTAGATTTAATGTGTTTAATAGACAAAAGTTCGTCGGCAGCAAAACGTCGATCAGACAGTAGTTTTCTTTCTCTGACGTTCTTGGTACTTCTTTCTGAACATAATGACGTCAATGGTAGCCATAGTACCGTTCCGGCTTCTGGTCAGTCACCTGTGCCGACACTGCGTGGGTGCGTCAATCACTACAACGTCACCGGGAGGTTTGGTCATAATTTATAGTGGTACATGTAACCCGAATTGTCTGTCTGTAACGCCGGGCGACTGACATGTTTACATGTAAGTCGCACTGCGTTACAGTCAGACAATTCGGATTAATATCGTGGGTGTGTCTAGCATTGATCGGCACTGGCAGATAGTACATTTGGCGTTGCTTTTTGTCCCCAAAAACGTACCATCATATACTTATCCGATGTTGGGTATACTTAAATAAATCTGATATTATGATTTTCTTTGTTTTGTTATTTATATATTACCGTTACTTATATCCTGTATATACATGTATGGTTTCCCCATAACGACATTTCGTCTGTTCATTTCTGCGCCATTTAGAGACGAACACGAAGAAACATAAATTTCGTTCAATCGATCCCCCGCCTCGTAGGGACGAAAATCAAGACCATAGGTGATGCGAAAACAGAGGAATGAAATGCTAGTATATTAATGTTCGTCTTTATACGACGTGAAAACAAAGTGACAGGGGTGTTCTAGATTTTCTTGGACATGAAGGAACGAATTTTAAGTTTTAATGTTCGTTCGTGGCTTAGAAACGAAGGAATTAACTTTACATTTCAATCACGTTCTTATGTTTCCTTTGTACGCGGTGAATGAATGAACAGACGAAATGTCCTTATCTAGGTCACCATCAAATCTGTGGAAAGTCCAATGTCCTCCCATCGACATTGAACACGCATGTAGAGCCGGTTTTTGTAACCCCCCCGGTTTTTGTAGCCCCCGGTTTTTGTTAACCCTATGCCGTGAAAAGTCTATTACATTTTCTGTCACTCGGCTATAGTGTAAACAAATATTGGAAAAAACGACAGTTAAATTTGCGCTCAGCCACCGCCCAATGACTTGAGTGTCGAACTCGGAACGTCGGGCCGGGCCCAAACATACTTAAACATATTTAAAATATGAAGCAATCATATTTCATGTATCGCAATATTAATATTTAGGGCTAAAACAATTGGGGGTTTACAAAAACCGGCGCGTACGTCAATGGTTTTTGTTACCCCCGGTTTTTGTTAACGGGGTTTCCAAAAACCGGGGTTTACAAAAAACCGGCTCTACACACGCCAGTATCTTATCTTATTTGGAAAAGTCGCGGGAATACTGGACGAAGGCCGGAAGGCCTCGTCCAGTATTCCCGCGACTTTTCAAAGTTTATATCCCCGATAAATTCCACAAAAATGCCATTCATTCCTTATAATTCCAGCATTTGAAATAAATTCATCAAGAAAATGTGTTTATTTTCCGTTTTCTTAAGAATTATTTTAACTGCGCCTGACGGTTACGGAAAGTAGTTTGGCATGGAGTTTACTGGGATATAAATTCTGGACAGAGACTTGCTGCGGACCAATCAAATGTTAGGGAATTGTGTAAATATTTTCGTGCTGGAATTATTGTAGGGTGTATTCCAAATCTGTATTCACATTAGTCGGCGTACTCCGGATTCCAATGGAATGCAACAGGGTAGTCGTGGTAGTGTGCACGACCCTACTGTCTGTTTCATGAAACCTGCCCAAATATTACGGCCATATAAACAATGCAAAAACAGTATTTTATTTCGATAATATTAAATTTTATAAAAATTTAAGAATGGGCCTTCTTTTTATTTCGTGAAATTTGGTCAACTATTGATTTTATTACGGACAATTGATTTCTCTATGGGAATTTAACATGTGGAAAAGGAGGTGGAGTAGCTGAGTGAGCAGTGAACAAACGAAATATTTTGGAAATTGATTCCGAAACCTGGCTAGATAACTTGGAAATTATTTAACTAAGAAAACAAAAGTTAAATTTTGAAAATCGGTGCACAATTTCTGAAATTAGAAAAAAAATCCCCTATGGGGATTTAACATGGGGAAATTGTATTTTCGTAATAAAATCAATATTGGACCAAATTTCACGAAATAAAAAGAATGTGTGCCAATGCTATAATATGTGTATAGTTTTGATAACATTTAACGTTATCGACAACAAAATTGTTTTTTCGCATAGTAACCGGCGCGTATTTCTAGCGCCGGTTACTAGACGACAATGTGTTTATGCAGTATTTTTGCATGTAGGTGAATGGGAATGTTATGGAATATCGACGTGAAACACTTTAAGCTGACGCGGAGTGCAGCATCAGATATGTAATACTATAGTATGGTGTACATGTACGCTGAACGACCACTTGTTTACCCACGATAGCCTATACACCATTTGCAGGGTCTAAGTAGATATTTTTCCGCTTAAACTTCTGTGTGGCCAAGGATTTTAAGTTAAATCTCAAAATCCTTGGCCACACAAGCATTTAAACGAGCAAATATCAAGTTTTTTAAAATGTTAAGTCTCTCTATGTCAATGTGTGGCGCAATGTTTTGGTATAGGACAATACCGGTCGAAGGTCAAACCGAACAGGAAACATGATAAATGGAAAATTGGTTGTGGGGTAGCGAACAGGTTGGCATAAAAGGAAATATCCAATAATACTGGTGTTGCACTGCGCGCCGGCGTAAATTGTTTCACGTCAAAATAGACGCCGGGGGCATTAAACACACACACCTGGGGGCCGTTTCACTAAACTTCGTACGACTAAAATGTTCGTAAGTGCAAAATTATGATAGTCTGCAAATTTCATATTAACAACGTTTTCTTGTAAACAATTATTGGATTTACATTTACATATGCAGCCTAAGCTCAATAAATGTAAATCCATCAATTGCAATTTTCAGACGATCCTCTATTTGCACTTGCGAACATTTTAGTCGTAAGAAGTTTAGTGAAACGGCCCCCTGATTTTTTACGAATTTCCGTCAAGCTACATGCAGAAGATTCTGCAGAAACGCATTTTCGATAGTAAACTGCGAAAAAAAGTTGCGCTGCCTGTAAAAGTGAATTAGTAATAACATAAACAGGACGGTTAAGAAAATCGGCCAATAAAAAATAATAGTAAATATCTGTAGCCGATTTCATCACAATTGCAAAGTATACTTATCTAGCAAAGTATACTTTGAGGGAGTAATCATTTATTTTTCCCAAAATGCATTATTTCATATAGAACTAACCACTGCATATATTTGATGATTAAAAGTATGCAGAATTATTATACTCAATTTATTACATTATCACGGCCACAATGGCTGCGATAAAGTAATACTTTCAGTATAATAACAATTATCCTTAAATTGAAAATTTCTCCCTGAAAGTATACTTTCCTAGATAATTATTCTTTGCAAAGTTGATGAAATCGGCTACTGGGATAAAATACTATTTAACAAAAACGGAAAAAAGGTTAATACGCAATGTACCAGACGGTAGACCAACACGTTTAAATGTCGCCCGTGACGTCATTGATCTCGTGACCCGGTTCCGGCAATGGTCGTTTGTCTCCGTGATCGATCGGGATCATGATCCGGTAATCACCGCTCTAATTCCGTTCCATTGACCCAAACCAAGATGCCGTCTGCTGTCGTGTACACTATCGTCTGCGGTATTTTTTATTGTCAATATTGTCAATATAATTGTACTTTGATAGCGTATGTATGGAAGCGTCCTGGCGCCAATGCTATAATATTTGTATAGTAAGTCCTAATTAGGAGATACTAATTCCTAATTAAGAGATACTAAGTCATAATTAGGAGCAAATGTGGAAATGTCGTCAAATTTAGACGCCATTTACAGAATTTATCACAGTTTGTGTAAATTGTTTTCATGTAAAAAGGTACGGCTTGTCTCATACCGATAGTCTAGTAACATAAGGTCGTAACTGCTATGCTAAAGCATAGCACTTACGACCTTATGTTACTAGACCATCGATATGTGTTCCACTGTTTCTTCTTGTTGTGCAACACCATCACGCATTCTCACACAACAGTATTCTTTGTACACTTTCTGCCAGGTAACTCGCTACATGTAATGTATACATTGGCCGAATACACGCTGAACTGATCACAACTACTTTTCTCACGTATCATTGGTCTAACTGCGTCATGTGACGTTACCGAATTACTTCAGTGTAATGACGCAACGTAAACACGTCCGCATTATTTTCAATGAACACCATGTTCTATGTGTCGATCCTCTATCACAACACGTTAACTAATACATAAATTGATATGACGAATATCAGTCTTGGATAACCTCGGAAATAACCGATGAATTCCTCCGCGTTTACAAGCCTCACCTGATGAACTTGATATCAAACGACGCTTGCATGGTAGTCTCTATACTTCGTATAGAGACACTAATGAAGTGAGTAGAAGGTGTATGATCACGTGGTACTAACAACAACAACAAGTACAGCAACTTCCAGAATCCATCCGATTCAAAGTATGTATTCTTTTATATATCCTTATTACGTAACGGATTTTGATGAAATATGGCGCATCAAACGCGTCTCGTTAAGCTGCATTTGGTGTTCTCTGTATAATTGGCACAAACTTGTGTCGTTTTTGCGAAGAATCGACGGAAATCGATTATTCGCAAGAAATACACAAATCTGTGCCGAACTCCCTGAACCACACGAGGTTAGACACCCGTGGGACCCCGGATCAACATACATAATTGCATCGTAAATGTGATATACGCATAACATACATGTAAACATTCTCTTTTTACTATACCCTACACAGTGCCATGTCTGCTATATTAGTGTGCACAAACCATCGGTCAGGTTTACTTATTGTGGCGTTTGACACATACCACTAATAATATGACAAACACGCGAATAAAAGTTGGTGCAACATGATCGAAAGACACCAGAGAACAGCGTGCTATGTGTTGTTTTCAGCCATATTATTTGCTGTATGTTTCAAATGCTCCAAGTGGTGAAACTGTCCGACAGCATGTACAAACTAAAATGTTGCAGATGGCAACTCAATGCTCTGAATAATACAAACCACAAATAACAGGGTAATATATACGTTATGTAGATATCAGTCACATGTAGGATGTAGTGTGGTCCATAAGAGCAAAAGTAGTGCACTTCCGGCGGAAAGTATGAAATTTGGCACACAGGGGGTTTCGAGTAGGCTGAGAAAAGATGAGCCGAGGAAACAATCGAAAACACGAAATGGCGGATTTTAAAATGGCAGCCATGTAAAATTATGTTAGTCCCTCTCTTTATACATAATACTCATATACAAGTAATGTTAGTGCATATATAAACATGCTAGATACGGGAAATTTGTGTATTTTGTGACAACAAATGGGCAAAACACGTTTGAACGACGGCCATTTTGAAAGTCAACAGCACATTCACAACAAATTAGTATGTTTTATTGTTACTACTTTTAGTATTGAGTTTGTACAAGAAGTAAGTACCTACAAGTTTACTCTGGCGGCCATTTTGAAAATGAACGGGAAGAACCCATTTTGTCGATTGTCTCCTCGGCTCATTTTGTCAGCGTACTCGAACACCCCAGTATAACAAATTTAATTTTTCCGCCGAAACTGCACTACTCTGGTATTTAATGGCTCTTATTTATTGCACTAATGGTACTACATTTGAAACAAACGGTCATATTCTATAAAGTCAGCCAGTCCTTAAGCAGAGCTCCAGTTAAGGTACGTAATTTGTTCAACTTTCGGGGGAATTTTGTTATTTCTTCAACAAAAATGGCAAGTTGGGAGTGCTTTAGAATCGTCTCAATGAGACGATTCTAAAGAACTCCCAACTTGCCATTTTTGGTGAAGAACTAAGAAAAATACCTCCAATATTTGGTCAAATTACGCAACTTAACTGGAGCTCTGCTTAAGGCTTTGTGAATGTGGTAAGGGCCCTATTTCCCAACTGGGACTATATGAGCCGACATTGCTAGCTCCTATATTATTGTGATTAAGACAAAAAGTCGTGCTATCAGGATTCGGTAAGTTTGACCCACTAGCATTAATCGGGCTTGCTTAGTATTTAACCAGTCTAGCTGCTAATGATATTGTACGCTGGGGCCCGTTACACTAAACTTCGTACGATTAAAATGTTCTAAGTACAAAATTATGATAGGCTGTAAATTTCACATTAACAATGGTTTCTTGTAAACAATTATTGGATTTACATTTATTGAGCATAGGCTGCATATGCAGCCTATGCACAATAAATGTAAATCCATCAACTGCAATTTACAGACGATCCTAAATTTGCACTTACGAACATTTTAGTCGTACGAAGTTTAGTGAAACGGGCCCCAGGCTGATACTTTCCTATATGGATGGAAAATGATAGTGAAAGGCATTGTGTATACAGTGGAACCTCTCTAAACCAGACACAATAAAACACATGTGATCTTATTTTCGATGAGTTTCTTGGTGATTTATCTCAGGTGATAATGTCTGTTCGTGATCGCATAGCACACAACTATGGCTCAGAAAGCTATAAGGTTGTAAATGTGTAACCAGCGTCGCTCCAGATGAGTGCATATATGCGCGAACGATCAAACGTCTGATTTACAGTGAAACCACTCTAAGCCGGACACCTTGGGGACATCCCAGGGTGTCCGGTTTAGAGAGGTGTCGCTGTATTTGTAATGTGTTCCAGCACAATACGCAAATGGCTAAACGTGTATGCTATAAGTTGTAAATGTGAAACCAGCGTATGCGCAGACTGATCTTGGGCTAGGCTGTTCGCAAACGCAGCAAGTGACGTTTTATCGTGACACGTCACTTTAATAGGCGCATTTATTTTAATGAATCACGAACCTCGGTCATTAACATCCCTCTTTTGGAATTGTCAGCGTTCTTAACAGCACTTTAAATTTGCTACTAAAGGTATACGATTTCTAAAATCGTTCGCATTTCCCGATAATCTAGGGCTATTAAATTAAAAGCCTTTGTTCCAAGATATTTAAAGAAAATGATGAACCACGTACTGACCCTTAACACTTTCAACCCTAAGGAACTGGAATGGACTGTGATATGCTAATGTTCCGACCAATCCAATGGTCACAAAATGATTTTCAGATTCGTCCATTTATGAAAAGGGGGTGTTTTTGTTCTAAGAAATATTAAAATTACTTTCAAAAAGTGCAGATCCTGATGAGACGGCTCGTTACGAGCCGGCTCATCTGGATCTGCACTTTTTGCATAAACCGATATAGCGGGATTTCGGGTTCAAAGGGTTAAAATGATTTGATTTGACTTGATTGATTGGTGTCCTATCAAAAGCTAAGGTCATTTAAGGCCGGGCCAACGGGTTCGATCCGGCATTTAACCTGCATCATTGGGGAGAAAATCCCAAAATCAGAACGAAATATTTACATCGAAATAAATATATTTTCAGCCCTGATTTGATGTTTGGTGATTAACGGCCTATCAACAGCTAAGGTCATTTAAAAAAAGGAATATTCCGCCATGAAATTAGAATAACCTGACCTGGTGCTAGGTCCATATCACACCAAAGCCACTTGACCACTTCCCCTAAAAGTAATAGGATCATATTACTATATATGGTATAATATGGCAGATAATTGCTAAAATAGTACGTATGAAGTGAACATTTACCTGCTGTCAGTGAAATTGTTTTCTCCACCTCGGCTCACATGGGGGGCATCCATCTTTTGTTTTATTTCATTAAGTTCCGACTTAAATTATTTAAGTTATAAACTTAAGACTGCTAGCTACCTGTCTTAGTTTTTCATAGTAAATTTCGATTGTCGTTCTTGCTAAGATGTTTTGTGAAACGGACTAAGCACGTACTCCGGACTTAAGTTATAACTTATGACAAAAGTACTTGCTTAGTTCGTTAGTGAAACGGGCCCCAGGTCGTTAAGTAGTTAATGCAAATTTATCGGTTTAAGAATGATATGCGCCAATGATTAGCCTGAGAAAAAAATAGATGTCACGGAAAACATTTAATTCCGTGTTGAAAACAAAAGGTCTTTAAACACGTTAAATGCTTTTTCATTGGTGATTGCATTTATGGAATGATAAATTCACAACACATGAGTATGGCTGTGACTAGAGAAATGGGGCTAATGGGTTTTGTACCAGTGTAGATCCAGATCATCCTGTGCATCTGCACAGTCTGATCAGGATCTGCACCGTTCACCATTCCATCAATGAAACACAACACCCGTCATCCTGTTAACCCGCAATACACATGTAAGTCGTTATCAGGCTACATGAGAAACAATTCGTTCCCACGAATTAACAATTCGTTCCCGTGGGAACGAATTGTTATTTCGTGGGAGCGAATTGTTTGTGTGTTAATTGGTCATGAGATACACTGGTCACACATTTCATAAGCCCAATGTCTCCTGTCTCAGCCAAATTATGTTTCGGGCTGACTTGTGGACGTCTATTAATATCAACAGCCATTTGGTCGACTACAAACAAATGTCGCTCTCTAATTATTACACCAATTCCCATTGCATCAAACATGAATCCCTCCCTCCGACCGTCATCACGTGACTTCCGCTTCCGGTAAACCTCACAGTGTGTACGCATGCGTGGCTCTTGTATGCATGACAAAACACCTGAAACAAATAAAACGCATAGCAGTTAAATATGATCATGTATGTGGCTGTGACGAATATGGCTTATGGGATTTGTGACCAGTGCTCCAGGTCCGATAGCATACTCATATAGCCTGATAACAAGATATATTCCTTATTAGAACCATGGCGGGTGGAATTGATGGAATGGCGAACAGTGCAAAATATGATCAGACTGTGTGGATACACCGGCTGATCTGGATCTACACTGGTCGCAAAACCCATAAGCCCCATTTCTCCAGTCACAGCCTCATACAGTGGGGTCAGCGTGTAAGTGCACACACGAACGAACACGACAGGTTGTAAGTGCACACACGAACGAACACGACAGGTTGTAACCAACCTGTCGTGTTCGTTCGTGTGTGCACTTACACGCTGACCCCACTGTATGTGTAGCCTCTGATCCAATAGACTCCCGTAATCAGTTAACAAGCTGTATACCATATTATAAGCTTGAATGGTGGTACACTGGTATAATTGCGATCGGTGTAGATCGTGATCAGACTGCGCGAATGCGCAGGCTGATCTGGATCTACACTGGTCGCAAATACCATAATCCACATTTCTCCAGTCACAGTCACAAATGAGACACGCCCTGTGATTTTCTACCTTCGGATATCTGTGTAATTGCATGAAATACGTTCACAAAATTTGCAATAATTTCCGGAGATGGCGTCAAATGTTGACAACATTTTCAGGGTATATGCAGAATTATAGTCCGCATGTACTCTGAAAATGTTGTTAACGTTTGACTTTATTTATGAAAACTATTGTAAATTTTGTAACCGTATTTAATGAAATTACGCAGATTCCCGAAGGTACAAACTCACAGGACGTCGTGTGTCATGTGGGTCAAGCAAACGGGGTAAATGTCCACATATTGCACGAGTTCACATCCAAATGGGTTATGTATATTAAAGAGTTCACGTCCAAATGGGTGATGTATATTATCTTTTTAAGTTCTCCGCAAATATTGACTGAAACATTATCTCCATCGCCAATCCTAAACGATGAACATTACAAAATCATAAAGCACACGAATGTACTATAGTCGGCGGAATTTAATTGAAACAAAAACACGATGATATATATATATAATAAAACAATTCCGCCCATCCCCAAAGGTTCGCGATGTGAAATATTATATGGTGTAGAATATGGAGACTACCAGGCTAATGTCATGTGATGTTCAGTTCATCAGAAAAAAGCTTTGAAACGCGTATGAATTCAGATTTTCGCCGAAGACTTCTTACTGTTTTGAACTGAGCCTGAAAACTTGATTCATTTTAAAAATGCACATACAGTAAAACCTCTCTAAACCGGACACCCTGGGAGGTCCCAGGGTGTCCGGTTTGGAGATGTTCCACTGTAAATCAGGCATATAAATTATTGGGCATACTTACATCTTTTGCAATCATGAACATGCATTATTATCTGAGACGCGTTACGAAGAAACCTCTCAAAATGAGATCACATATATTATCTCGGTGTCCGGTTTAGAGAGGTTCCACTGTACATACATTCATACAATTAGTGGCTGAAAAGATTAGTAGGATTAGACAAAAAGTTTTATTAAAGCTTATATGAAGTATTCTCCAGTGGTATACACTGAAGGTGTATGATCACGTGGTACTAACACTTTAATTGTGTGATTAATGGTAATTGGTTTCAGATAGACCGGCACTGTAGTTATCGGGTAATGTTTTATGCTACATAACATGATAAGCAAATGCATGTAAATGATAAGAACTCTGAGTTGTGTCAAATGTCATTGCATTGACGTCATTCCGTATCGTGCTGTGTCCACGATTGAAACGTCGGCGAAAGTAGCTTTAACCCTCACAACCCAACGTAATTGGAACGTAATTGGAACGTAATTGGAACGGATTTTGCCGGTTATGATAATTTTGCGGCCAATCCAAAATGATTTTTGGACTAGTCCATTTATGAAAAGGGGGTGTTTTGTTCTCAATAATATGAAAATTGCTTACAAAAAGTGCAGATCCTGATGAGACGGCTCGTCACGATCTGGATCTACACTGTTTGGCAATTCCACTATATACAGGTATGTAGACAAATGTTGAAATGGTTAACGTGAACTATCCACTACTATATATCCGAAGTGGACCCTCCTGTAGAAAATGCATATATTTACAATATTTTTATGATTGTTGTTATTATCTTTTCATGTTTATTCTTTTCCATGTTCATTTTCTTTTTAATTAGGTGTTGCTATCTTTCTTATCCTCGTTTTTTTGTTTGTTTTTTTTTTAAGCTGAAATCTAGCTCAAACCCCTTTTTCTATGTTATTACCAAAAATCGGACATGTGAGACCATAGCGTTTTTTAGATTTGTAAGAGTTGTGTCCGCCTGGAACCCTAATAACCTTGTTCTATGAGAGGAACTCTATAAGATAGCAATCTTTCGTTCCAATCCACTTTACACTGATTGTATACCGAAAAATGATGTAAATTATTATTTAATAAAATATGTTTATACTAAAGGAGACTATCAGGATTACTTTTGAAGAAACAAACAGTATAACAAATAAAAACATCATGGCCCTACGTAAAGTGGTTTAATTGCAGTTATATGACGACACGAGGACTGCTAGGTTGTTTCGATTTATACCGATATCGGTACATAATTATCAGATTTTCGAAACAACCCGGCGGTTCTGGTATCGTCATACACATGTAATTATCATCAATTAAACCAATTTACACAGGGCCGTGATGAAAAAACATTTTTATATATATATATTTTTTTTTGTTAAATCCCGATATTCCCCTTTAATCAGTGTGGCCCGGTTATGCGTATCTACTGGATGTAAGCGACGACAATTACCCGACATATCAACTACAGTCGCAATCATACCCGTCGTAAATTGCACTACTTGACGTTCAGTGAAATCACTGTCTTTGAGGCGCACTCAGTCTGGCGGCTGAGGAACTACTTTACAACGCGGTGTAACAAAGTCAGGCGTATATCGTTTGTAACCAGTGTATATCGTGACCAGACAGAATTGTATTGTCTGTAGAGTATTAAATTTATGCATTGTAGTGCCGACTATTGTTCATCGACGACGTCGATGAACAACAATAGCCGGCTCTAACATCAGCGACTATTATTAAATGACTGACAATTCCAGCCAAAAGGATTTCCCAATAGAGGGTCATATGCTTGCAGACATATATGGTATTCTAAATGTGATATTGATCTGGATACGCGATCACTGATCACTGATCACGCAATGGACAAATGACACGGTTCAACGACGAGCCAATTAAACACAACTATGTAAATAGTATCATCCAATCAGAAACAAGCTTACAAATGTACTTCGCAGTTGACAACAAAACAACAACAATGGATGCAAACTGAAGAAAACTTGTACATAAAGTCAGTCGGGTTTCAGCAAAACCAAAAGTCACATAATAAACTAATTATTGTCTTTTGAATCGGTGTACACGAGATGTGCGGAACTTCGTGAAGTCATATTCACCTCGGCCTTCGGCCTCGATGAATATGACTTTTCTCAGGTCCATAAATCTCGTATGCACATCGTCAAAAGTCAATAATTTCAGTACAAACATATTTACACAATTCCCTAACATTTGATTGGCCCGTAGAAAGTCTCTGTCCAAAATTTATATCCCAATAAACTCCCATGCCGAAATACTTTCTACAGGTGCGCTGACAGTGCTGTCAATGTAAACAAATGGCTGCCGACTGTCAAAATAAACACATTTTCTTGATAAATTTATTTCAAATGCTGGAATTATAAGGAACGAATGGCCTTTTTGTGGAATTTATCAGGAATATAAACTTGGAAAAGTCGCGGGAATATTGGACGAGGCCTTCCGGCCTTCGTCCAGTATTCCCGCGACTTTTCCAAGTTTATACCCCGATAAATTCCACAAAAAGGCCATTCATTCCTATAATAATTGTATATTGTCGACGACTAATGTTCAGCGATGATGAAACTTCTTCAATGTATCCGAAGTTGTTCAGTCGACCACAGTAAAGTTGAAATAGCTGTTATTTTGCAGGCTTATTCATACACGTGATCGTTAGTCGTCTACGAACAATAGTCGGCCCTACAAATATGCAATGTTCGTATATTGGTGATTCTGACCGAGAAATGAGAGAATAGTAATACTTCATTTAGGAGAAGTGTAGCCTTCGACATAATGCGTGTAGTAAACCCTAATTGTTCAATGACTCAAATGAATAAATGCATACAAATTTCGCTGTCCAAATTGCAGAAAATGTAAATATTGATCAGATATATACGCGGACGAACATATTACTTTAAGAGTTAACTTATCGCAAATGCAAGCATTTCTTACATTTTCAAATTTGCAGATCTATCACACATTGGTACATATAACTATCAGTAACCATACCCCGCTAGATGTCGCTGGATACCGGAAAAGGCTCAAACTTCCGCTATTGTCTCCCATGGCAACCAGGCTGTCTGCGGGATTGACATCAAGTGACTCTATTTCCGTTTCCTGTCGGTGTTTACTCGCTAAGATACCGACGGTCTGTACGTTGACAACACAGGAATGCGACAGCCAATCTACGTCCGCGACGGCTTCCAGGTTGCTATGCGACTCGAGAGTAGCAGGTGTCCCTAGAAAAGGGCGAATGCACCGAAATGAACCGCAATGAACTGGCATGCATGTACCACGCAATAACATGTAGGAAGCTTGATGTAAAAATGTGCTTAAAAGTAAAAACAAAATGCATTTTCTTGCGTGCTTAAATGTACAAATAAGCCATGTTTGGCTTATTCGTACATTAAAGCATGCAATAATAAAATAGTTTTACGTTAAAGCACGGTTGTTACACTTAAGGTTCCGAATACACGTTCTACACACGTACATAGTGTTGAAATAATTGAATTTAAATATGAGTGGTAGCAATGGCTTCTTTCGCTTCTCTGTTAGAGCTAACCACCAGCCAATCAAATTGTCTGATTTTGAGTGCTTGACTATCGTAACATCAAGAGATCCATGCAACTCGCCGAACACGACTATCAGAAAAATAATTACACGTGGTGTTGATTGCGCTTGTTCATTGTTGTTTTCAACACTGTCGCAGTCCACGACACCAGCGACCCCTAGCACCGGATTGAGTTTAAGCGAAACTCAATGTAAACGGCAAACATATAAATGTCATACCTACAGTATGTGTTATGTGCACACCTGTCCGAATGCTAAACAAAATACGTGCTCAGCAGCCACAAATGTTCGGGAAAATAAGAATAATAACACCACTGACGATTGCACAAAAAGCAATGAAACCGGTTGGAAAATATTTAAAAAAAAACACAGATACCCTCATTTAATGTTAAACTATTTCTTGTACAAGCCAAATACAATACATATTCAACATTGGTATTATTTATGATCCATAATACAAATAAAACAACTCGCCAATGGAAAGAGCATTTTATTAAAGTTGCTAAATTCGTTTGAACATCTTCATAACGCCATTGTCGGAGAATGACGTCAGTATATTGCGCAACTCCCAGACACATTTATAACGATGAACGTACGTCAAATATCTAATGAAAGGTTGAAAACTGGTTCCCTATGGAAACTTGAAACGTGACTGGAGAAACCGGGGCTTATGTGATGTATGACCAGTCTAGCTCCCGATCTTCTATCACAATCCTGTGGCATATTAAGGACCTATACTGTTTGCCAGAAGCTTGTCATATTGTTCCCTGACTTAAATGCGATCAGTGCAGTCTGATCTGGATCTGCACTGGTCGCATAAGTCATAAGCCCCATTGTTTGCCAGTCACAGACATCAATGAGGAGCAGCTGCAGATGTTGAAAACGAAACATGGCTGTACCTACAGTCGTAGTCTTATATTTATTACACGCTTGCACGTTATTTGCACGGGTTTCGCTGTGAGAGAAAACCCGTAATCAACTCCTTACAAATAATACACCGTAAAGAGAACACCCGTAATTGCGCGCCTGTTTTCTTGGACACCACGAGCTATCATGCAAAATGTTGAATTTGTATTGCAGTCAAAATAAAGTAAATGTGGTTCATAGAAACAGCTGCGTAATTTGGATTTCAAAAAGTTTACATGACGTCACATTTGACGTCACACAACGTAACAGCAAAGCGCGGAAAAACATTGTATAACTAGTCCTGCGCACATCACAATTCATTGATTATAATCTCAAAAATAGACTAAATGTGCATATATATATCCGCCGTAGAAATGTAATAAATAGGATATTCCATCGTACATGTTTGAATAGCGTAAATAATACAGTCATGTGCGTCGGCGTCCGTGCAAGCAACTCGCACGCTACGCTCACTCATTGCTTACGCGGAAGCCGACGCACCTCGTGTATTATTTCCCGCTATTCAAAATGTTCGATGGAATATCCCTATATAGTCGATGCATGCACGTTAATTGTCTACTGAACTGAAACATGATATTTGAGCCAGGTTCTTCGAAGTCTTATTCCAGCTGATGCCCGCATTTTCATACATATCAGCTAGGCTTATTGATAACGGATGGCACATTTAATATAAGCCCTCGAAATTGTTTCACTTAATGAACATATAACTCAAGCAATAGTCTTGTATGTAAAAGTTATAGTTCACATATTGAATTTTTAATAAATTAATTTCGAGCGAGCGCTAGCGAGTAAGAAATTAGTTTATTAAAAATTCAATATGTGAACTATAACTTACTTATTGTTTGTCCCGCCTTGTTCGCGTGCATATGTCTCCTTCAATGCAAGTCCCGGCCATATGCGTGTTCGACTTGCAATACTATTTGGCCGTTTGACACCACATCGCACATGTTCACGTCACAACAAAATGCGTGTCACGTGATTTTGTTATACAACAAGCCGTGACGTCTGGACCTAAATACAACTTTCTATGTATGGGAACATTTAATGAATACATTTTAGTGGATATTAGAGAAATATTCGCAATATGTGATTAATTAAGACTATGTTTGTATTGGTCAAGAAACTAGGGCAAACAATATGAACATAGAAAGGTATGACAGGAAATAAAATCAGTTCAGTTATGTTTCATTCTACAACTTATAACCAATCTTTCGAACGTCGTACGTGTGCTGTCGTCGTTATAACTGGAAGCTGGGGTCCGTTTCACTAACCGTCGTACGACTAAAATGTTTGTAAGTGCACATTTAGGATCGTCTAGAAATTTCAATTGATGGATTTACATTTATTGAGCATAGGCTGCATATGCAGCCTATGCTAAATACATTTAAATCCAATAATTGCTTACAAGAAAACACTGTTAATGTGACATCTACAGACTATCATAATTTTGCATTTACGAACATTTTAGTCGTACGAAGTTTAGTAGGTGAACAATATTATCCGGCCACAAACGCATTATGGTTATTTATATAATAGTCTTTAAGGTAGTAGATCAATTTTGATGTAGCACATTTATATGTACGACTCCACACAGGTGTGTAGAAACCAAATTGTACATGTAAAACACAAACATGTGATTATTATTTTCTAACTACAGCATTGTGTGATTTCCTTGCTGGCAGCATTTGGTTAAAGACTTATTGAACACATGTATATGATGTATTTGTGTAATAAGCTATCGGTTTATGAATATGGTGTTTTATTAGATTTCCATTGACTTTACATGGGGCCACAAGAAGGGTACAACAACCTTAAATATGCAATGACCATTTGTTATCAATATACACCAAGCTCCACCCATATGATCGAACAAGCGGGAATTAGTCAATTAAAACAGAATGTTAAAGGTACATGCCCACTCAGTAGGCACAAACTGTTATGTATACCAGAGACATCATCTGAGACATTTTCTGGCAAAGTAAACATTCATTCACCATTAACCTACGTATTGAGTGGCATTATTATACATTTCATATCAGCGGTACATTTCCAGACTGATATAAGGGGCGATAACCGTGTTTCCTTAAAATGTTGACGGACATTACTATTTATTATCCGTATTTATTTTTGATGTTCAATGATCATACTTTATAATCTGTCGAAAACATTATTTTTTCAGGTGAAGCATTTAATTAATGTAAATAATTAAAAAATGGTATGCTTCATTTGCATATGAAAATAGCCTGATACCACCGCGCGTCACTGTCAGTAAAATAAATATTACTAATGATTCATATCTGTATATCGGGCACTTGTAATTTGTAACTTTTAGAACTGGTGGAATAATGACATAATTCTACACTTATTTAATTCATATAAAGAACATTTTGTACCTTTAAAGTGTGTAAAAAGTTCAACTTTTGAAGTTTATCTGGGTTTTATATTCCAGGTTAAATCGTCGAAGCCATACAGTAATGTAGTTAAGTTTAACGCTGTGAAAAGCTGAAGTACGCACTAATGAAGCGACTGAGTGTGTCTCTCGCTTTATATTGCATGACAGTATTGGAGTCCCGGAATTCAATTCCGAATCAGCTCAAAATGTGTTACTTCGACTGGAGAAATAGGGCTTATGGTATTTGAGACCAGTATAGCTGCGGATCACATAGCATACTTATGTAGCCCGAATACTGTCCGTATTGTTTGTTGGAAGCACGACGGGTATTTCATTGATGGAATGGCGAACGGTGCAGATCCTGATCAGGCTGTGCGGATCTACACTGGTCGAAACACACATTCTCCTGTGACGGCCAATTTTCACATCACCCTCATTTGCGTAAAATAGTGAACTATTTCAAAATAAATTACGGCGATAACGGTAATGCGATAACTGGGCTATACTAGACTGAGAGGCTGGTTCTAGTATGCTACAATAATTCGCCTCCGATATGTTATCTACGGCTACAATTTGACCCATTCAAAATATGTGAGCAACTGAAGTGCATACCCAAACCAGTTGCTTGTATGTCAAACTTTAGTAAACTGCATATATTACTACTCCTACATCAAATAGTACTTGCTTAAAGGTATACAATATTATTGTATACCTTTAAGCAAGTACTATTTGATGTAGGAGTAGTAAATGGCCAAAACATAATAGAACAGGGAAATCATTTTCCCATGGAAGCCATCTTTTTCTCTAGCTGTTGTTCAACATTGAACATAACGAAATGAAACTTTCAAATTTAAAAGATGTACATGTAAATGTCAGATAAACACATTGACACAGTAAAATAAATTTCAGCATGTGTTTGTTCTTTCTTAATAAGTTATTGATACAGCTTTGACAGCTTTATATCGCTAACATATTATCAAACACGCCGGATAACCTATTGCAAAAATCACTCTTACATGTGTTACATTAAAGAGATGGGGTTAAATTGCTGCCCTCGCGAGTGGTATGGAGCGGGGTAGCAATTTTGTTTCTAGTTTGTTGCGATTGCCATCTGTGTAACTCTTGATATTATTATTACATGAATTAAAATGTGTCACAATAGAAAAAAAGCTAACACGGTATGCACCGACCAATGTGCATATGCTTGTATGTCGTTTCACTTTTATATAACTAGATGATCTTACACGTGTGATGATTTAATATGCATTAAACAAGTTTATTGATTTCATAAGAAACGAGGCTATGCCGAGTTTCTTATGAAATCAGTCAACGAGTTTGATGGATATCATATTAAATCAACGCAAACGTTAGATTACATTTATTGCATAAGCACATCATGATAATTTGAAACTGTATTGATTACCAACATGTTTTGTCGCAGGCCCATTTGCATATGTATTACACTACGTGTAGTGTATTATGATTTTTATTACACTGTGTTATTAAACTGTGAAAGCCCATCTTATGCAATAAACAATATGATTATCACATTCCATGCGGAATACCCATACATATACAGGAATTCCGCTGGGGAAAATAAAACAATCGCCACTTCAAAAAAAAAAAGAAAAGGAATAACAATAGGTTAAAAATAAACAATTGGCGATAACAAATTACAATTTTCGAAAAAGAAAAGAAAAAGGGAATCCCTGCATATATCGCAGCCGGGTTCAAGTTATTTTGCCCGCAGACACTTTGTGGTACGAACGACGACCCACCGTGATATCCAAATTCACTCCGATATAATATTTACACTAAGGTGTGACATGACGGAAGTGATCTTTTCAACCAACGGACGTGAGGTGGTTTACCTTTGACCGGCTCGGTAATTATTGTAAGTTACTAATCCGCGTGAAGGCCGAGAACCATGCACAAACAACAGGGTTACAGGCATTCATGCGCATAGGAAGCTTACAATAAGCGAGCCGGGCCCAAGGTAAACACGTCACTTCCGTTGGGTTAAAAGACAGCTGCAGTCACACATTAGTGTAAATATTATATCGGAGTTAATTTTGATTTCACGGCGGGTCGTCGTTCATACAACAAAATGCCTGTGTGTATGCCAAGTTCACCATTTCTGTAACTCCTGATATTATAAGACGAAAGCCGTCATTTCGGTGAAATAGTACGTTCTTTCAAAATCAATATCGGTGATAACGGTGATGCGATACGGGAGGGTATACCAGAGCCGGGTTCTACGTCTGTATGCCCTGTTCACCATATGCGTAACTGCTGATAGTATCAGAAGAAAATATATTGTTGCAAACAAACAGCTAACACCGTATACTCTTATCAGAGTGTGTATGCTTGTATGTCGTTTCACATTTCACTTAACAATATGTTATTCATTTCACCCCCAACATATATAACACGGTATGTTCCATGCGATTTTTAAACTGTTTCATTAGTCCAAATAAGGGCATGGTTTCACAATCATTACAATAATGATACACACTGCATATTCAGATGAACCGGCTCGTTACGAGCCGGCTCATCTGGATATATGCAGTGTTTTCAAATGCTGGCTTCGTGGTATGTTGGGATAGGTAATACGACACTATAAAATCCAATTGCATGTCATGGAATTTCACATAATATGACACTGAAACATATATTTAACAGGTGAGCTTTTTCACTCACGGCTGCTTGTTTCATTTTCTTGTATTTCATCTGAATTTATAGCAATACATCAAAGTTTGGATTGCCCAAAAAAAATGATATGCCATTTGTAGTGCGCGAAAGTGAAACCGTATTCCACGAATCATACACCGTTCGACTGCAGTGTAGCGCTTTAGAGTCTTATTAGATAGAAAGTGAAACATATGAAAGCTAGATCTTCTCGTTGTCATCTCACATTTCGCAACTCTTCCAAACCTAAATAACTGGAATTGGTTGTGATATATTTATTTAAGAACCAATCAAATTATCACAAAATGATTTTCAGACTAGTCAATTTATCAGAGATGGATGTTTTGTTTATTGTAAAAAGTATGAACATTAATTGCAAAATGTGCAGATCCGGATGAGACGGCTCGTTACGAGCCGGCTCATCTGGATCTACACTGTTTGCAAATGAGGTCTTTAGTGTTCTGAGTGTTGACAACATTCTTACACAACACCCTTCATGTGCAAATTGCCTATATTTAAGGCTGGAAATTGGCTCGAACAACTTCCATACCCGGTGTAAATTGCTCAATCCGCTATCAGTATATACAAGCGGCGGTCGTACTCACATAATCTGTAATCGAGCGCGTTCGAGCTGCTACGTAACTGGTACTCGCCGGAGATCCTATCACGTGACCAGTCGATGCCGTTGATTGGTCCAGCATGGCCCTATAATAACACGAAGAGTCCGGTATAAGGTACATGTATGCAGCACACCTGGCATAATTGTGATTTAATGATATGAAAAAGTCAATGAGTTCAAAAAGAAATATACTTAAGGCCAAAAGAAACTCTACAGTATATAAATGGTTCGATATTTTGTGAACAATTTGGTGCAGCAGTTGCAAATTAGATTTAGCATTAAAAAACACTGTGCATCAGGATTTTAAGCATACTTGTTCACGAGATTTCGAAACATTTATATACTGTAAAGTTTCTTTTGGCCTTAAGTATATATTGTACATGAAGTAAATCAAATCAAGGATATAGGGTAATATGTGTCTGGTCGACACATTTAATATAATGCATAAGCACATTTATCTCGTCAACACAGTGTGTATATGCCGTGAAACACGGTGCCGTGAAACATTTTTGATATCCAAGTGCGTGTTTCAAAGCCCGATCGATTTTCCGATAGACGCTCGGGTCAACTCCTCAACTCCCCGATTCGCGGCCGATGAATTCCAATAGCCGGAGTTTATCGACTCTCTTCCTAGCCGAAGCCGTTGGGTTACGGAAATGAAATTGTCAATATTGACATCTTGCACTGAGTGGTACACATCACATGTTTTTGTTGTCTTCACATTGTGATTAAGATGTAAATCTCAATACTTGAGATGTATCTATTAGGCAGTATATGTTAGTTTTTTGTACTAAATCAGTTGCCAAACATGTGTTTGTGTTTGAAAAAATCGGAAAATTGTAATACTGAGCCGTTCAGGGCCTTTAAATGGCGGTCTCAGCTAAAAAAGTTATTAATACTATAAAGTATGTACAGTGGGGTCAGCGTGTAAGTGCACACACGAACGAACACGACAGGTTTGAACCAACCTGTCGTGTTCGTTCGTGTGTGCACTTACACGCTGACCCCACTGTAAAGTATTTAAATTATTTATATTAGTATGTTATCGTTTTAGTACACTGCTTTTACAATATGAAATCCCATTGTATGCAATAAGATTTTTATGATGCGTTCAGAAAAACGGTCCAAATGGACAATAAGTATTCATTTATTTATTTGCTCTACGTATATATGGCTGCGACTGGAGAAATGGGGCTTATGGGTTTTGCGACCAGTGTATATCCAGATCAGCCTGTGCATCCGCACAGTCGGATCAGGATTTGCACTGTTCATCGTTCCATCAATGAAACACCAGTCATGCTTCTGACAAGCAATACAGATCGTTATCCGGCAACATGAGTATATTATTTGATCAGGAGCTACATTGGTCAAAGTTACCGTAAGCTCCATTTCTTCAGTCACAGCCACATATATGAGAGTGCCTTTAACGTTATCAAATACAATTTGAAGCTATTATTTTCCCATATACAAGGTGTATGATCACGTGGTACTAACAACAACAACAAGTACCGATTCAAAGTACGTATTCTTTTATAGTGTCCTTATTACGTAACGGATTTTGATGAAATATGGCGCATCAAACGCGTCTTGTCAAGCTGCATCTGGTGGTCTCTGTATTTTCGCCCAGACTTCTGTCGTTATTGCGAAGAATCGATTTCCGTGTCTCCGACACGGACATCGATTCTTCGCAAAAACGACATAAGTTTGTGCCAAACTCACTAGACCGCCAAATACAGCTCATGAATACGCGATTGCTGCGCCATATTTCATCAAAATCCGTTGCATATTAAGGAAACTATAAAATAATACTTACTTTGAAGTGGGCGACGTTGTCGTTGTTGTAACCAAGTGATCATGCATCTTGATATATGTATTAATAGATTATGCAACAGAGACGGGAACATAGATGAACAAGTGAGATAACACCACACTTGAAATATGAATATTTTCTGGTAGTCGTGTTCGGCGATTTTTCCAGATCTCTTTTCTTTGTATTGCATGTCTATTTTGTATAATTTTCTCTTCTAGCATGCTATGTACTTTTAATGCAATGTCACAATATATATGTTATACTTGGCGTCGTTACGGTGCAAAATAGATGTTGTCAATTTAGGTTACTTGGGGGAACATTGGAAATTGAGTACTACGCCTTTACGTGAACTGAATGGTAATGAAACCCTTCGGACAATTGTGTTATACATATAGTTGAAGGCAACTATATACAGTAGCATCTCTCTTAAACCGAACACACTGGGGACCCCATTGTGTTTTATTTAGATGGATATCACAATAATATACATTATTTCCGTGTCTTTTCATGATTTAAATGATAAAACATTGTTCATTGAGTGCTTAACTTCAGGGGATGGTAACTCGACACCATGGGGATCTCCCCCGGTGTCCGGGTAGAGAGGTTCAACTGCATAATAATACGGTCTCAGCGCTCCAGATAAGATGTGTATCTAAAGAGTAGTGTACTCAGATGATACACAGAGTAGATAATTGAATTTGGTAGTTTCGCTAATTTATACCAGGCTACTGTCTTTCGATATCAAGTTTATCAGGCAAGGCTATGAAACGTGTAGAAATTCCGAGGCTTGCCGAGGAATTCCTACCGTTTCCGAGCCGAGCCTGATAAACTTGATATCGAATGACAGTAGCCTGGTATTCTATTTATCAGGTAACGTCTTATGTTCGAAAATGACCAAAGATGACGTCGTTATCTATGGATAGAACGCGGACTTGTTTACGTTGCGTCATTACACTCACGTCATTCGGTAACGTCACGTGACGTCATCTGACCAATGAAACGTCAGTTTTCACTTCGTTGTAAACACGGATGTTTATATTAGGGCAATGCCTGATACAACAATATGTTATCAGTCAGTACGTATTCTGTCAATGCAGGGCAGGTTACCTGATAAACACTAGCAATGTACTAGTACATTTTACAAGTTTTCACATATTTTTCTTTAATATCTTTCTAATAAATATCATTTCCCTCATTACCATGATTAGACCAAGATGCTTAATACAACAACGTATGAATATCAGCATTTGCAATGCATGTCACTTTTTCATTATAGCAGACACACTGTCGCCTTTTTGCCATGTTTACATCATGTTTATGTACTCATATACCGCATGTTGCGGTCTGAGATCTTGAACAAATAAAGATATGTTCTGTTCTGTTCTGTTCAGTAAGGAAACATTGTGAATTTGCTTTGTTTTTCGTTGTCAAATGATCAAAATATACCACACAATTACACAAAGAAGTTTCCATTATAGTCATTAGTTAATTAATTTAAATATTATAAGAATTTAACGATTTTTTTTAATAATTTTTTATTTGTGGACCGATTTTCAAAATCTAACTTTTGTTTTCTTAGTTACATCATTTCCAAGCTATCTAGCCAGGTTTCGGAGTCGATTTCCAAAACAAATCGTTTTTTGACTCCTCCCTCAGCTCCTTTATCTCTTTTTTCCCCATGTTAAATTCCCATAGGAAAATCGTTTTTTCTCTATAAAATCAATATTTGAATGAATTTCATCAAACAAAAACATTTGGGGAGGGTGACTTTTTTGTTATTGATAATATGTTGAATAGCCAAAAGTTTGTCGGCAGAAAAACGTGGAACAGACAGTCAGTATATAACCATCGTTGGCAAAACATAGCATTGAAAAAATAATAATTCTACGCTTATGTTTACCAATCCCCCGTTTTACCAGGCCACTTATATGTACAATTGGGTTCAAAAATAAGATACAAATCTACAATTAAACTATTATTTTCTTCTGTTTCATCACTTTCTATGCATATATGTATTGCAAGCCGGGTAATTGATCGCAAATATCATTTTCACGTACAAAACATCCCATGGCAAACGATAATCGTTTCTAAGCATATCGTTGTACAATACGGTCGTTTCCATTTCGTATTCGCTTTGTTTCATGCGTGAACCATCAACAAATATTCGCTATACTGAGGAAGGGTTACCTTCATTTTGCCAATATATTCCCAGGCTCGAGTCTCATCCTCCTTCACGACAAGCCCGTACACGTATATTGACGAATCGTGGCATCCCGCCGCAATATACGAACCGTCTGTAAAGAGATGCAATTGAGCTGTTGGTGATTGGTTGGTTGGTTGGTTGGTTAGTTGGTTGATTGAGAAAAGGGACCTTCCGACTTGTGCGACCACCACATGTGACAGAATCTACATACGAATACTGCCCTCCCAAGTCAAACTGCAGTATCTACATGTTAAACTGCAGTATCTGCACTATGATGCTATGCTGACCCTGTGCAATCATCCCCAGGTGGGGATGATTGCACAGGGTCAGCATAGCATAATAGTGCAGATACTGCAGTTTAACAGATACTGCAGTTTCACTTGGGATGAATGCACAGGGTCAGCCTATCATCATAGTGCAGATACTGCAGTTTAACAGATACTGCAGTTTGACTCGGGATGATTGCACAGGGTCAGCATAGCATCATAGTGCAGATACTGCAGTTTAACAGATACTGCAGTTTGACTTGGGATGATTGCACAGGGTCAGCATAGCATCATAGTGCAGATACTGCAGTTTAACAGATACTGCAGTTTGACTTGGGATGATTGCACAGGGTCAGCATAGCATCATAGTGCAGATACTGCAGTTTAACAAATAATGCAGTTTGACTTGGGATGATTGCACAGGGTCAGCATAGCATCATAGTGCAGATACTGCAGTTTAACAGATACTGCAGTTTGACTTGGGATGATTGCACAGGGTCAGCATAGCATCATAGTGCAGATACTGCAGTTTAACATATACTGCAGTTTGACTTGGGAAGATTGCACAGGGTCAGCATAGCATCATAGTGCAGATACTGCAGTTTAACAGATACTGCAGTTTGACTTGGGAAGATTGCACAGGGTCAGCATAGCATCATAGTGCAGATACTGCAGTTTAACATATACTGCAGTTTGACTTGGGAAGATTGCACAGGGTCAGCATAGCATCATAGTGCAGATACTGCAGTTTAACATATACTGCAGTTTGACTTGGGAAGATTGCACAGGGTCAGCATAGCATCATAGTGCAGATACTGCAGTTTAACAGATACTGCAGTTTGACTTGGGATGATTGCACAGGGTCAGCATAGAATCATAGTGCAGATACTGCAGTTTAACAGAATTGTTCAATAATGAAGATACATATTTGCATACATTTAAATGATATGTGCACTTTTAGACTACGTACGTTTTAACAAAGCTCATTGTTTTCGGCGAGTTATTTGCCTTCACTAGAGATGGTCGATTTGAAGTTTTTTTCCCCGGGAGTCCCCGATACTCAATATCGATATTCCTCAAATTGTATTTTATCAGCAAGGTGCATGGTCACGTGGTTACAACAACAACAACAATGGCTGAAAGTGTTGAAAGCGCGCCCACTCCAGAGTAAGTATTATTTGATATTCATGAGCTGCACTTGGTGATCCCGGGAGTTCGGCACATACCTATGTCGTTTATGCGAAGAATCGATTTCCGTGTAAGTAGACACGGAAATCGATTCTTCGCAAAAACCACATAAGTTTGGGCCAAAGTACCGAGACCACCAAATGCAGTTTAACAAGACGCGTTTGATGCGCCATGTTTTATCAAAATCCGTTTCATAATAAGGACAAAATAAAAGAACACGTACTTTAAATCGGAGGGCTTCTGGTAGTTTCAGTACTTGTTGTTGTTGTAATCACGTGGTCATACACATTGAACACTGACTGATTGATATTCATAGCAAGTGTCATATCATGCATTGAGTAGATACGCATATCCGTGAAACAAATTACGTTACCAAATGGCATCAATGTAACTACAAAGCGTGAATAAGTCCGCGTTCTTTTCAACAAAAAATCGCGTCCTACTTGCTCACTGTGTAGCCTAAAACGTTA
Source organism: Conchocele bisecta (assembly GCA_029237695.1). Taxonomy (NCBI): domain Eukaryota; kingdom Metazoa; phylum Mollusca; class Bivalvia; order Lucinida; family Thyasiridae; genus Conchocele; species Conchocele bisecta. The sequence goes on from CM055275.1 coordinate 37,682,938, forward strand.
CCTATTAAACAGAATACCAGGCTAGTGTCTTTTGTCATTTTGATATTAAGGTTGTCATGCTCGGCTCGGAAACGATAGGAAACGATAGGAAGTCCTCGGAATTCCTACGCGTTGTCTAGCCTTGCCTGATAAACATATATTTTAGAGCTACTCTCGTCTCTCATAATTATACCTACCTACCTACCTACCTACCAACATACCTACCTGCATATACATACCTGACAAACATAAAACACAATATTAAAATAATGATGGAAAAAATATCTCTGGGGACGGAAATAGTATATATAAACAACCGAGACATGATTTATTGCTTTAAATAATTAATATAGTAATACAAGAATAGCTAAACTCGTTGAGTTAAAGTACATGTGATATTATATATTTTCTTTTTGTAATTATTTATTAGGTTAGATCAATTATTTCATTTTTAAAATATTTATTTCAGTTTTAGTGGAAATATAGTACAAATGTTATGTACTTGTATGTCCAAATTAAATGTGTACTAATGAAAAGGGTTAACTTAGAAAACAAACGTTGTTCTATGATGATTGTTGTTGAGTGTATGTATGCTAATCAAATATTCTCCCGTCAACACAGTGCGTATGTGCCGTGAAACACGGTGCCGTGAATCATTTTTGATATCCAGTCCATACAATTTTTGCATTTTACAGACATTTGTAGGTGTTGACGGGATAAATAGAATAGTAGGTTAGTGCCGTGAATGGGAAAACATATCTGGCGCGGCACGAAAACGGGATGTGCTCGGCAGAGCCTCGCCCATCCCGTTTCCTGAGCCTTGCCAGATATGTTTTCCCATTCACGGCACTAACCTACTATTCTCTATCTATTTTCCTTAATTCTGAACCAAAGTATATGTTGTGACCACTCATTTGAACGTCTCGGCGAGACGTTTCAAATGAGTGGTCACAACATATACTTCTGATGAGAAATAAAGAAATGCTTGAGCCTTGCCGGATATCTTTTCCCATTCACGGCACTAACCTACTATTCTCTATTTATTCCGCACACAATATCAGAAAGGAGACCGACATTACAGTATGAAAATATAACAGATGTTGTCGTATTCCTCTAGTATCCATTGTAAACACCGCGCATGTATATTTGTCGCTGTGACTGCAGAAATTGGGCTTGTGTGCTTTGCGGTCAGTGTAGATCCAGATCAGCCTGTGCATCCGCACAGTCTGATCATGATCTGCACTATTCGCCATTGGATCAAATATCGCATGCTTCTAAAAAGCAGATTAGATAGCTATCAGGCTACAGGAGTGTACTATTTTATCAAGATCTCATACGGCCCATTCTCCAGTCACAGCCACAGGTAAGGTCTACGGTGATTATTACATGGTGTTGTGACTGTGACTGGATAAATGGGGCTTATGGGATTTGTGATAAATGTAGTTCCTGATCAAATATCACACTCCTGTAGCCTGATAACGATCTATATATTGCTTGTTAGAAGGGGGTTTCATTGATGGAATGGCGAACAGTGTAGATCCGGATCATATTGTGCTGATGCACAGACTGATCTGGATCTACACTGATCGAAATCCCATAAGCCCCATTTCTGCCAAAACCCATAAGCCCCATTTATCCTGTCACAGCCACATATATGTTTGGCCGACATAATTGAAATGGAACATAACTTAACGAAACATGTTAGCGTGCCATTTAATACGACACAAATACAGCAACACGTGACCTTATTTTGGCATTGTATTAACCCTTCCTACGCTGTTGACGGAAATTGCCGTCTGCTGTTTTTATTTTTCCTTTAATTCTTAACAAAAAACTGGTTTTGACAGCACATGAGAATCGTCTCCGCTGGAGACGATTCTCATGTGCTGTCAAAACCAGGTTTTTGTCGAGAAATATTGAAAATAAAACATTTCCAGCAGACGACAACATTTAATTGTGCGTAGTAAGGATTAAACGTACCATCAATAACGCAATGTATTTGCGCGACAAGATAATATAATAGTATGATTCGCTGAAACAAAATAGGTATCCGTCCATTTGTGACCAGTGTAGTCCCAGATCATACTGCACGTTTGCGCAGTCAGATCAAGGCCTACAGTGTTCACTATTCTGTTGCAGAAGCATGATGTTACTTCTATCAAAAACATAACATCCGTAAAGGCTACCCGAGTGTGCTAGATGATCTGGCGGTACACTGGTCAACAAAACACAATAAATCCCATTTTGTCGTGACGTGCCGTCACGTATTATATTATAGAACTGTCAGCAATGTAAATGGCCCAATGTGCGTAGGCAAAACGAAACTACCAGTAAAATATCATCTCAGACAATGGACGTGTGAAAATACATTTGTTCGGCGCTTGGTGTTATGTCATTCGCAATTGCTGTTTATTGTTTCCGTATATCATTGACGATTGTGTCCGGATACCAGACTTTGTACACACAGGTTCTTGAATAACGGTTCATATTTCATTGTGTTATAGATTATTTCCGTAACTCTGGTAGTTTGGGTGCATTGTTACAGACATACAATTTACGTCACCTCTCGCGAATTGCACGTCGTATATATTGACAGCATAAAAGGGGTCCGAAAGTTCGGAACGGCGAATGTGTAGATAATTGACGATTTCCGTCGTGTGTAATGATTGAGCATTAGTAATTGCCAAAATCTATGTAAATTACCTAAAACCTACGAAATCCAGCCGAATCCACAACACACCCACGTGACACCAACGTAATGCCTATCTGTACACACCAGTCTTTCTCCGAATTGTTATAGCGTACTTGCAAAATTATGAACTGAACATCCGGCTCAGACAACCAAATTTCTTTATTACGAATTGGCATTGTCAATATGTAGCTGTGACTGGAGGAATGCGGCGTATGGGTTTTGTGACCAGTGTAGCTCAGCTACACTGGTCACAAAACCCATAAGCCGCATTTCTCCTGATCAAACAGAGCATCCCGGTAGTCTTATAGCGATTTATATTGCTTGTTAGAAGCATGACGGGTGTTTCAGTGATAGAATGGCGAACAGTGCAGATCCAGATCAGACTGTGCGGATGCACAGGCTGATCTGGATCTACACTGGTCGCAAATTCCATAAGCCCCATTTCTCCAGTCACGGCCATATGTATGTTCAGAAACGTTTATAAGATGAGCAATATTAGCGCAGGCGAGTGTGTATCTGCTCTTCTCACATGCATACATGTACATGTACAGTAGCGCTTTTATGCAGGTCATATTTACGTACTATACCAATACTATACGTATACTATACCAATACGATATGTTTTCTATACGATATGCATATAATATAAACGTACGGTATGTTTGTACCGTACATACCAACCAATATCGTATAGATATACCATTCAAATCGTACGTTTATACGATTTGTATACATGTGAATAATTCTGGTACGTTTGTATAGTACAAACATGCCAGATTTGTGTACGGTATAAATGTACCAGAATACCGTAAATGTATACGATATATTAACGGTGTTGCCGTGTACTATTTGCCCTAATATTTGGTCCGCCCCTAATATTTGGTCCTCTTTGGAGTCGAGAATTTCTTTAAAATGAGAGGTGTTTTCAGTAGAATGAAAAGCCACACTTCGGGTATGGTATATTCATACCATATCCGTACGGATATATCGTATATACGAACGGATATAGTATGTTTGTATAATATTCGTATAATACGTTTGTATAATGTAAACAAACTGTACTATACAATGATACGGTACAAACATACCAATATTATATGAGCATACGATATGCTCATTAAATATACCAATACTATACGATTACGATATGTATACGATATTAGTATATACAAATAGGTAAGGAGCAGAAAAGCGCTACTGTATGATATGTCTCCGGCTCAGTTATTTAGTTGGAATAATATGGTAGATGCGAACCAAACTATTGTCTGTTTCACGAAACTTTCCCAATTTTCACGGCAAAAACACATATTAATTAAATTGTATCAAACTTTAAGAATGAGCATTCTTTTTATTTCGTGAAAGTTGGTGAAATATTGATTTTATTACGAGTAATTGATTTTTCTATGGGAATTTAACATTAGGGAAAAGGAGGTAGGTGAGCTGGGGAAGGAGTCAAATGACGAACACAAAATGGAAATTGACTCTGAAAGTAGGACCGTGTATATAAGCTATCTATCTGGCATCTACCTGGAGAGAGTTTGACGGTATCCAGTCTGTCCTTGCATAACTTCTGATTCACGACCTCTGACCACTGACCGTCGGCCAAACTCAGGATCTGCAAACTGGACATTCATTGAGGGGATAAAACCGGCGGCTGCTGTGTTGAAAGTTTGGTTCGAAGAACTGCCCGCACAAGTGAACCCATGCAATACCACTACACAGGGGCCCGTTTTACTAACCTCGGACGACTAGAAAGTTAGTAAGTGCAAAATTATGATAGTCTGTAAGTTCTACAATACCACTGTGTTCGTGTAAACAATTATTGCATTTACATTTATTGAGCAGAGGCTGCATATGCTCAATAGATGTAAATCCATCAATTGAAATTTCCAGACTATCTTAAATTTGCACTTACGAACATTTTAGTCGTACGAAGTTTGGAGAAATGGGCCCCTGTGTAGTGGTATTGGCAAACAGTGCAGGTCCAGTTGAGCCGGCTCGTTTTACAAGTAATTTTCATAATTTTCATATTGTTGAGAACAAAAACGCCCCCTTTTCTTAAATGGACTAGCCTGAACATCATTTTGTGACGATTGCATTGGTTGCAAATTTAAAATATTAAAATCCATTCCAGTTACTTAGGGGTGAAATGGGTAAATTGATCCCCGATAAATTCAACAAAAAGGCCATTCATTCCTTATAATTCCAGCATTTGAAATAAATTCATCAAGAAAATGTGTTTGTTTTCCGTTTTCTTAAGAATTATTTTAACTGCGCCTCACGGTTACGGAAAGTAGTTCGGCGTGTGAGTTTACTGGGATATACATTTTGGACAGAGACTTGCTACGAGCCAATACAATGTAACAGTTAGGAAAATGGTGTAAATAGTTTAATGCTGGAATTATACAGTGCTATCGAAATTTAATGAAAAGCATGACTATTAAAATAATATTTATGCATTTTCTTACAGCTTTATTATTTTATTTACCATCCCCTATAATGTATATAGTAGCGCTGTTATTGTTGTTGTTTCTTATTGTTATACATTTTGTGGGCGTTGTTGGGGTGGGGGCATGATTCCGCTAATTCTACATTACATGATATGAATTATCGAATATTAGCATACGTTTGAAAGCCTCACATGTTCAGACGTGTGAGTTTCATATGGATATCATAGGTTGAAGACTCGTACCAGTGGCATAAAAATTACCATTACCCGTACTCCACCCACCTGTAGTACTGTACGTTACGTTTATATATATATACAACGTAATGTACAATACTATTAAACAAAAATTAGTCCGCAGACGATAACTTGCTACTTGTTTACATACAAACCGATCATAAACAAAACACAGAATAGGTGAGTCAGGTAAATATACCCGTGGCAATAATCCTTTTCAATATTGATTTTTGAGATTTTTCATCAAGTGTTATGTAGTCGAGGGGTTACAGTGAAGATATCAATGCCGTAGGTAGTGAGTTCGAATCTTAGTTTTTCATACATGTATACACATATATTTTTATTTGTTTATATTTTATTATATATTTCTTTTTTATGTGTGTTGCTCTTACACATTACATTAACTAAGCATGAGCTAGATTACATGTAGAACGTTAGTATCACTTAGAAAACTAATAACTAAATGCACATATGTGTGTACATGAAGAATCTTGGAGTATGTTCTCGCAGATCACGTCATATGGAGGTCAAACAGCAATAGTGATAACCCTCACCGTTTCACTTATTCCCTTCTCCAGCAAGCAGTCATAAAAACACAGAATGATATCTACAAAAGTAATGCGTTTTGTGACCAGACCAGATAGAATGAACAAAAGTTCCGCTAACGTATGGATATTCTCCCCCTTCGATACCACTGAGCCACACTACATGTCTATTTTGCGCACTAAGATACTCTATTATATTGACATGCATGCACGTGCACTTTATCATGTAGTTAGTATACACGAAAACGAGGCTATGATATGATAATACACCTGGTCTACCGATATTTGGACTCATCGATTGACCTCCAGCAACTTATTATCGTCTGTCATTTAAACACAAGGCGGGTTGGGTAATGACATTGTTTTGAATTCCAATTACGGCAATTGTAAGTATATACAGTGGGGTCAGTGCATATCCGAATTTGGTATTTCGCTGCAGCCATTAAAGGTACATACCCACTCAGTAGGCACAACATGTTCTTTATATCAGAGATATCAACTGATACATTTTCTGGCAAAACAAACATTCCGTCACCATTATCCCACGTACTGATTATACATTTTATATCAGACGTAAATTTCCACACTGATATTAGGGGACATAACTGTGTTTCCTTAAAACGTTAACGGATATTACTATTTATTCTCTGTATCTTATTGTTTGATGTTCAATGATCATACTTTATAATCAGTCGATAATATTATTTTTTCAGGTGAGGCATTTAATTAGTATAAATAATTAAAAAATATCATGCGTCATTTGCATATGAAAATAGCCTGATACCACCGCGATTCACTATCAGTAAATTAAATATCACTAAATGATTATATCAGTTTAGCGGGCATTCGTAAATTTTCAGACTGATGGAATAGTAACACAATTATACACTTATTTAATTCCTATAAATAACAGTTTGTGCCTACTGAGTGGGCATGTACCTTTAACCCTTTCAACCCTAATTTTCTGGAATGGACTGTGATATGATAATTTTCCGACCAATCCAATCGTCACAAAATTATTTTCGGACTGGTCCATTTATGAAAAGGAGGTGTTTATGTTCTAAAGAATATGAAAATTACTTGCAAACAGTGTAGATCCTGATGAGACGGCTCGCTACGAGCCGGCTCATCTGGATCTGCACTGTTTGCATAAACCGATATAGCGGGTTTTCGGGTTCAAAGGGTTAAACCTTTTTATTTCTATTTTTTGTTTTTATGCCACAAGTCCGAATCTTCCACCCGTGATGGATATTTCAAACTTCCGGTGCGCATGCTTACTGTCCGTCCTTGGTACCCAGCGCCAGCAGCGTCCCCGTGGGGTCCGCATCGACACACAGGAACTGGCTCCCCTGCAACATGCCGGAGGTCCTTGATATAGAGATTACCGGGAGCCAATGTTGATAAGCGCACTTTCATTTAACCCTTAGCCTGCTCAGCGCGAAAACTGTATTTGTTTATATTTATATTTGTTTCTAAAATAAAACATGGTTTGACAACACTTTAGAATCATTTCCATTGGAAATGATTCTAAATTGCTGTCAAAGCATGTTTTTGATGAGAAAAATAGAAAATAAAACATAAACAGCAGACGACAACATTTCATTCACTGGCAGCAGTGTAAGGGTTACTCATTTATTATGTATATACGTACATTTATATAGAGGATCTTATATGAGTGATGATTTATAGCGAATAGTAGGTTAGTGCCGTGAATGGGAAAACATATCTGGCAAGGCTTAGGAAACGGGATAGTCGAGGCTATGCCGAGCACATCCCGTTTCTGTGCAGCGCCAGATATTTTTCCCATTCACGGCACTAACCTACTATTCTATTTATCCCGTCAACACCAACAAATGGTTTTAAAATGCAAACAAATAACCCAAGTCACCGCACATATTCATGCGCAGTTATTAGGTTGTATTGACAGGATATCAAACATGTTTCACGGCACCGTTTTCACGGTACATACGCACTGTGTTGACGGGATAAACTTCTATATTCATTCATTGATAGCCCACTAGTCTGGAAGAAAGTGGCTGAAGACAAAATTACCGTCCACGGGAAGTTTTCTTGCATATTATTATTGGATGACATATACATATAGAGAATCCGAAGGCACCTTGAGGAAATTGAGAAATTCAAAATGGCCGCCAATTACCAATATTTTACCCTGATTGTCTACTTCAACGCGTCGTTCAATTACCATATTGACATTTCAAGTTATTTTCTTGAATTTTCAAGATCTTTTCTTGAATTCAAGAAAAGGACTTGACAAATATTACCACATTTGAATAGCAGTTCAGATGCAAATCATTATTATTTATAGTAAATAAAATCAAAATGGCCGCCAAATACTCACAATATTACCGCGCAGTAATATTTTAAATACATAAACTACACAATGGAGCACGAATCGGTATAAATATATTTCAATAAAATTATGTTGAACAATATTACATATTAAACCAATCAATGTATATATATATATATATTTAAGATGGCCGCCAAAGTTTCAAGTTGCTGAAACTGTGGCTATAATTTATAATACATATACTACAAGTCTATGTATTGAAATTTTTTAACTTTATGCAATTACTGTGTAGTAAAGTACGGTACGAAATGGATGTTTCATGTATGTGATCAATGCCATGTGTTCCATAAAATGTCTCGTATATTTTACTTATTTAATAGTATTGTGGGACAAGCACCCTTATTCTATTATAGAAGTATAACGTATGTTTATTTATGTATACTGTCTGGCAATATTGCCAATCGCAACATTCATCTATTCAAATTAGATGTAAATATGTCATAAAGCGATTATAGTTTTCTTTTTATTCAAATATGCGTATAATTTTGCTATGAATCCAAGCAGTTGTATAATCTTACCATAGTGATGTTTCGTTTTATCCTGAATGGGGCACGTCAAGTGCTAGCAAATATGGTCATGTTACTAGTTCAGTTAGAAATCAATGTACTATGTACGTAGATATCAATACACTACTCATTTGCACATGTATGATATATTATAAACTTGGAAAAGTGGCGGGAATACTGGACGAAGGCCGGAAGGCCTCGTCCAGTATTCCCGCGACTTTTCCAAGTTTTTGTAAAAGTGTAAAAACAGAATACGTATCGTAAAAAAAGAAACTATTATAGTGGTGAAACAAGAAACATACATACAACCTGCATGTACCTTTCTTAATATTTCTTAATATGTTAGATTACTTAACATAACACGTAACAAGTAAGTTAAACTATCGATGGTATTGTATGATATGCATTCGATTTTCGTTTGCTGAGAGATGCTCGAGCCAAACGATATAATTGTCAAACCGCAAGTGCATACAAATATAAATAGGTTGAATTCAATTAACTTGTTGAGAATACCTGTACTTTATACAATTTATGCCTATGATGTTAGGTTTGTGCCATTGACTGTGATACTGGTACACCTCGTGAAACAAATGTACATGTGTAATGGAACCGCACTTGCAATGTATATTGTTCGAATATAGTTTGTATATGCATGTATTTGATGGAACTAATGGCATTGCCTAGACCATGGTGGATGCATTTCTAAGCACTTTAAGATATGCTGTAGCCGATATCCATAGTCAAGGTAATCAAATATTGTTGTATCATAGTAATAATATATTGTAAGATAAGTTTGTTATTAAATAACAGCACATATAGTGCGAAAGAAGACTGTATTTAAGTTGGCTTATGACACAACATATTATCATATACGTACTGTGTTAATTTGAAGCTTTATTGCACCTGTATATTTGTGTCACTCACAACGCCAATATTTCCACAGCTCATGACACAAAGGCTTCCTAGCAGCTGCTGAAGCGGGACTGTATGCAAAGAACAGACAATACCATACGTGGAAATGTGTTCTGAACAACTGTCAAAACAACACTAATGATTGCGTAAAGAATAACACCACTGGTAAAACTCACGAAATATACCGAGATTTAGAAGAGTTTGGCTACTATAGTCTCTTTAGCGATTCTTACAATGAACGAAAAATGCATATACGATCGTGGTCGCTCTATTGTGTGTGGAATGGACATAATGTTAATACAATATATCAATATAGTAATTTCCAATAACCTCCGAAGGGAAGCACATTTAATACACATTGTTTTAAAGTCACTCTTTTTATTAAAAAGAGTGACTTTAAAACAATGTATATCAATATAGTTCAAGTGCCCAATTGTAATAAATGCACCTACAATATTGTCGTCCATGAGAAAGATAAATATATAATTTTGGACAAGTCCGGGTAACGGTCTTGTAATTACTATGAAATATAATGATTAATATTGACCGCATTGACCTTATGTAAATAACATGGAATTTTATATTTAGTTTGCCGAATTACATGTTACAGTTCTGGAGCATGCATATGTCGGATATTGGATATATTCGTCATTATACTCTTCTGTTTGTTAAATCGGTACATTGCGACAAGGGTATCAATTCGTCTGTAAGTTTAAAATTTCGATCAATACACTTTATCTACCTTTTCAAATCAAAATTCAACACCTTTGCCATTTAAGAAGTAAACATATATTCCCTTTATTTAACATTTATGAACTTGCATATTGTTAAACTGTTTGTATGAACACATTGAATTTCAGCAATTCTGTCTTGTAAGTCATAGCACTTTACAATTGTAAAAGGTATGCGTAGAGACTTATTGATTAGTGCGTGGTTATCTTATTATGTGATGATGCGCAAGTAAGTTTTATTGTTTGACCGGACTCTCTATTAATATATTATCTGCCCATTCCGGACATAAACCTGCGCCTTTCGGACTTAAAATGCACTGTTCATGTGTTATGTAAACATGGTGTATTGCGATGTCCCTTAAAGGACTGTCTCTGGTTTTGTGTTAATTTAATACTATCACATAATCATATAGTTTTATCCCGTCAACACAGTGCGTATGTGCCGTGAAACACGGTGCCGTGAAACATTTTTGATATCCAGTCAATACTAGTTTTGCATTTTACAGCAATGTGTAGGTGTTGACGGGATAAATAGAATAGTAGGTTAGTGCCGTGAATGGGAACAAATATCTGGCGCGGCACGGAAACGGGATGTGCTCGGCAGAGCCTCGCCCATCCCGTTTCCTGAGCCTTACCAGATATTTTTTCCCATTCACGGCACTAACCTACTATTCTCTACGTATTTACCTTATTTCTGAACCAAATTATATGTTGTGACCACTCATTTGAACCGTCTCGGCGAGACGGTTCAAATGAGTGCTCACAACATATACTTCTGATGAGAAATAAAGAAATTCCTGAGCATTGCCGGATATTTTTACCAATTGTCCCAAATCCTGCTAACAATGTGTCGGCCATTTTAATTGTCCATTCGTTTACGGCACAGTTACTAAATGTGGCATGGATGATTGCATAGTCACCAATAATCGCAAAAAAGACTCGAAAATTGTGCCATAATTGGATTTCTCAGTTTTCTCAAGGGTGTCAACGTGCCATCCGGCTTTAAGCACTAACGTTATCAAAACCATCCAAACATTTCGTGTGGACGGTAAGTTTAGGTTAAGGCTCAAATCGCCGTTTGGCATCCGCACTACACGTGCAAATAAAGTAGATCATAATCACATCACAGCCTAGCCCAGACGCCAAGCTCATTGTTTTTGCACATTATTATGGTGTTATCGTCTAAAATTTATTTGCCATCTGTGTCGCAAAGGTTCAATGTATGACAAGAACGTGACTCGAATTCTACAATCATGACTTACAAGAAAAGACATGTGATCTTAGCTTTGATGAGTTTCTTTGCCATTTATCTCAGGTGATAACGTATGTTCGCGATCGCACAGCACACAACTATGGCTCAGAATGATCAAATGCATGATTTACAGGGTGTCTGGTCTAGAGAGGTTCCAATGTATTACCATTTTGTCATGTGACCAGTGCAGTGTACAGTATCCATGGTTGGAATTTAAACATATGGGTATATTGTTTTCGTCACGGACGTACGTACGTCCGTACGTCCGTCTGTACGTCACGTTTCTTGTAAGAAGTAAAACTGTTGAACTGTAATAGGTTGGGACTTGAAATGTGGTGTGTGCCTTCCTTATGGTGTGTACTGTAGATGCGCAAAGTGAATTTCGACGTTTGATCCGACCCCTCGGGTCATGTCATATCTCCCCTTTTTCTACTTAGAACTGTTCACCTTTGGCTTGTAAGAAGTAAACATTTTTAACCGTAATAGGTAGGGACTTCACACTTGGTGTGAAGTCCCTACCTATTACGGTTAAAAGGTTATGGTATGTACATGCGCACAGTGAATTTCGATTTTTGATTCCACCTCCGGTCATGGATTATCTCCCCCTTTTTTACTTAGCATTTGGGTAAAGTGGGTATATTGCGATGGCGCGCCATCGACTGTGCTCTAGTTTAATTCACAACTATTAGAAACAAGTCTAAACGGAGGATCTTACACGTTAGATTATATATATTGCATAACTATCATGAATATAGTACAATACGTTGAAGCTGTAATGGCCACCTAACGTGTTTTCTGTACCGGCCTCATACATGTATGTATATTTATTACTCTAGTGTAATATAATTTTTATTACACCGTATTATTACACTGCGAAAGTATATTTTATGAAATAATATCAGTTATGAAATTATTTCTTTGGCACATGTGGATGCGTGAGGCTGGTCATTAATGTGGGAAGAAACCAGAGTACCCGTAGGCGATTCGTCTACCCTATATCATGTACATGTAACATATCCCGTACTTCGCTGGTCTATACTCGAACCCGGGACACAGGGGCTCGTTACCAATTGATGTATAACGTTCATGTGACCACCATCTGTGTTGCACCTTGTATGGAACCTCTCTAAGATCGAACAACGTAGTAGTTTTGCAATCATACTTTATTTGCACGTAATCGATCGTATAGTGGAGTTGTCCTACACCAGAGCCCCGGGTCGGCACCAGTGCAAATACTACCAAACGGCGCCACAAGGCGACCCCGCGTTGGTCCGACCCAAGCAGCCAATTTGACTGGAGCCTGTTTCACTGAACTTCGCACGATTAAAATATTCGTAAGTGCAAATTTATGATCGTGTGTAAATCTCAATTCATGGATTTACATTTGTTTAGCATAGGCTGCATGCATGCTGCATGCAGCCTATGCTCAATTAGTATAAATCCAATAGTTGCTTACAAGAAAATGTTTTAATGCGAAATTTACAGACCATCATAAGTTTGCACTTACGTACATTTTAGTCGTACGAAGTTAAGTGAAACGGGGCCCGGTCAATCTGTACCCTGATTAGCCAGTCCCAACAGACGGCCTTATATATTCAATTAATAGCAATTACCAGCACAATCCGGTTAGAGCCAGTTTGTGATGCTGTTGTCTAAATTATGCACTAGGTATTACTCGAGTAACAAATCGATGTGCTTAATTGAAGAACGGGACTTGGAGGGCGTTTCATTTATGGAATGGCTAATTATGCAGATCCTATTGAGACTGCGGCGATGCCTAGGCTGATCTGGATCTACACTGGTATATATATACTGCTCATGGGGGTTCTACGATATATTCTTAAAATAAATAATTTCAAGCAATTATTTCTAAGCCCTGGCTGAGTATTGTTAGCCAGGTTTATGCATTTACTTACAATTACTTAGTTTAACCCTTTGAACCCGAAGGCCCGCAATAGCGGTTTATGCAAACAGTGCAGATCCAGATGAGCCGGCTCGTAACGAGCCGTCTCATCAGGATCTGCACTTTTTTCCAGTAAATTTCATATTTCTTAGAACAAAAACACCCCCTTTTCATAAATGGACGAATCTGAAAATCATTTTGTGACCATTGGATTGGTCGAAACATTAGCATATCACAGTCCATTCCATGTCCTTAGGGTTGAAAGGGTTAAGAATATGTCGTAGAACCCATATCATCAATATATAAACTGGTCTCAACACCCATAAGCCCCATTTCTCCAGACACCGCCTCATATCTACCTTTACTTGGAATTTCGACACGGCCGTGCACTCCCTCGAATTGTAGCTGCATATGATTCCGTCCATTCCCGCCGTGATGACGTCACCTTCGGCCGCGGGATCGGCAACGATCGCCAGTCCCCGTAACTCGTCGTAATGGCACTTGGAGAAAGATAGTGTTGTTTAGCCATTAGCCATCTGCATGTACATTCTCTCATAGATCATCAGACTTTAAATTATCATGGGCTGTGAGTAGATTTTTACGAACAAATTAAATCATTTCAAGAATATTGGAATTAGCGAACAGGAAACCATCTTTCCGCTTATGATGCTTTGTAGCTCTAGGTAATAAATTTTCTGCAAATCCAAGGTGTATGATCACGTGGTACTAACAACAACAACAAGTACTGAAACTTCCAGAATCCATCTGATTCAAAGTAATTATTCGTTTATATTGTCCTTATTACCGTGATTACGTAACGGATTTTGATGAAATATGGTGCATCAAACGCGTCTTCTTAAACTGCATTTGGTGGTCTCTGTAGTTCCGTCCAAACTTATGTCGTTTTTGCGAAGAATCGATTTCCGTGTCTACCGACACGGAAATCGATTCTTCGCAAAAACGACATACGTCTACCAAATGCAGCTCTTGAAGACGCGTTTGCTGCGCCATATTTATCAAAATCCGTTGGATATTAACGAAAATATCCAATAATAATTACTTTGGAGTGAGCGACGTTTTTGTTATTGTAACCACGTGATCATGCACCTTGAAATCTATTTTCAATAAAAAATGTACCGCCCATTTTGTTATTCGTACAAAGCAGCACAAAGAACATATTTACCCTAAATTTGAGTTCTGTTTTATTGCATATGACGAAAATGCTTTGCTGCTTTCGGCCAATACCGTGCAGTGAAAACGAACAACCGTACACTGTATAGCATTAGCTGATATGATACCTGGGGCCGTTTCACTAAGCTTCGTACGACAAAACTGTTCGTACGAATATTTCTATAAATTCACTTTACACACTAACGTGATACATTACTGCTACCAATTCCAACCGACGTGTAGTGGGCAATAATCTGAACAACTCCACAAACGATTTCCCACAATCGGCTGCTAATAATACCTTTTTCGTACATTTCATATTTGCACTTACGAACTTCTTAATCGTACCAAGTTTAGTGAAACCGCCCCTGGGGGCCAGGGCCGATTCACTAAACTGAGTACGACTAAAATGTTCGTAAGTGCCGACATTATGATAGTCTGTAAATTTCACATTAACACTGTTTTCTTGTAAGCAATTATTGGATTTGCATTTATTGAGCCTATGCTCAATAAATGTAAATTGATCAATTGAAATTTCCAGACGATTCCAAATTTGCACTTACGAACATTTTAGTCGTACGAAGCTTAGTGAAACGGGCCCCTGGTTCGGCGAAACATCTTAGATAGTCAACGGCCAGAATAGAAGAAGGAATCGGCGGAAGAAGGAGGCTAACTCCCTCATGTTAGCCTCCTTCTTCCTCTGACCCCATCAATAAAGAATAATTTGTTAAACCATCAATCTACCCCTGAAATGTCAAGGACGCTACCTGAGTTAGAGGACAAATGTCAACTGTTGTGCCGTTTAATGGAGCCTCGTTCTGGTTCAACGTCAATGTCAGGATAGAGTTCATCGTCGTACCGATAATCAAGGTATTTTCGGACACCTGCAGCATTCGGACGCCCCCGTCTCGTTTCGGTACCTGAGAATAACTTGGAAAGTTCGGCGCCTGTTTGCCCAGTCATGTGTTGCATGTTACAAATTCCTCACTGCTATCTCTTATTGATGCCATTGTTTCATAAACGTAACACTGCACGACACAAACATACCGTCGCTAGCAGACGGATGTTTTTGGAACGTAATTAACTGTTACACGTACATTTCCATAGCTACTGGTGTCAATATAATGTATGATTCGAACTAATGTGTCAATTTGAAGAACCACGAATGTCACGTGACCCATTGCCTCATACAGTCTTTCGGTAGGATATTGGTGATTGATTGATTGGTTTAATGATTGAGTGACTGATTGGTTTAGTGAATACGTGGTTGCTTTAGTGAATATGTGATTGTTTGTCTGATTGTTTTAATTAATTGATTGATTGATTGATTGGTTGATTGACTGTTCGATATATGGTACATGTACATACAAGTACCTCACAGTTCTAATTATCGGCTGTACGACTGCTGGGAGTCATCAACCGACTGCTGATCAGGGGCCCGTTTCATTAAGCTTCGTACGACTAAGAAGTTCGTAAGTGCAAATTTAGGATCGTTTGGAAATTTAAATTGATGGATTTACATTTATTGAGCAGAGGCTGCATATGCAGCCTATGCTCAATAAATGTAAATCCAATAATTGTTTACAAGAAAACATTGCACTTATGAACATTTTAGTCGTAAGAAGTTTAGTGAAACGGGCCCCTGACTGGGAGGGGTACGTAGTGGTCTCCTACAGGCAGACTGGCAGCTCAAACAGTGTACCTGAATAAACCCGGACGAGTCCATGTTTCTGGAAAGCTGCCAGCAGTGTATAATGCCGTCCCTGCCCCCTGATAGTATGTAACCATGGTAACACAGGACCGTGAATACTGGGCCCTGGAATTACAAGAAAGAACAGTATGGTCAGTACTCTTTCCGTGAATATATGTAACTATGCAATATGCATAACGGCACATAGTATATATGACGTTATTGTTTGCCCTAGATTCTCGTACAATGAAATCACAGTATGCCTCTCGATGTAATCCATATTGCGTCTGTTCTCCAATATCTATTAAATTTAATCATTAATTTTCACAATAAGTTGAACCCTGGATTTATAAGAGAGGCTCCACCCACCATTGTTCGATGACATGTAGACATACATAGTATACATTGCCAACTGCATGTGATCGAGAACCAACATAATTATGCGTTTGTTGGGTAGTGAGATGCTGGCATACACAAATGCATGTGCATATATTTAACAAATGTATAATGCACACTATTTTTAAAACTTCAAAAAGATGCAGAACAAATATTAGGGTCTGCTCCGTATACTGGTATTGCGATTGCCGGAATTCCATTATACACGAATTGCCACGCTCTCAGGGAGCTCCGACGGCCAATGAAATGTTAGTATTCGAGTCCCACCTGTCATCTATACTCGATCACGTGCATTGTAAACCCAGATCATTGTTAGGATAGAAATTCGAAACGGTCATTGACAGCGAATCAACGGTGAAAGCCGTGCACATACACACGTGGTGGGCGGGGCCAACAATAACTCAATTATTGTTCGCATATTGCATTTTTTAAGAAATTCAATGCTTCAGTCGTTATCGCGGAATCGCATTTGATTTCTTAAAAACGCAATATGCCAAAAATAACGAATACTTATAGTATAATCGTCTGTCTGTCGTGGTATTCGTTTGGTCGCTAATTGTGGCTGGGACTGAAGAAATGGAGCGTATTGGTTCTGCGACCAGTGTATATCCAGATCAGCCTGTGCATCTGCACAGCCTGATCAGGATCGTTCTTTTCTGGAATTTTCAAGATCTTTTCTTGAACTGTTCGCCGTTCCATCAATAAAACACCCGTCATGCTTCTAACAAGCAATCAGGAGTCTGCTATTCGATCAACACCTACACTGGCCCCATTTCTCCAGTCACAGCTACAATTGTGATTGAACGTTGTTAATACCGCTGACATAATGAAAGGTGTAATTTATTCGGCTAGGAAAGGCTAGGAATTAAGAGGCGAGCCTTGGTACATGTATTCCTACGCGTTTGATAGCCTCGCGATACGGTGATCATGGCATTCTCTGTAACTTACGTCGTGTGCGTGTTTGATGTAGTTCGTAACTCGATGTCCACAGTCGCCCCAGACATAAATTGTCCCGTTCGAGTCGCCCGTGATTAAATCGCCCCGCTCCGTAAACGTGACACAAATGGTGAATTTCGCCGTCAGGAAACCCTGTAAGGAATCGGTGAAAATATAATAGAAGTTTTGTATTTGTTTTGTTTTGAAGCATATATTTGTGTTCATTGTTGTTTTATATACCCCGCTGACATACAAATACTGTAATTAAAGATTACCAGCATATATATATTTTTCATTTCTTGTTTGGTATTGTATTGT
Source organism: Conchocele bisecta (assembly GCA_029237695.1). Lineage (NCBI taxonomy): Eukaryota > Metazoa > Mollusca > Bivalvia > Lucinida > Thyasiridae > Conchocele > Conchocele bisecta. Next base: position 37,701,022 of record CM055275.1, read on the forward strand.
ATTATATTGTATTGCACTTCATTGCATTAAGATTGCATTGCATTGTACAGAACAGTATCGCATCGCATCGCAAAGTTAGTATTGCATTCGCCTTGCATTGTATTATATCGTATCGTATTGTATCGTATCGTATAGTATCGCAGTGTATTGCATAACGTTGCGGTGCGGTGGATAACCCGAATATTCGGTCTGTAACATAGTCACCCTGCGTTACAGACAGAAAGTTTGCGTTATGGTATCACTGTGCTAAATATAGTACACATCGGCCAGGGGGTATGCTTTAGTAGTCCGGTATAAAAAAGTAGTGCAGACGTTTTGAGGCCACAGACCCAGTTTGCTTGTAAATCCTGATCCATTACAGCCCAATTTTACTTGAGAAACATGTTAGGGTGTTTTTAACACCAGTTTCCAGCATATTTCTAGCATTTAAAATAAATTACTGAGCCTGCTTGTCACGTGATGTGAACACTACGTCACATGACACTTTGATGATAAACAATATGGCGGACAGGACAATGTTGAAATTTTCTTTCTTAGGAGTAAGTGAACATATTGTTTAATTAGTGAAAATCCGGTGCAGACAGGTTATGAACAGGTAGGTTCCACAGTATCCATACGAATAGTGAAAGTGTGAGAGAATGGCCATATTTGGAGGAATCGGTTAAGTTGTATAGTAAAACTAATTGGTGGTTGCTAGCCTATAAGCATTTCCGGGTCATCAGTGGATGTCGTCTGCTTTCTTTGAAAACAATTCTAAACGGTTTTAATCATGGCTACAGCAAGTTTTATTAAGAGAACAAAGGACAGAATTGCTGGAAAATCAGTTTTATTTAATGAAAATGGTTGCATCAAGTGGGTCGGGATAACCACAGGTGTACGAGTCAAATATGGAAAGATTAAAGTTAAATTTCCAAATGATGCAAGAACAAAATACTATTATACACATAGAGTAGCATTCATGTTACACCATAATGTGTTTGAAATACCCAGGCACCTTGAAATATCACATTTATGTGGTTGTTCCCTGTGTGTTAACCCGGCCCACCTGAGTGCTGAGTCGACAATTATAAATAATTCTCGAAAGAATTGCCATAGCGAAAAGCGCTGTCTGAGCCATGCTAGCGACGGCGTCACATAACACCCTGTATCTGCTAATAGTTCCTGTTTTATTAATTACGGTAAATTAACTGTATACCTATCTACATTATGTACATGTCTACATACTAATTACACAGATTTGAGATGCATCAGGGAGCCAGATGAGCCTGTTACTGACTAGTTCAGCCATATTAAAGTGGCGCGTCGCTTTAATTGGCACTGTGTATTTGATTACTAACCGGTATCAAGTGTATAGCTCCCCAACAGGTAGCAACGTTTTTCTAAACATTATTTATTGACTCGGTTGATACTTGCAAACATTATGACCAAATTTGGCTGCGCGATCAGGGTCTACGCCAGTACTTCTTGGCTACATTTTTCCAGAAAAAAATTCAAAATTTTAAATTTAGCAGAAATTATACTGTGAACATTGCTTGCCACAGTAACCTTTGAAACACATGACTATTGTGCAAATTATTCCTGGCATTATGCTGTTTATTTGTTCTAAGTTACCATTATGTTTGGCATGTGCTTGCCTCAACTCTGCAATGCACCTGGATCTTACAGAGAGAGCAAATCGGTTTCTCAAGTTTGTTTTCTTGACCCCACGAAACATGTTCGAGCTAAATGGCGCCTTGTTTATTTCTCGTTTCAGGGAGTTACTCAGATGGCGGATATCTTTTAGATGCGTTACCGTTACCCCTGGTTGAGCGGCATCTACACCTTTGTGTGATTTACTATCACCGTCCCCCGTGTAATGACTAACATGTAAGTCACTATTTATCTGCTTCGTAACTATTTCATTCCATTTCGCTTCATTACCTATTCACTCATTTTCGGGGAGGTTGGCAGTGCAGTGACCATGATGGTTTGGGCAGCTGATATCTCCACCCTGATTTCTTAGCTTACTACCTATTATGCACAGCTTACTGCCAACAAATGCCCCAATGATTAATTTATCTTTGGTATTATTCTCGCACATAGTGGTTGTCACGATTGTACCCGCTTGAAATGGTGTACTGTCGCTATTGAATATTGGGTTATTGTAGCAAGAGTCACCTTCAACTCGAACCGTCTTGCTACGTTTATTGCCACAGAGTTCATTCTCTCTGGCCACAGTTTGTCTGATTTCATGCATACTTTAGTGTTTAAGCCAACCATAGTCTCTGCTATCCTATTTGACTGCTTTTGCATAGAGATATACGTCGGCGGAATTATGTTTGCGTTTACCAACAGCCGACAAGCACCATAATTACTGATTGGTGTGCTCATAAGGCCCAGCTGCAAACCCACATTAGCTTTCCCTGATTTCCTACCCTTTTGACTTGACGGAACCTCTTCATATAGTTTATAATATTTACTTTTATATCTACATCGGGTGCATTTTAGCCGCTCAGACCCAACAAATGCCCCATTTTCTTGATGCGGCCGCATCAAATACCATTTCGCCACTACAGTGCGTATTGAAGGCGCGATGACTGTTTATTTCAGTATTAAACATCTTCTGGACCTCATACGGTCGATATAATTTGTTTATCAACAGATCGGGGTGTACGGATGCATTTTGCGGTACGGCGCATTCGTCAATGAGTTTCGGACGCCTCGACAGAGAGCGCAGAACAGTTACATCATTGTCCGTACCATCAACATCTTTACAGGTAAACGTTTTATTTTCATTTACATTAACCCGGGATTCAAATGAGTCTTTGGTTAGCCTGATGTACCTATGATTTGTTCCATTTGGTGAGTGAGAAGAAAGTTTTTTACCTTTATTTTCATTTACCCGCCCCGTTTGAAATTCTCAATTTACCCCGCCTCCTATGCTTATTGGCCGGCATGTTTTCATTAGGTTAACCAAGTTCACTCTGAGCAGTACATATCGGTAGAGAAATATATATGGGATAGCATTGCTCATTTAACAGGCAGTGTCTATACCCTAAGGAAACAAGTGTCAACACGGGCACACGTGTTTCAATTTCCGCCTGACATTTTAACACTTCTATGTCTGAATTCGCTGGCAGCACTCATACACTGGGCTGGTTTCAATTTAATTTGACACGTATCATTCTGGCATGTCACTAAGTTATGCGGACAAATGTTTCTATGCAAATTACAACATCTAGATTGACTAAATACTTCGAAAGTCACTTTTTCGCCTGTTTTTATGATAAAAAAATGACAAAAATACTCCGAAATCACCCGACTTTCGATAAATTTAATCGTTTTAACCCCATAATTGTGGAACAGCCAATATTTTTGACAAGCACCATCTATTTTATAATAATTTTTTACAAGTGTATCAACAATATAGACTTTTCCTAAGAAATATATGAGAAAATAATACTCTGGAAAATTCTGGTGAAAATGAAGTTTCCGCAGCTGGACAGCCATAATTATATGACCATTCTTAAATTGCCACTGTTGAAAAGTTAGTCTTCTAAATAATGTCAAATTACATTTGCTGTCACGAAATAGGTCAGACAAGACAATGGTAGGCAGTTATTGAGATATTATAGCAAAAAAATGCGCTTATAGGTATCACTGTGCTAAATATAGTACACATCGGCCAGGGGGTATGCTTTAGTAGTCCGGTATAAAAAAGTAGTGCAGACGTTTTGAGGCCACAGACCCAGTTTGCTTGTAAATCCTGATCCATTACAGCCCAATTTTACTTGAGAAACATGTTGGGGTGTTTTTAACACCAGTTTCCAGCATATTTCTAGCATTTAAAATAAATTACTGAGCCTGCTTGTCACGTGATGTGAACACTACGTCACATGACACTTTGATGATAAACAATATGGCGGACAGGACAATGTTGAAATTTTCTTTCTTAGGAGTAAGTGAACATATTGTTTAATTAGTGAAAATCCGGTGCAGACAGGTTGCAGGTTATGAACAGGTAGGTTCCACAGCATCCATACGAATAGTGAAAGTGTGAGAGAATGGCCATATTTGGAGGAATCGGTTAAGTTGTATAGTAAAACTAATTGGTGGTTGCTAGCCTTATGCGTTGCCGTGCTGAGCGGTGCGGTATATTGCATTGCCTTGCATTTTATTATTTGTATTACGTACCTCGTATTCGGGATTGGCGGCCGACTGTATGGTGTTACTGTCCGGGTAGATCTTCCACCAACACACGTGCTCCTTGCCGACGGTCACCAGCACTTCCGGGTCCCTCTTGTTGAAGCCGACGTCGCAGATCAGGTCTGTGTTCAACTGTGGTTACCATGGTTACCGTAGAACTAACACATTTACTACGCCGAAGTATTTTTGTCGTCTGCTGTTATTTTCCATTTGTTCTCTTCAAAAACATGTTTTGACAACACTTTAGAATCATTTCCAAAGGAAATGATTCTAAAGTGACGTCAAACCATGTTTTTGTTGAGAAAGAAGACAAACTATATGACAAGAGCAGACGACAATTTTTGTTTCTAGCATTCTACGGGTTAAGTGACGGATGTCGATCCCTGTTACAGCTTTTATTATTTAACCCTTACGCTGCTGAATTAAATTTTGTCGTCTGCTGTTTGTTTTTTATTTTCCATTTTCTCGTCAAAAACTATGGTTTGACAACACTTTAGAATCATTTCCAATGGAAATGATTCTAAAGTGCTGCCAAACCATGTTTTTGTTGAGAAAGAAGACACAATATACGACAAGAGCAGACGACACTTTTTGTTTGTAACATTCTAAGGGTTAAGGGAATGATGTCGAGCCCTGTTACAACTTTTATTCTTTAAATATTTGGTGCATAGCAAAAGCAGGAAAACATACAATGTTATATTACTTCGCCAGATTTATGTCAATTACCTTACGGAAAACAAACCAAAACCAGATGTCTTCATGTTCTATTTCGATTAAGTTTTATGTGGCTATATATTTAGCACCAATTAACTTTTACTTTTTCATTTACGTGTACAATGAACTACATGATATACATTCTTCATAGACATGACTACATTTTTTAAATCATTTAAAGATCATTTAATCATCTTGTTATATTGATATTGTCTCCAGCGCTCGAGTACGTCGCACATATCCCACGCACAGCCAGTTACATGTAGGGAATAACACGTGACAGGGATGATACAATGGTTAAACTTGTCCTGACTATGTGAACGTTTAGAAACCAGGGGCCCGTTTCACTTCGTACGACTAAAATTTTCGTAAGTGTAAATTTAGGATCGTCTGGAAATTTCAATTGATGGATTTACATTTATTGAGCATAGGCTGCATATGCAGCCTATGCTCAATATATGAAAATCCAATAATTGTTTACAATACAAAAGTGTTAATATGAAATTTACAGACTATCATAAGTTTGCACTTATGAACATTTTAGTCGTACGAAGTTTAGTGAAACGGCCCCCAGCAGAAATTCAGAACTGTTACAATGAAAGTTGCCACGAATATAATTATGGACATTTTGAACATTTTATGATCCCTGCCATGCGTTAGTCACATGTGAACCCAGTCACTGTTTGGAAGTCACTCCCGACCATTTGAATTAGGGATATTCCGTGTAACACGAATGGAATAAATCCCTAGTAATAGCAGGACTTACAATTTCCTCCCCGTGCTGTTTACCAGTGGCTGTATTCCAGATGGTCAGGCGCTTCTCTAGACTGTTGTCCACGGCCGCCAGTAGGTCCTTCAACAGAAACAGTGTCCGAATTCAGGACTACTGCATTCATTTTTCATATTTATAATAATTATGTTTAATTGTTGTGGGACCGTACACTGCTAGTATTATTGTTCACCTCGGTGCCTGTTGAACGCTGTTGTGGGCAGTAACTGGAAAACACCCGTTCAGACTTACACATTCTCGCACTAACCCATGGCTGTGCTCAACCAGCCTATTGTGTTGGTGTTTACGTACATGTCACGGGCGAAGGTGTGTATCCGTGCCTTGTCAGCTTGGTCAGTTAGAGCGATGGCACGGTGAAACCATGAGGTCGCGGGTTCGGGCCCTGGGCCGGTGCATATTGTTTTCATATTGTTCTCGCCCTGTGACATACACAAGGAAACTGTCTCGAGATAATGAAACTATTTAGTGTTACTGATATATGATCGTGTTCCATTCGCAGTCATCTGATTCGAGCAGGCCCCCCCCCCTTTCAGTATAGTATTTTAGTATATTGGTACCTTGCCGGGTGCGAAGGCCAGACACGCCACGGACTTCTCGAACTGACCAATCCCACACACGTGCAGGGTCTGCAAAATGTCAGATCGCCACACCCTAATATGTGCCTGAAATGTAATTGCAAGAGACAATCAAGATAACCATGATGACCACCAGGGCCCGGTTGCTCAACGCTTCTGTTAGCTTAACAGACTGTTAAATCCCTAGCATTATGTTAGCTTAACATACTGTTAAATCCTTAGCAATGCTAAGGATTTAACAGTCTGTTAAGCTAACAGAAGCTTTGAGCAACCGGGCTCAGGAAAATATACATTGCATGCGCGGTTCTATTGACGGGTTCTATGAGGGATCGTAGCTAGTTATCTCCCGTTGAATTTATTTATGGAATTCCGGTCCGGCCAAATTGTGTCGTTTAGCGCCTTATTGCTTGTAAAACGGGCGAATGTAGCATGATTTGTTATGAAATGGAGCCATTATAGCGATTTCGGGTAGTGTTGATCCTGATCATCCTACATATCTGCGCAATCTGATCCAGGACTGCATTACTTGCCATATTCATTTGTTCACACTTATTAATGTTATTGTAATCAGTGTAGACTCAGATCAGACTGCACATGTGTGCAGTCTGATCTGGGTCTACTCTGTTTGCAAAACTCATTTGTCTGTGCTATTCAGTAAGGAATAAACGTTGAAATACAGCATAGGACCGGATCTCTATAAATAGATTTGCAAAGGATAATAACTATTGTCTGTTTCACGAAACCTGCCCACATGTTACGGCTATAAAAACAATGCAAAAACAATATTGTGTTCGATAATGGTAAATTTTATAAAAATTTAAGAATGAACCTTCTTTTTATTTTGTGAAATTTGGTTAAATATTGATTTTATTACGAAAAACAAATGTCCACATGTTAAATCCACATAAACATCTTCACAGAGTGAAGATGTCTATGGGAATTTAACATGGGGAAATATTTTAGAATTTCAGAAATACTGGACCGATTTGGAAAATTTAACTTTTGTTTTCCTAGTTAGATCATTTCCAAGTTATCTAGCTAGGTTTCGGAGTCAATTTCCAAAACGTTTTTTCTCATTTCAGAAATTGTTTCAAATTCTAACTTGTTTTCTTAGTTAGATCATGTCCAAGCTATCTAGCCAGGTTTCGGAGTCAATTTTCTTCGTTTTTTGGCTCCTGCCCCAGCTCCTGCACCTCCTTTTCAGACCCCCATGTTAAATTCCCATTGCCTGCACCTCCTTTTCAGTCCCCCATGTTAAATTCCCATTGACAAATCAATTTTTCGTAATAAGATCAATATTTGACCAAATTTCACGAAATAAAAAGCAGGCACATTTTTAAATGTTGCTGAAATTTAATGTTATCGACAAAATATTGTTTTTTCATACATTATATGGCCGTAATAGTTATGCATGTTTCGAGAGACAGACAGTAGCTACGATCCCTGTGTAGCAGAGTCCATGGTCGTGGTGATAGTGTACACGCTTTTTAAACAAAATTCGATGTAATATAGGGAGCAAAGGTACCGAATTTGCACCAACACAAAGGATCAGGAAATAATAATTGTCGGTTTGACATCAAGTAGTTCTGTAGCCGATTTGATCAACATTGCAAAGTATACTTTCCTAGAAAAGTATACTTTGAGGGAGAAATTTTCAATTTTAGGATCAATTGATTAATTTGTATTATACTGAATTTATTACATTATCACAGCCAATTTTGACTGTGACAATGTAATAAATTCAGTATAATAATTCTGCTTAGTTTTAATCATCAAATATATGCAATCGTTATTTCTGCATGAAATAATGCATTTCGGAAAAATCAATGATTGCTCCCTCAAAGTATACTTTGCTAGGAAAGTATACTTTGCAATTGTGATGAATGCTACAGATAAGCAACATGACTTCAAACCGAAACAATCCGCCAATTGTAACACCGATGTACATCATGTACCTTAATTGTCGTGTTTTTGCGGTTGGCGTACTGTCCCGTTGCCACGGTAATACCGTTGGAGTGGACATCTATACTGGAATGGAACAGTCAACATTGTACGGTTATCCGGGTAGCGAAGTTGGAAGTCAATGCGGCCCGAGTTCGATCCTTAACCCTTTAAACCCTAAGTAACTGTAATTGACTGTGATATGCTAATTTTCCGACCAATCCAGTCGTCACAAAATGGTTTTCAGATTAGTCCATTTATGAAAAGGGGGTGTTTTTTGTTTTCAAAAATATGAACATTATTTTCAAAAAGTGCAGATCCTGATGAGACGGCTCGTTACGAGCCGGCTCATCTGGATCTGCACTGTTTGCAAATCCCGATATAGCGGGCTTTCGGGTTCAAAGGGTTAACCGGTACAGAAAGTGAGAGGTTATGTGGTCGCCAGATCGGACAAGTGAGGGTATCCGCGTACTCCAATTATAAAGTTAAAACGTTCGTTTTATTCATAGCATACACCACGTGGCAAGTTATATTCTTCCCGTATAGGGTATCAATATTCATTTCAGATTTTACTCATGAATAAAACATAAAATTTAGATATATTTTCATTTACACGACCATTTTCGACGATAAATTCCTTCCACGTCTTTAACCATTTACTGGTGGACAAAGGGAAGCAATTCTGGCTAGCAAACTGCTTTATGTCGGACGGAGTGACTCAGCATGACAACATGAATTTCGTTAGACTAAGTGTGACTATGAATGGAGAAAATAAATGGGGACTATGGCTATTGCGACCAGTGTAGACTAGTCTCATATCAGACTGAACATCAGGGCCTGCACTGTTCGCCATTCCATCAGCTGATCAGTTAAACATTTGTCTTACTGATCAGGGCCCGCACTGTTTGCTATTCCATCAGTCAAATATCATGACATACTGAGCACTGGTCGCCATTTCAGTGAAACACATAATTATATGACATGCGCAGAACACACATTAACATTCACCCTTACAGTGCTGAATTAAAATTTGTCGTCTGCTGTTTATGTTTTATTTTCCATTTTTATCCTCAAAAACATGCTTTGACAGCAGTTTAGAATCATTTCCAAGGGAAATGATTCTAAAATGCTGCCAAACCATGTTTTTATTTAAAGAAAATACAAAAATAAGAAACAACAGCAGACGACAGTTTTCGTTACCGGCATCCGAAGGGTTAATATATGCTTATCTGACTGCAATATATTATTCATATCCTCTTGTACCATTTGATTTCGGCGGTGTGTTCCTTGTAGTGTTTCTGTCTGCGCGTCTCGCCGTTGAAGATGATGGCCATGTACGACATGAAATAGACGATCTCGCCGCTCACCAAGGTGTGGATGTTTCTCCGGCAGTCGTTACCTCGGTACCCGTAACTGCAATTGGTTGGTTGTTTGGTTGGATGGGTGTTTGGTTGGGTTTGTTTTGGTTGATTGGCTGGTTGTTTGGTCGGGTGATCCAATTGACTAGATTTGATATGATCAAATTCATTTAATTTAATTTTATTTGTTAATCGGTTTGGTTGTATTAATTTAATTCATTGAGTTATCGATTGATTTCTTGGTTGATTGATTTATATAGTTGACTTAATTTCATTGATCCGAGTAGACTGGTGTTATGGTAATTAATTGATTGATTGATTGATTGAGTGATCGATTACACGGTATTGCAAAAATAATGTATTGACCACTTACACCCACTGGAGTTTCATCCGTTCGTTAGGCGGGTCGATGGTGTGGTGGGCAGACAACCCAACCGGCGCGTGGAGGGACAACTCTGTACCGTTCACGGTTACCGTTACTAGTTGTTTCGACCGTTGGACTTTCGGCGGCGGTTCTGTGACTGAGAAACAAAAATATGGTGGCATAGACTAGTTCTGCCATATGCGTGTATACTACTTAAAATGACTGACATGTAGCTATCACGTTATCTGAATAGTAGAACTATGTCATCGAAAGTTTTGTTTATAATTAGGGCTCAATCAATTATTGTTACATGACTGCCGTTGTTTGACACCGCTCACAGCCGTGTTCAAACATACAGCGCTTGCTGTTTGACCATGGCTGTAGGCAATGCTTATTCCGGGGCGAAGCTAACACCTACGTAATGCATGTCACTCATGACGTTACTAGAACGCGCCATTACGTCACCAGATCAGTTCACAACGGTCTCACTGAACTTTTGAAATTGGCCCGGCTACATCACGCGACGTGTACTGTGGCCCTGGAATATGTATGAATGAAACGGGTTATCAAAGTACCGAAAGTATTGCATATGTGCTCAAATCGCATATGTCCGACGGAAATGTAACAATGACGTTCGACCATGTCCAGCCGTGGGTAAACGTTTGCCGTGGCACTCGGGAACTTTTTGAAACATTTCCCTCGTGCCACGCCCCTCGTGCCACGGCAAACGTTTATCCACGGCTGGACATGGTCGAACCGTATAGTTACTTTTTAGGCTTTTAATTTCGCAAATGCAAGTTGTTTTCCATGCTAAGTCTCCAACTTGTATATAACAGTTCCTGTACTGTCATTGTATATTTATGTGTATGTGACTTTGGGCTGGTGGTCAATATACGTAAAATAACTGCCTGAACAAGACCATTTTTCACAGGAGATGCATACAAATCTCAGCGACTGACACAACAGGGATATCCAGGGATATCAATTCAGCAATGAAACTTAACCTTTCTTCAAGCTGACGTGTGTGTTCATGATGGATTCCATTTCCATGGCAGGCGGTTCGTCCATCTTGGCAGTAGCACCATTATTCGCCGTTGCCGACTCGTCCTTGTCCTTATCGGATGAAACATCGTTCGCCCCCGTTAACGATATATCAGTCTTTCCCATCGATGAAGTGTCATCCTTTTTACTAGGCGATGTTTCTTTCCTTCGTGTCGCCGACAAGTGTTTCTTCTTGTTGTGCGATACTTCTTTGCTTGTAGTTATCGATGGCTCATTTGATTTAGAAGTTGTGTCTTTCTCTTTCTTGATGTTGGTAGAAGCGCCGGATTTATTGTCCGTGGTTGTGTCTTTTTCATTAACTGTGAATTTTGGATAAAATGCATGACTGTATTACTTGAATTATGTAAATTTTTATTTCGGTCAAACTTTAAATCCAATAGAGGGGTATACAGAGTACTTGATTTGGCCAATGTGTGTTACGTGTATCATGTGATTGAAAAGGTATACGATCTGCTTAAAGAGCAACACAGTAATTTAAAAGTAAAGATATTTCAAATGTATTTAGTAAACTGGTGCCCGTTTCAGTAAACTTCTTACGACTAAACGGTTCGTAAGTGCAAAATTATTTCACATTAACAATGTTTTCTTGTAAATAATTATTGGATTTACATTTATTGAGCATAGGCTGCATATGCAGCCTATGCTCAATAAATGTAAATCCATAAATGGAAATTTCCAGACGATCCTAAATTTGCACTTACGAACATTTCAGTCGTAAGAAGTTTAAATTAGTGAAACGCGCCTCTGATAGGTAAGCCAATACAAACTGTCGTTTGAAAATCCCATGACCAGCCAGTTGGATACGTTGTACCATTATTCACCATCCACCAGCAATAACAGTGCCTCTATCATTGTGTTTAGCGTGGAGGCTGAAACTTCGACCTCCCAGTCGCAAGACGGGTGGCTAAAAACCGATGTGACTGGCTATTAACATTGACGTGATAAAGGATACATGCATATGTCTCCGACACCGTATACACGGCTTTATTTTCAGAATTGTATAATAGTCCGCGTATTAAAGTTGAACACATAGTGTGGGGTGTGTTGAGCGAAATGATACATGCATTGTCAGTACTCACTTTCGTTTAATTCATCGGTTGCAATGGATTCAGGTGGTATTATGTTCAGGGTTATATTATTTCCCGTCGTTGTTGCATGTGGATGGTCTTTGATGGCCACATCGATATCAGTAGCAGCGGCTCTGGAATAGGGTAGCATGTCAACGAATATAATCATTGCTACGGTGTCTTCAAATTCTACTGTCTATATGGCCAGTCACTTGCATAATCATATTGGGCTGTTCTATATATTATTATTCATGTTGAATAATGCATAAATGCGTGTGTGTATAATACCGGTGTTATCAGTAGGAGTATTGCCATTATATATCCCTGAATGATGATGATTGTGCGCATGTGTATACCGATATATAGAAGACTGGCCGCTCCAGTGGGTCGTTTCACTAGACTTCGTACGACTAAAATGTTCGTAAGTGCAAATTTAGGATAGTCTGGAAATTTCAATTCATGGATTTACATTTATTGAGCATAGGCTGCATATGCAGCCTTTGCTCTATAAATGTAAATCCAAACATTGTTACAGTGAAATATACAGACTATCATAAGTTTTCACTTACGAACATTTTAGTCGTACGAAGTTTAGTGAAACGACCCCCTGATAAGATAATATAATTATGCAGTACTAGCTTGCTTTTTCAATATTTCGTCAATACCCACACGTTGCGAGTGATTTAGAATCGTCTCTAAGAGACGATTATAAATGACATTCAACATGAGAATGTATAAACAGAATTTCTGAAATTTCTGATAATACGCCAAACAATAGGAACATCTCTAGATAACTACGCACGTAGATGTTGCATGCATTGTACAGCCAACAGTAGCACAACGTGCTACATGTACCCACATTTCTTTAATAGACGATATTCTCATCAATATTGAATGAACAATAATATCGTATATTTATATGGAGAATAATCACCAGCGGATACAGAATATATTTCACGGGGCAGCTACATGTAGGCCACTAAATTTGTACCCACATAGTTGACTCGTTAGAATATGCTCGTGGCACATATATCTTCGAGGTACATATATTGTGACTTCGAGGTACATATATTGCAACACCATTGTCACATTGGTGGGCACAGTACGTACCCACCAATGTGACAATGGCGTTGCAATATATATACCTCGAACCTCCTTCATTTGTTCCAACACCATCTTGCCCTATAGAACAGGGCTCTTCCTTTGTGCCGCCGGTTTCGTCTTGAATCGGCTCTTCCACTATCTGCCCTATGTTAACCATGCCAGGATCCGTAACCGTAGAGTCCGGTGTCGCAGTTGTTGTGGTGGTCTCGCTCACGTCCGCTGCAAGTAGGTCAGTAGCATTCGGTTTCTTATCCGTTGGAACTTCGGTTTTTTCCGGTTTCTTTATTGATGCCTACAAGATCAATGAATACAGGATTATGGTTTGCCGTACTTGCCGAACGAAACACTGAGCAGTGTCACAAACTAAGTACAGCGGAATATTCCTAAACAGGACACGATGGCGACCTCATTGTGTTTAATTTAGATGGGTTTCACTGTAATTTATTTTATTTTTGTGTCTGTTCATGACTGAAAATGACTAAAAAAAGTAATTGGAGTGCTTAATTATAGTGGATCCTCGCTAAACCGGACACCCTGGGGACCTCCCAGGGTGTTCGGTTTAGAGAGATTCCACTGTATAGTGAAAGTCTCCAAAATGTACACCCTGGGAGATCCCCATGATGACAGGTTTACCGAAGATACGCTGTAAACGATGCATATGAGAACTCCGTGGCAATGTTTTCACGTAATATTGTACAGACATAAACGAACGGTATAATTAGAGCTACATTCCAGGGAAATTCGTCCGAGTCAAACACGTGCATTTCGCAGGGTGTCCGGTTTAGAGAAGTTTTACTGTATTCACATAATTATTGCAAGACAATAGATGAGATTATTAACCATGAATCAGCTCAAACAATTTACACTCGTAAGTTGTCATCATTAGTGACAGAGCTCCAGATAAGGTGCGTATTTGCTTCAATATCCAATTAGAATTGCCAAAAATCTTTGATGGAGAAATTTTCAATTTTAGGATAAATTTATTAATTTTTATTATACTGAATTTATTACATTATCACAGCCATTTTGGCTGTGATAATGTAATAAATTCAGTATAATAATTCTGCATACTTTGAATCATCAAATATATGCAGTCGTTAGTTCTATATGACAAAATGCATTTCGGGGAAAATAAATGATTACTCCCTCAAAGTATACTTTGCTAGATAAGTATACTTTGCAATGTTGATGAAATAGGCTACTGATATCGGGTAAATGAAACCGCAATTGGAATTTGTTTTCTGTTTCATTATTCATAGTCATGTTCGACGATTACCACGGACAGCATGACTTTGTCTGGTAATTTTGTCTTGTAAGTCAAATTGAAGTAAAACGAAAAACCCTAGATATTGCAGCCTACTGTCTGTTTCACGAAAGCTGCCCAAATTTTACGGCTATATAAACAATTCAAAAACAAGATTTCTTTTGATAATATTAAATTAAAGGAACAATTAAGAATGAGCCTTCTTTTTATTTCGTGAAATTTGGTCAAATATTGATTTTATTGCGAAAACAAAATTCCTCATGTTAAAACCCCATAGACATCTTCACGGAGTGAAGATGTCTATGGGGATTTAACATGGGGAATTTGTTTTGAATTTTAGAAATACTGGACCGATTTTTAAAATTTAACTTTTGTTTTCTTAGTTAGATCATACCCAAGCTATCTAGTCCGGTTTCGGAGTCAATTTCCAAAATGTTTCTGTTTTTTGACTACTCCCACACTTCCTTACCACTTTTTCCCCCGTGTTAAATTCACATAGAGAAATCAATTTTTCGTAATAAAACCAACATTTGACCGAATTTCACGAAATAAAAATAAGGCTCATTCTTAAATTTTCCTTTAATTTAATATTATCGAAAATAATATTGTTTTTGAATTGTCTATATAGCCGTAAAATTTGGGCAGCTTTCGTGAAACAGACTATAGTTATATTTAATTTACCTTTTTACGTAACTTGTTGACGAGCGTATTCCGTGTGCGGGACGAGAGTTCGTCAATCGGTGATGGTTCCACAGGAGCCTGTTGTTTCATCTTGTCCGGCAGTTCCTTCAGTTCCGGACAGCGCACCCAGGCGTTTTGTTGTGCCCGCTCCAGGAATGAGATAAACTCGGGCCAGCTGTACACAGGTAGATGGCTTGTTATCTTGTTATTGCTCACACATACTTAATATATAAGCAGTTACTGTAGAGTTGGTATATTATTATTATTATTCGTAGTATTAGTATTATTATAACAATAATAACAATTAAAAGAAAACGAATAATAATAATAATTCTAATAATAATAATTAAACAAATTAATATGAAATATACTATACGAGTATCGCCTTATTGTGAGGTCAATACGTGGTTTTATCGACCCGATAAACGTGGTATTGATCGACGACGCAGTCCGAGGTTAATATCACTTTCATCGGCTCGATAAAACCACGTGTTGGCCGATACGACAAGGCGATACTTGTTTTATTATCAATTGAGAAATTTCCATATGTGTCTCTTTTAAGTAATATACAGCTGTGAAAATTGCGATTAATCTTGCTTTACGCTATTTTGGCGCAAGTCATAATCATCATGTTCAGCGACGTTGCTGGTGAAGAGTATCATATGATTAGAAACGTCATGGATTTTAATGACGTCAAATATACATTAGCCAATCCTCAACGTCGCTCCCCCTTCAGGTCAATATGACATTTCGATGGTCTAGTAACATAAGGTCGTAACTGCTATGCTAAAGCATAGCACTTACGATCTTATGTTACTAGACCATCGATTTGTAATCGACTTCCTCGGGTCAATATGCAATGAAAGTTGAGTGGGATCATCAAAAGATGTATATTATAGGGGTAATAGGATTGTGATTTTGAAATTTGCGGCGTATATTAGAAAATGATAGGTCGGAAAATCTGCTTAATGGCGACGCGCTATGCGGTTAACCTATTTCTAATGCACGCCTTTACTGTTTTGCAAACTTTATCGAGTCTATTTGGAAAATCGTACCGGATTGCAAGCTCGCTCAGCAGGTCATTCTTTATTAATATAGCCGTACAATTTGGGCAGGTTTTGTGAAACTGACAGTACGTTTTCTAGTTGTCCGGTTTAGACAGGTGCTTCTGCATACCTTATTTTCTCGTTCTTTTCCTCATCACACCGTTTGATCAGGTTCTTCAACAAGGCACCGAATACGGGCATCTGTTTGTCGTTACACACCTGTCGCACCTGGATACACATGTAAACCAGACTATTATAGGAATGAATGGCCTTTTTGTGGAATTTATCGGGGTATAAAATTGGAAAAGTCGCGGGAATACTGGACGAAGGCCGAAAGGCCTCGTCCAGTATTCCCGCGACTTTTCCAAGTTTATATCCCCGATAAATTCCACAAAAAGGCCATTCATTCCTTATAATTCCAACATTTGAAATAAATTCATCAAGAAAATGTGTTTATCTTCCGTTTTCTTAAGAATTATTTTATCTGCGTCTCACGGTTACGGAAAGTAGTTCGGTATGGGAGTTTACTGGGATATAAATTTTGGACATAGACTTGCTACGGGCCAATCAAATGTTAGGGAATTGTGTAAATATTTTTATGCTGGAATTATTGTTTGTTGATATCAAGTTTATCAGGCAAAGCTAGGAAACGCGTAGCTCGCCGAGGAAATCCTATCGTTTAGAAGTCAAGGTGTATGATCACGTGGTACTAACTACAACAACAAGTACTGGAACTTCCAGAATCCATCTGAATCAAAGTACCTATTCATTTGTATTGTCCTTATTACGTAACGGATTTTGATGAAATATGATGCATCAAACGCATCTCCTTAAACTGTATTTGGTGGTTTCTGTATAGTCGTTTTTGCGAAGAATCTTTGATTATTGAAATGCAGCATAATATTGAAATTCACACTGAGTTCACTTTAGCTACATGTACAATTTTACATATCAGTTGTGCTTTTCCTCATAACCCATGGAAGCCACATACGAACTGTCTAGTCTCCAGCAATTATGGTTTAGTAAGTCTTACTGCTCACAAGAAATGTGACGGACGACCGTGCAGAAGTAAGAACGAACAGACGAACGGACACCAGCGACAAAAAAAAACAATAACAACATACATAAAGTAGGTATATAAAAATATATACGCGAGTTGTGGGATTCGAACAGGGATAACAGACATTGACAGAAGGTGTTCAAGTCCTTACAAACTGCGCTACGGAAAGATATGACAACTTGCATCGATACTAAATATATGATTAGTCGTCGGTCTTGAACAGACGTGGGCAATCCCGAAGGAATTACCTTTACTATTTATAACGTATTGTTATGTAAACAAATGTATGTAAACAACGCCACGACAACGTGGTTTTATTATACACGAGCCTGGTAGTATAGGTATAAGTATACCAGCCTGACATGGCGTTCTTTACATGCTTTGTTTATATAAACATTGGTGTATAAACAAACATGGAATTCCTGTAGGTATTTCCCTGTTTATTATGGCGCGTCGCTATAGTCATGATCGATATATTGCGATTGACAAAACAGTTTCTCATACTGGAGCAGTGGGTAAACTGGCGGCCAACGGTGGCACTTGATTTTAATTGTGCACTGCATGCGTTCGATCCTCACTTTGGCCATTACATATATATATATATTTTTTTTAAATATTGTTTTTATGTTTTCTTTTTTTTTTAATGAATCTTTATTACATGTAACAACAATTGACATGGTAATTATGAACCACATGCATCCACGTTTATTTATTTAGTAGTTTATTATCTGAAGTGAGAGGTTTATTTTCGACATGGTGTTCTCCGTAACATATTTGCATTTGTAGTGAGTCGAGCTGGACTTTCACAATAACACACGAATGTGCAGAATGCATTTCACAATGATTAGGTTCAAAGTGAAGTGTTTTATAATGTTGTGTAAAAGTAAATGCACGACTGTTTCGGGATGTGTGCGTTACCTCTGGCGCCAAAATAGTAAAAGCGAGAGAAAAATGTATTCCTTTGGAAGGATTCGAACTCACGACCGTCCGATCACCAAACAGCAGATCTACCAACTAGAGCACTAAACGATGTTACTATTATTAGCAATTCTATCGAATGTTACAATGCAGTGCGTTTGCGCTGGTATACAAATACAACATATGACGTAAACTATTTAAAAATAGCACGTGATTACAATAATATTTACAATAATAACGCGCCAGCTCAAAGCGGTACACCTCTACAGGGTAACGTGTCATGCGATAGCATAAACAAATATGTCGTCGTTTTCTTTGACGTTTCAATGAAGGATACGACAATTTGCTATCAGTCAGTATGTATTATGTCCATGTAAAGCTCGTTACCTGCTAAATGGAGAATACCAGATGACTGTCTGTGATATCAAGCACAATATTTTGTAATAATATATGCGTAGAAAGTGATGACACAAATTAGTAAAAATAATGTTATTGATAGATTTGTATCTTATTATTGAACCCAAATGTCCATTATGTTTGTTTTGTTTTGGATTAGTAAAAACTCGCTTGTAATACTAACATATAACTAGTGTTGCAAACGCTAGTTTGTTCTACAATCGATGATTACTAATTTAATTTTATTTATATTATTTACATTACATACTTAAACTACTGGAGTCAATTTCCAAACTTTTTGGAAACTGACTACGAAACCTGGCGATATAGCTTGAAAATGATGTAACTAAGAAAACAAAAGTTAGATTTTGAATATCGGTCCACAACTAAAAACATATATATTTTTTATTTTTAGCCCCCATGTTAAATTCCCATAGGAAAATCGTTTTTTCGCAATAAAATCAATATTTGATGGAATGTCATCAAATAATTTTTTTTGGGGAGGGTAACTTTTTTGTTATTGATAAAAAAGTACTTACTTATACATATTTTTTAGATTTCATGTGTTTAATAGCCAAAGGTTTGTCGGCAGCAAAACGTGGAACAGACAGTAGTAATGAAATGTTTGTTTTCAATTCGTTGCAACCCGGATATTCGTATCAAGTCAATGCATGAATCCGTTTCCCTGGTTAACCCTGTGCAACCATTCTACTACATGTACTGGTTCCGTATTATGTTAAACGCACATGGTGTTTCACGGTTATCCTTGTTCTGTTCTGCTCTGTCGTCGTTAGTAAGGGAACCTCTATATACGTCTGGCCTTTTACCAGTAGGGACTCCACCCGCCATATCAGGTACTTGAGAAATCGGGCTTATGGGACGTATGTGACCAGTGTATCTCCAGATCAAATATCACAGTATTGTAGGCTGATAATGATCTATATTGCTTGTTAGAAGCAAGACGGATGTTTCGGTGATGGTATGGCGACCAGTGCAGATCCTGATCAGACTGTGCGGATGCACAGGCTGATCTGGATCTACGCTGGTCGCAAAACCCATAAGCCTCATTTTCCAGTCACAGCCATAAGTAGGTACTTACCACGGACGCTTCAATCTTGCCGGTTTTACTACTGTCCTTATTCTGCAAGGCCATCCTCAGTTCGGGGATGTCTATATACGTCTGGCCTTTCACCAGTAGGGACTCCACCCGCCATATCAGATCTTCGTCTATCTCCTCTTGTGTGACGTCTAATTTGGGAATCAGGTCATTCCGTTTGTGCATCGCCACGACGCTGTCACGCCCTGATAATATATGGGATTGAGTATTAATACATGTAGTTTCACTTTGTACGTATGCTTAAATTTCCATGGTGGCTCGATCATTGCTGGCATCTGATTCATGTGGTAACGTGATGGCTAAGTCGTCTTAACACACCTTATAAATCGTCGTAACTACATGCACATACCTTTCGCATCAATATAATGTAGGTATTGCTCATTACGAATTTCAAATGGGCGAGATAAATAAGAAGAAATCGCATCAAGAACGTGATACTGTTCCGGGGTTGCACCCCCCACCAGTTGGGCCGCGGGGTTTACATAGATCTCAGTTTACCACCAGTTGGAGTCTGAATTTAAATGCCGTAAAACACAGGAACGTGCATTTCGAAGAGCTCAACAATAGGACAACCCCGAACGATGGTAACGGTGGTAACTCGTGCAATTACTCCCGTACCGTCCGTAGCTAGCTAGCGGTACGGGAGTAGATTGCAAGAGTTACCTTCGCAACTAGACACCACCCCCCCCCCGTTCCCCAAATGCTGGTTCCGCCCCCGATGTACCTATCGCGTCTAGATGACTTACTAACTGGTGGAGACGAGATTTGAATGCATTGAGACGTCATATTGTCTTAATTTGAAATAAAAATTGTGACAATTATATGTATCGATGTCACTATTGGGCACAATCATACGGAGCCCCGCAAAATAACAATTCGTTCCCTCAATTTATCAATTCTTTCCCACGAATTAACAATTCGTTCCCTCGAATTGACAATTCGTTCCGTCGAATTAACTATTCTTTAATTCGTTTCCACGAATTGTTTTGTCGCCCATCTTCGCGCGTAACACCTTTGATCTACTTTGAAGATGTTTGAATTGTTAAATTGAGAGAACGAATTGTTATTCCGTGGGAACGAATAAATAAAATATATCCCATGTCCCCTGCGGTGCTCCGTACAATCACGATTTCGAGTTCGAGAGCTCGACCATTTTATTTGAAAAGTTCGAAAGTTGTCTTAATACGATAATGTACAGTTAAGACGATTTATACGGTGCATTAACCCTTACACTGCCGAATTAAATGTTGTCGTCTGCTGTTTATTTTTTATTTTCGGTTTTTCTCATCAAAAACATGGTTTGACAGCATTTTAGAATCATTTCCAGTGGAAATGATTCTAAAATGCTGTCAAACCATGTCTTTATTGAGAAGGAAGGCGAAATATAAAGCATCTGCAGACGACAATTTTCGTGCTCAGCAGTCTAAGGGTTAAGGTGACTTAAACGATTTATTAAGACAAATTAGCTATCACGTTATCACGTTATGTGGATGGCAGAACTATGCCACCATACATATAGATTTTGCAACGCACGAATGAAACATTCCCGTTGTTCTCACTGCTACTCCCGTGACGTAATAGCCATAATGAATTGATTGATGATTGGATCTGAAACAATTTCCGCTGAGTACGCATCTCCCGCACAGGCAGCCTCTATCTGCTCAACAAAGAGTAAAACTGCAGCTAGTAGGTATTGAAGCGTCCTGGTGCCAATGCTAAAATATATGTATCTCCTAATTACGACGTATTATCTCCTAATTAGGACTTACTATCTCCTATTTAGGACTTACTCTCTCCTAATTAGGAGATATTATCTCCTAATTAGGATGTACTATCTCTTAATTAGGTGTCAGTATCTCCTAATTCGGAGATATATTATTTCTTGGCATCGGCACAAATAGTATCTCCCAATTAGGACTTGGTATCTCCTAATTAGGACATAGTATCTCCAAATTAGTACTTACTGTCTCCTAATTAGGAGATATTATATCCTAATTAGGACGTACTCACTCCTAATTAGGTGATAGTGTCTCCTAATTCGGAGATAAATTATTTCTTAGCATCGGCACAAAGAGTATCTCCTAATTTGGACTTAGTATATCCTAATTAGGAGTTAGTATCTCCTAATTAGAAGATACAATTATGTTAGCATTGACACCAGGACGATTCCATAAGTAGGGGTATATACAATAAGACGAGGTTGCGTAATCAAGGTGTGTGATCACGTGGTTTCCGAACACGATTGTCCGACGTGACGTAAAATGTGACGTCATTTATACAGTACATTTTCATTAAAATCTTCCTAACAAACGGACGGAATTTGATGATATGTAGCGCACCAATTACGATGGCATGTGTGTTTTATGGGTGCTCTGAAAGTTCTTTACAATAACTTATAAATTTCACAAAGAATCGAGTACCGTTTCTTTCTTACATTCACGTGCTCTGGTTGTTACTTACATTTACTGTTACCGATTCTTCGTCAAAACGACATAATTATGATATTAAAGCCGCCTATACAATAAAGGGCAACGTGTACCGTATTTGCTGCTGTCTATTTCATAAAAAAATATGTCATTCCATTAGCAAGATATTAAAGGAAATCTACTGTAAACAAATCTAAAAACATGACGTCATACCGTTCGGTATCATATCATACCGATCCCCCACCTTGATGTACATGGTCACCTGTTTTTAAGTGGGCGTCAGACATAAATCGGTAAAACCCTTCCACGTCCAGCCCCTTTGAATCTTCAAACTTCTCTGTCAGGAGTTGTAGGGTCCGTGTGGGAATCTTCATCTGATTCTCCTGTAAAACGTATCAAAATGTTGGAATCGGTGAGAGAATGAGTCTTATTTAACCGTTTGAACCCGAAAGCTCGCTACAGCGGTTTACGCACAAAGTGCAGATCCAGATGAGCCGGCTCGTAACGAGCCGTCTCATCAGGATCTGCACTTTTTGTAAGTAATTTTCATATGTTTTGAGAACAAAAATACCACGTTTTCATAAATGGACTGGTCTGAAAATTATTTTGTGATGATTGGATTGGCTGCAAAATTAACATATCAAAATCCATTCCAGTTACTAAGGGGTGAAAGGATTAAATGTATGGTGGTTTTATATTGACATTTTGTGCCATTTTTTTTACGCTTCGAAGAGAGTATCATTTAGAACCATATATGTCATGTCTTCGCCTCTACTCTGGACAGAGACGAAAAATAAGGACTTAATTTTCGTCTATATGCGGCGTAGAAGTATATTCTGTTTGAAGCTTGGTGTGTATCTGCAGCCGATTTCACCAACTTTGAAAAGTATACTTATTTAGCAAAGTATACTTGGAGGGAGTAATCATTGATTTTTCCGAAATGCATAATTTCATACAGAACTAACGATTGTATATATTTGATGAATATATATGCAGAATTATTATACTGAATGTATTACATTATCACAGCCAAAATGGCTGTGATAATGTAATAAATTCAGTATAATAAAAATTAATAAATTTATCCTAAAATTGTTGGTGTTTTCGCAGCTGGGTGTGTACTTGGAGTGACTGGTTCATGTCCTTAACGGCGATCCTGGCGGCGTCGTCGGCGTATTGCCGAAGACTCATGTGCAGGGCCCGCATCCGCTGTCGACTGTACGGAACCAGCGCGTCCGCCAGCTCCGTGCGGAGTTTCTCGTCGTGTTTCCGGCGATCTTCGGCGGGGTTCTCGTTCTCTGGAAGTAGTCATTTGGGGGCGATTTCACGGTGTTAGAAACTAGTACATGAAAAAAAAGCACAAAAATATCGCCTCTAAAGACATATATTCCTGTGGGTTTACGTGGTTTCCGAAAGACGTGACGGTGTGTTTCTATATGTGTTTATAATAAATTACCTTCATTAATGGAATGACATATTTGTATGATCAATCATAGCGCAGCAAATGGGAAACATGTTGTCCTCTCAGGGGCGGATCTGGAGGGGGGTTCCGGGGTTGCACCCCCACCCCCATTCAGACGCGGAGTTTACATAGATCACAGTTTACCACCAGTTGGAGTCTGTATTTAAATGCCGCAAAGGTATGACTGTGCTAAATATAGTACACATCGGCCAGGGGGTATGCTTTAGTAGTCCGGTATAAAAAAATAGTGCAGACGTTTTGAGGCCACAGACCCAGTTTGCTTGTAAATCCTGATCCATTACAGCCCAATTTTACTTGAGAAACATGTTGGGGTGTTTTTAACACCAGTTTCCAGCATGTTTCTAGCATTTAAAAGAAATTACTGAGCCTGCTTGTCACGTGATGTGAACACTACGTCACATGACAATTTGATGATAAACAATATGGCGGACTGGACAAGGTTGAATTTGTCTTTCTTTGGAGTAAGTGAACATGTTGTTTAATTAGTGAAAATCCGGTGCAGACAGGTTGCAGGTTATGAAAAGGTAGGTTCCACAGCATGCATACGAATAGTGAAATTGTGAGAGAATGGCCATATTTGGAGGAATCGGTTAAGTTGTATAGTAAAACTAATTGGTGGTTGCTAGCCTAAAGCACAGGAAAGTGCATTTCGAAGAGCTTGAAAATAGGACAACACCCTAGTTGCGAACGGTAACGGGAGTATATTGCAAGAGTTACCTTCGCAACTAGACACCCCCCCCCGTTCCCCAAATGCTGGATCCGCCCCTGCCTTTATTGTACAGAATAATATCATAGTTCTGTGGTTTTTGTAAATTGTAGCACGTGAATGTAAGAAATAAACGGTATTCGACTCGTCGTGAACGTTGTACGTTATTGTAAAGAACTTTTAGAGCACGCATAAAACAGATAAATATAAGTCACCGGCTTTGGTGCGCTATATATCATCAACATCATTTCGTTTGTTCGGAATAGTTTAAAGAAAATCTACTGTAATAATGACGTCACAGATTACGACACGTCAGTACATGTCGTTCGGAAACCACGTGATCCATGTGTTTGGGGCGGGTGTGTGGTTATGGAGCTGGATTATGTTGGTTCTACACATTCAACAGGGTGTCATATTACTCGTCAAAATCTACATTGTATATGTATATTCACCCGATACGAGGCGCATGCGAGAGGGAATATAGCTTCAGACGGACCATTTAACGTTGACTGTGGAAAACAACAATGACTTATATCGTCATAGTGCATATGTGATTCTCGCGTGTTGATACAAGCTGAAATGTATAATATTGACAACTTAGAAATAGCTACTGTCTGGCTATTAAACACATTACATTAAACAAATATTTAAATGTAAGTAATTTTTCATCAACAACACAAATGTCACCCTCCCCAATTTAATTTATTTGTATAAAATTCCATCAAATATTGATTTTATTGCGAAAAAAAGGATTTCCCTATGCCATATATAGGCTATGGGAAGTTAACATGGAGGAACAGGAGAAGGAGCTGGGGTGGAGTAAAAAATAACGAAAAAAAAGAAGAAAATTGACTCCGAAACCTGGTTAGATAGCTTGGATAG
This sequence comes from Conchocele bisecta, assembly GCA_029237695.1. Lineage (NCBI taxonomy): Eukaryota > Metazoa > Mollusca > Bivalvia > Lucinida > Thyasiridae > Conchocele > Conchocele bisecta. The sequence goes on from CM055275.1 coordinate 37,726,161, forward strand.
CTATGAAAACAAGTGAAAACAATTTAAAATATATTTTTACCCCCCGCCCCCACCTTGTTAAATTCCCATATGAAAATCAGTTTTTCGCAATAAAATAATTTGATGGAATTTCATGAAATAAACAAATGTGGGCCCATTATCTTTTTTTAACTCTAGCATTTGTGTTTATTTCCTTTCGCTGCATGTACAGCTATTCTAACGTTACGAAATTGCTCTACGGGAAGTTACTCCTGGGGGGCGTTTCACTAAACTTCGTAAGACTAAAATGTTCGTAATTGGAAAATTATGATAGTCTGTAAATATCACATTAACAATGTTTTCTTGTAAACAATTATTGGATTTACATTTATTGAGCATAGGCTGCATATGCAGCCTATGCTCAATAAATGTAAATCCATCAGTTGAAATTTCCAGACGATCCTACATTTGCGCTTACGAACATTTTAGTCGTACGAAGTTTAGTGAAACTGCCCCCTGATTTCCAAGTCCGGTAACCTATTTATAAGACTGATATAGTATATACCATCCTTGTTGCCATCCCTGTACGCCCGCCGGAATGTCGTAGTTGAGCGTGGTCGGCTCCGCCCCCTTGCATCATCTCTGTCATCCTCATTGGTCCGGTGCTTGTGTGACCTGTGACCTTTCTTACCACGTGGTTTGTGGTGACGTGCCTGCATCGTCGATGATTCCTAAAGGAGCCGGTAATATAGGTGAACCTCTCTTAACCGGATACCCTAGGGAGTTCCCAGGATGTCCAGATTATACAGGTTTCACTGTAATTATAGTATGTTTCACGATTGCTGCCCAAATTGTACGGCCATATAAACAATTCAAAAACAATATTTTTTTCGATAATATTAAATTAAAGGAAAATTTGAGAATGAGCCTTCTTTTTATTTCGTGAAAGTTTGTCAAATATGGGTTTTATTACGAAAAATTGATTTCTCTATGGGAATTTAGCAAGGGGGAAAAAGAGGTAAAGGAGTGTGGGAGGAGATAAAAAACGAAAAATTTAGGAAATTGACTCCGAAACCTAGCTAGATAGCTTGGAAATGATCTAACTAAGAAAACAAAAGTTAAATTTTAAAAATCGGTCCTGTATTTCTGAAATTCTAAAATATTTCCCCATGTTAAATCCCCATAGACATCTTCACTCTGTGAAGATGTCTATCGGGATTTAACATGGGGACATTTTTTTTTCGCAAGAAAATCAATATTTGACAAAATTTCACGAAATAAAAAGAAGGCTCATTCTTAAATTTTCCTTTAATTCAATACTATCGAAAAAAATATTGTTTTTGAATTGTTCATATGGCCGCAAAATTTGGGCAGCTTTCGCGAAACAGACTATAGAGCGTATGAGCACTCGAAGACGAAGTTACAGGGACTTATCCCCTTTCTTCCAGGACCCGTTCTATCAAGATATGCAATCCTAAGCAGTTATTAACATTAACGAAATACGACAGTGAAACCTATCAACGTAAGCACTTTTAGCGTCATTTAGTTCTGGGAATCCAAATTAAACGTTCAGTAAATAATTAAAGGTGTATCACAGCACGGGGTGTGACCATACAATATCCATTTTTCAAATCATAATAATGAACGACTTCTTTTTTTTTTGGGGGGGGGGAATTCACCACAACTGTCTGAAATTATGTGGAATTATTATCAAATCCCTGGTTTCCCCGATTGCTTTTAAAATACTAGTATCCTACAATTTTTATTCTGAAATCAACGTTGAATGTAGACGAAATTTCAGAGAGTTAGGTTGGAACCTCTCTAACCTGAATACCCTGCACGGATTTAACCTGAATACCCTGCACGGATTTAACCTGAATACCCTGCATGGATGTCTCCATGATGTCCGGTTTAGAGAGGCAATAATTACTTAGTTATTACACTAGCTTAGTACAATATGAGTTTTAATATACTACACCATGCCACTTTTTTCTCAGTTAAGCGTCCACCCAGATGGCCAAGACCTATCTAAGTATCTGTAGCCTATTTCACCAACATTGCAAAGTATACTTATCTAGCAAAGTATACGTTGAGGGAGAAATTTTCAATTTAAGGATAAATTTATTAATTTTTATTATACTGAATTTATTACATTATCACAGCCAAAAATGGCTGTGATAATGTAATAAATTCAGTATAATAATTCTGCATACTTTTAATCATCAAATATATGCAGTCGTTAGATCTGTATGACTTAATGCATTTCGGGGAATATAAATGATTACTCCCTCAAAGTATATTTTACTCGAAAAGCATGCTTTGCAATGTTGGTGAAATAGGCTACCGGTAAAAACAAACAAGGTCTTGAAAAGATGGTAAATTAATGTTAAAACCTTTAGAGTGCAAAGGGTTGATGACGTTTGTAACATAAATTTAAAGTGCTGCCAAATAGAAAACAAATACACCTCATTAAACGTTATAAAGTAAATTCATGAATGGATTTAAAACTTGGATAAGCCCCACTCAGTTTTCATATTACTTCACTAATTGACAGTGTAAAATAGCATACACAGACTGTTTGTTTTTTCGCAGAATCACCCTCAAAACCTACCCGCCCGTGGATGCTTAACAGAGAAAGAACTGTGTACGGCCCTATGTTACAATGTATTCCAATGTAAACTTTTGCGATAAAGTGAATTCATTCAAACTTAAGCACAGTGGGTCTGTTCGTTTCGATTTCGACAGGTTCCGCTACGATAAAATACGCCAAGAAAAAACCATATACATAGTAATAACAAGTATGTCTTTATTATCAAACCAATGTGTGACGGATTGGGTACCGTCTTGGAACAGCCAACTACACGGTCAACTACATAAACAGGTAAATGTACTCACTAAGTATATATCCGCCATGGTTTATGTTCGTCCAGTGAAAATAACATCCCCAATCTGTGTATTATATCATATGTCCACTCCCATTCCCATTTAAACGTCATAAATACGTACAATATGGAATCATTACTGACGCAAAGTGACATATCATGTAGAAATTTGTTTTTCATTAAATAGGAACATGCTTCCTACATGTAACACGATATTGAAGACATGTCGTCATAGCGAACAATACAGGCCAAGATTAGACTGCGCGTCAGCAGTCTAATCTTGGCCTGTACTGTTCGCAATCGAAATATTCAGTGAACGTTCGCTACTCCTTCAAAGAAAGAAGTTACAATTACATATCAAGCTATGGATGTCTATTCTTCGTCTATAATGGCTGACGACTCCAAGTGGTGTATTGTCCCAAGTGCCGTCTAAAAATGGTTTGATTAATATATAGATTATATAGATTATTGGTAAACGACGAGCTTTCGCACCATTGCTGTATCGTTTTTTTTCTAAACGAGGCCAAAGGCTTTTTTTTTCTTTTTCGGTGTACGAGCTATGAGTGCTGGTTGTTTTCAAATGTCCATGTTTCGGACGATGACATCGTGTACGTAGAGTTCTCACATCTACAATTTTGTCTACTGTGGCAAGTTCATAATTATCATCATTTGAGAATAATCGTTATCCTACTGAAATACATAAAATGCACAGAAAATTACATGTTATTTTGTTATGATACGAGGTCGTGTAAGGCCAAAGTTTGAAGCCTAGTTCATAGTATATAGAGTTAAACCGATGATAGCCGAAACAGGTCGAATGCCTGTGTTTGCACTCACAAATTCGTAAAAGTGTGCTTCCAAAGTGGAAACATTGTATTTTTTCTGTAATTATCAGAAACCGCAAATCCTGATTTCAGGATATATCTTGAAAATTTCCATCCCTGTCCATACCATGGTTCTCTATTACAGTGAACATGATAAAGGGAGAACTGGCATGATATTCATGGGGACCGTTTCACTAAACGTCGTACGACTAAAATATTCGTAAGTGCAAATTTAAGATAATCTGGAAATTTCAAATGATCGGTATACATCTATTAAACATAGGCTAATGTAAATCAAATACGTGTTTACAAGAAAACAGTGTTAATGTGAAATTTACAGACTATCATAATTTTGTACATACGAACATTGTAGTCGTACGTGAGTTTAGTGACACGGCCCCCTGTTCAGTATAGCTGATGATCTGATTGCAATATCATGTGGTCTGAAAATGCACTATATCGTCAGTGTGTGGTCAAACATGACCTCTATTTCACTGACTGAAGTGAGAACCGTGTTGACCCTGATCAGACTGCGCAGATGCGCAGTCTGATCAGGGTCAACACCGGTCGCACTTACGGCCATAAGACCATAAGACCATAAGACGACCATAAGACCATAAGACAATATGTCTCAGCACGCAATCACGTTTATTTTCACAGTATCACGCAAACCATTAATAAAAATAATCTGCAAAATGGATGAATAAATGCACTTTCGTTTAATTGATTTTCGTTCGCGTAGTTGTGATATTGTTGTTGTGATTTCTCGCATCATTTCCGGACTATATCGACTGCTTTGCGGGTATCTTCGGTACTTAATGACAAAACGGGCCTTATGACCAGTGCCGGGCCCGTTTATTGAGTCGTTGAATATAGGTGGGCCATTACCACAGATTTCTATACGCCGATTTGAAATTTAAAAAAACGGGACGTATTATGTATATTACATGTTGCCCAGTGATTTACCGTGATTCTGGAATTATTTATTTCCTTAAAGGAAATATTCCCCCCCTAGACGTTCGCGAGTCGTCACGTTTTGACGTCAATTCCGGCGAAGAAACAATTCATACACTAACGTCAACATTGTCCATTTTGACAACGTTATAAGCACAGGTTAAAGTAACGAACCAATGTATATACATACATTAACTTAAAAATAAGCGAACATGTTTTACTCCATCTTATAACACATTACCAAGGTCCCTATGTTTTTAATAGGCCGTACTCGGACCGCCTCGAGACAACGGACTCTCACGAAACATTCAACGCTTTGTAGCATTTTCGCCTATTGCAGAAGTTAGGTAAATGTTAGCTCTCCGCAACGATATATCCCCCGATGCGCTAAGATTACGCGTTTTCGAGCTATGGATTATTTTGTTCCAACACAATTCTGCATTTTAATCTAGTCATAAGACTTTGGGCACATTTGTTTCCTTGGCATTCCCGATGACGAGTCAGCTGGTACCATTTCATAGCTTAGCTGACAATACATGCAGGTGTCCGGCTGGAAACTAGTCAATGTAACACGACGCTGACGCGTCTCACTCCACGAATATCGGCCAATCATAAGTTTAGCGATGACGTCGTCGGAAAAAACCCATCAAGATTATACCACATGGCTTCCCGAGAAATTACAGAAATGCCGCTGCGATTCAATTGTCTGTCATGACGCATTGGACGAGGTATAGCGGTAGGTTTGATCAAATGTTCGATTGGAAACAATGGTTTTCGATGCAAAATGTTTCTTTATGGGCCGGGACGACGTAAACGTGTAGTTTGAAGCCGATGTTTGCGATGTCATATATCAGTATTGGCCCAGAAAATGTGCATCTTCCGACTAATAAAAAATGCTCAATTTTGCTGAACAAAATAATATATAGATCGAAAACGCGTTGATATAGCATCGGGGTATATATCGTTACAATAGGCGACACTGATATAGAGAATAGTAGGTTAGTGCCGTGAATGGGAAAAAATATCCGGCAACGCTCAAGAATTTCTTTATTTCTCATCAGATGTATATGTTGTGACCACTCATTTGAACCGTCTCGCCGAGACGGTTCAAATGAGTGGTAACAACATATACTTTGGTTCAGAAATAAGGAAAATATAAGGAAAATAGATAGAGAATTGTAGGTTAGTGCCGTGAATGGGAAAACATATCTGGCAAGGCTCAGGAAACGGGATGGGCGAGGCTCTGCCGAGCACATCCCGTTTCCATGCCGCGCCAGATATGTTTTCCCATTCACGGCACTAACCTACTATTCTATTTATCCCGTCAACACCTACAAATGGTTGTAAAATGCAAAAATAGTATTGACTGGATATCAAAAATGTGTCACGGCAACGTGTTTCACGGCAGATACGCACTGTGTTGACGGGATAAATAAATCAGCTGACTGTTTCGTGAGAGCCAGTTGTCTCGAGGCCGTCCGAGTACGGCCAATTAAACCATAACGACCTTGGTTAATGTGTATAGGAGGGAGTAAAGATATTTTTTAGCTTATTTTCTTTTTACTCATTGATGCGTTTTTGTATATGTAATGTATGTATAGACCATGGTCCGTCATTTCAACATGTGGTTAATAGATGGTCGAAGAGCAAATTTCAGATTTTTTCGAAGAGCATGTAAATTATACAATTTATTCCACTACCATTTTGAAATACCGGATTTATAACCGTTGACTTTCTGTAAATCCGACAAAGAAACTCGTTTTCCGCACCTTTTTTTTTTATCGGATTTCGAGAAACAAATCCGGTATTTCAAAATGGTAGTTGAATAAACTTTATTTAGTCACCTGGGGGTCATTTCACTAAACTTCCTACGACTAAAATGTTTGTAAGTGCAAAATTATTATAGTCTGTAAATTTCACATTAACTATGCTTTCTTGTAAATAATTATTGGATTTACATTTTTTGAGCATAGGCTGCATATGCAGCTTATGCTCAATACATGTAAATCCATAAATTGAAATTTACAGACGATCTTAAATTTGAACATTTTAGTCGTAACAAGTTTAGTGAAACGGGCCCCTGGTACGGGCGGGCGGGAACAGCTTGTCCATGCACTAACGAAGAGGACTACTTCATGGATTGTAACCAAATTTGGTATAATCAGAACAACATTACTGATAATACACTGATAATGTAGAACACGAACGAGCACACTACAGGAATGAATGGCATTTTTGTGGAATTTATCGGGGTATAAACTTGGAAAAGTCGCGGGAATACTGGACGAAGGCCGAACAGCCTCGTGCAGTCATCCCGCGACTTTTCGAAGTTTATATCCCCGATAAATTTCACAAAAAGGCCATTCATTCCTTATAATTCCAGCATTTGAAATAAATTCATCAAGAAAATGTGTTTATTTTCCGTTTTCTTAAGAATAATTTTAACTGTGCCTCACTGTTACGGAAAGTAGTTCGGCGTGGGAGTTTACTGGGATATAAATTTTGGACAGAGATTTGCTACGGGCCAATCAAATGTTGGGGAATTGTGTAAATATTTTTGTGCTGGAATCATAAATAAATCTATATTTGTATGGACTTGTGCTGCCATCATAAGCGTGTTGCTAGCAGACTATATCTGGTAATATTTTCATACCTGTATTACTGAAATTAGGTGAATGCAGTGACCTTATGATGTACACAGGGCAACATGACCTTAATCATAACCAATGCATCGATCATGGTGTATATCGGTATGGGAAAATTTTATTAATTTACCTGTCATACCTTTTGCTGCATGTGCCAAACGCTACAAGTGGTGAAACTGACCGATGACACGTGAATACTAAGATGGCCCAGATGGAAACTATGTGCGCCGTACAGCAACAGTAGAATGTCCAAACATATGTAATACATGTATCCCATAACATTTGCAAAGCAATTATCTTTGAATCAGATGATGTTTAGGTATAGAACGGGTCCGATGTGGTCCGCTACAGCTATACTTAGCAATACGTGTATATGATTTATACTATATCAGGCGTTTCTGACCGTAGAGCGTTCATATACATTTATTGAACTCTTTATTTATGTTTTCGGCAAATTCTCCAAAAGCAAACTGAGGTGATCGTATGTTGTAGTTATAGCGAATTGTAAATAACATGATTATTATATAATAGTGTGTCGCACGAACATTTGAAGCTGTCCGGATGATCCCACTGGTGTCATACGGTGCTACCCCGTTGCTGACCCGGCATGTGTATACACCAGAATGTGCATATGTCAGGTTTGACAGTCGGAGAGTTGCGGCGGCTTCCAGGATGGGACGAGTTATCTCCCCGTACCCCGGCCACGACTGCACCCAGCTTGAATACAGGTAGATGCTGGGAACACAGGACGGCGAACACGTCAGGTCCACATACTGACCATTCATTGTCGCCGTAGCCACAACATCTGGGGGATCTGATATTAGACATGATCCCCAACACGAGCATATAGATCACAACAAAACAACTGACAATTATAAACAAAGAAAATAACAAACTTAAGACAATTCACAAAACGCTACATATAGATAAGCCTATTTTAAACATTTATTTAAACACATCCTGGCAGAACCTTGCACTGCACGATCAGCTCCATGTCCGCAGTGTCCGTTGAGCCGACACCGCTGTCGACCTGACACCGGTACTGGCCGGCCTGACCGCGATGTACATCCTGGATACTGTACTTGTATGTCCATTGATTGCTGGCCCAGGTCCCCGGCCCATTATCCAGTGATGTAGCCTGTACCAGGTGAAAGTGGGGGCCGGTTTACCGCTGGCCGTACACGCCAGGGCAGTAGTCGGGGCGTCCTCAGTTACTGTCATGTTTCCACCCGGTATTGAAGCCACGGCGCTGTCTGTAATGTAACACGGTGATATCTAAATTATATTGGTGGCCGTATATGTCAGGGCTGTAGTCGGGGTGCCCTCCGTTACTGTCATGTTTCCACATGGGATTGAAGCCACGGCGCTGTCTGTAATGTAACCAGGTGATATCTACATTATATTGGTGGCCGTATACGTCAGGGCTGTAGTCATGGCACCCTCTGTTACTGTCACGTTTCCACCCGGGATTGAAACCACGGTGCTGTCTGTAATGTAACCACGGTGATATATACATTAGATTGGTGGTCGTACATGCCAGGGCTGTAGTCGGGGGCGCCCTCCGTTACTGTGAAATGTCTATGCTGTATGACAATATGTATGTATATATGTATAAGTCACGTGCCATTCTTAAATATAACGTAAATCAAGAGACGCAATGAATGGTTCAGCTAGTATGCTAGTAGGTATGTATGTGCTACATGTATCTCAGGCGGCCATAACTAAGTGAGTGATCGAGCTGACGAGCACCACACAGTGACAATTAGACGAGCACCACGCAGTGACAACTAGACGAGCACCAAACAGTGACAACTGCGTTATTGTGTTACTACCTGACAGTGTATGGTCACCACATAGGTGTGTACATGGTTATTATAAGCCGTGGTCCATGTATGAGCCTGTATGCATTGTCACACGTTTTTGATAATTGTCTAATATGTATTTCAATCTATAACATAACACAATGATAACTTTCAGAGAACATATATATGCATGCACTCCAAATTAGTTTTTTTTAACTTGTATCATCATTTGTGGATGTGCCTGGATAAATGGGGCTTATCGGTTTTTGCGACCAGTGTAGATAAAGGATGATCAGGATCTGCACTGTTCACCATTCCATCAATGACACCCGCCATGCTTCGAATAAGCAATATATATATCGTTATCAGGCTATAGGAGTGTGCTATTTGATCAGGAGCTACACTGGTAACGAATCCGACAAGCCCCATTTCTCCAGGCACAGACACAATTATGGAAATAGTGTACGTTTTCCGGAACCTTTAGCGGAATAATTTGGAAGTGTGATAAGGCAGCACATCCCATAGAAAGGTGCAAACTGCAAGCTAAATACACATCGGATATAGAGAATAGTAGGTTAGTGCCGTGAATGGGATAAAATATCTGACAAGGCTCAATAATTTCTTTATTTCTCATCAGCAGTATATGTAGTGACCACCATATCAACCGTCTCGCCGAGACGGTTCAAATGAGTGGTCACAACATATACTTTGGTTCAGAAATAAGGAAAATAGATAGAGAATAGTAGGTTAGTGATGTGAATGGGAAAACATATCTGGCAAGGCTCAGGAAACGGGATGAGCGAGGCTTTGCCAAGCACATCCTGTTTCCGTGCCGCGTCAGATATTTTTTCCTATTCACGGCACTAACCTACTATTCTATTTATTCCGTCAACACCTACAAATGGCCAACAAATGGCTGTAAAATGCAAACTTAGTATTGACTGGATATCAAAAATGTTTCACGGCACATACGTACTGTGTTGACGGGATAACATCTCATACTGAGGGACAAACTCCAAGCTAACTATACATCGGGAAAATCTCAAATGGAGGTGCAAACTCCAAGCTAAATACACATCGGGAAAATCTCAAACGGAGGTGGAAACTCCAAGCTAAATACACATCGGGAAAATCTCAAACGGAGGTGCAAACTCCAAGCTAAATACACATCGGGAAAATCTCAAACGGAGGTGCAAACTCCAAGCTAAATACACATCGGGAAAATCTCAAACGGAGGTGCAAATTCCAAGCTAAATACACATCGGGAAAATCTCAAACGGAGGTGCAAACTCCAAGCTAAATACACATCGGGAAAATCTCAAACGGAGGTGCAAACTCCAAGCTAAATACACATCGGAAAAATCTCAAACGGAGGTGCAAACTCCAAGCTAAATACACATCAGAAAAATATCAAACGGAGCTGCATACTCCAAGCTAAATACACATCGGGAAAATCTCAAAGGGGCAAACTATGAATATAAATGTGTGACTTGCATTGGCGGTTCAAGTCCACTACATTAATCTAAACAAACAATTTGGGACCGGTTTTATTTTTATCGGTTAACACATAATGCTTGTATTGGTTAAGTTATAAGGTTGCAGATAGATACACTGGACTTCAATGATAATTGATTCATAAGAGTATGTGATATATCGATGGTCTAGTAACATAAGGTCGTAAGTGCTATGCTTTAGAATAGCAGTTACGACCTTATGTTACTAGACCATCGATATAAATATAACATATGTGAATATTTTCTTGCTACTGTGTACTATTAGTCCAATTGCCATCCCTATATGTTCAATATGGAACCCAGACATTTTTGAGAGTGTAAGGTTTTTTTGCAAATTCATGGAGATTATGTGTCCCTGAATTCATCCTTGGGCAACTCCCGGTATCCATGGAAATCCAAGATGACCGCCGTGAATATAGGTGTAGAAATCAATGGAATATGTTTCAATAATGTTCGACCATGATAATATGACTAAAATTCAAAATGGCCGCCATTTTTAGGCAAAAAAGCATCTAAATTGACGAGAACATTTGATTGGAGTAATGCATGTTGTCTCTACTCACAATTCTTGACATATCAATGGTCTAGTAACAGAAGGTCGTAAGTGCATACCATCGATATAAGAAATGCAATGGCACCCTCATTAATGCTTCACGTCTATTGACGTTTGAGAAAAAGGCAATTTTACGCAATTTTTGACACAAGACTACCAAATCGGGAGCAACATTTCAGCAGCACCTGTCTGGTATTATCGAATATGGCGATGCTAAACCAGGTACACTGAACCTTGCCATACCACGCCTTGCTATGTCTGAAGTTGTATCTCTTCGACTTGGACACATGCAAAAAATGGTTACCCCACCCCTCCCCCACCTCCCTGCTGTTGTATGCAGGTATCGGCCACTATTCACTGATGTGTGTACAGTGCAGATAAGTATAGAGAATGTACAGTTCTCAGACGCACAATAGTTGAACTCCTTATTGCATGAGCCTAAACCCTGTTGACTGGGGAGGGTATAATGTTGCTCCTACTAGGGAGCAAGGTTCCTCAGAAACCAGCAGCGATATAGAGACTAGTAGGTTAGTGCTGTGAATGGGTAAACATATCTGGCAAGGCTCAGGAAACGGGATGGGCGAGGCTCTGCCGAGCACATCCCGTTTCCGTGCCGCGCCAGATATTGTTCCCATTCACGGCACTAACCTAATATTCTATTTATCCAGGTCAACACCTACAAATGGCTTTGAAATGCAGAATGCAGAAAAATAACCCCAGTCACCGCACATATCCATACGCAATGATTAGGTCGTATTGACAGGATATCAAAAATGTTTCACGGCACCGTGTTTCAGGGCACATACGCACTGTGTTGACGGGACAAATATATGATTCATCTTCATTTAGATTCACCACCATCTCATCCCGACAGTTATCACAACACTGTCATACTTTGAGAAAATGTTCGCAATACTTGGGAAGAAGACATTATATTTATCTGCTGACTTGCAACTTCATATCGTTGCAACACACACCAAGTGGGTCAATCATGCAAAGCACTTCAAGTCGGTTAGTGTCAGACCTGTTGGCATGGATGCCCTGATGTCACTCAATGGCTGTATTGGAAATTTGATGAAAGTCAGTCGTCTTCATAGCCTTCAGCGGACTGACATCGATCATGAATGGCACGGCTTGGGTGCAATATATGCGTGCATTTCGCATGGTGACAGCAGCAGTATTACTCTACGACTTGCTCAAAGATGTTCCAAAATCATTCAGTGATATCAGTCACTATCTTAACACAGCAGCTTGCAAACACCCAACCTGTAGGTAGTGGGTTGATTGTTCGATGCTACCTACACTGATTGGTCACCAGTTTGTACGTGCTGAGGGTACGTCTAATTATCTTGTACAGCATCACTGCTACCAGAAAATGTTATCATACATCGTTGCTTGGTCATTGCCAATATGCGAAATAAATCACATGACATGTGATTAAAATGCAGTACCTGCTGTCAATGATGTCCAGATGGACTTTGACTGGTGCTCCTGTCTGTCGACAGAAACCATGAACATTCGGACACTATTTACATAATGTTATATTGATATATCACATCACTCTTATGAAATAATTATCATTGAAGTCAAGTGTATCTATGTATGACCGACTACCCTAATTATTGTCTCATTTGAAATAAAATTCCACATTTGTATTGGCTATACTGCACCAATGCAAACACATTAAAAACTAGCGCAATCGAAACAATACATGTGTGTACGGACAACAACTCAAAAATAATATATTTTGAATAGAGTCTATTTTAATGGTGGCCAAGTTTTTTCTCAATTGTTAATAGCCTAGTAGCATTATTAATTATTCCATTCAATTTGTGATATAAGAAATAATAGGAATCAACCAAAAAGCCGTATCTGTAGCTTGATCGAATCAAAAGTTATTGTCAATTTGGACGTTTTTTTATCGAAAGATAGCAGCCATTTTGTCGTTTGGTCATGTTATCATGGTCAGATATTGTTGAAAAGTATTTCATTGACTTCTGCACATGCTAATACATTGGTATAGATAGCACAATCGTGTTGCTAGCATGATGGAGTACAAAGCTTTGCCAATTTTTAGATTTGACCTGTATTCACGGCGGCCATTTTGAATTTATGTGGATACCGGGAGTTTCACACGGATGGCGCGTTGCCATTCCGCGGATTTGAGTTCAGAGACACATAATCTCCATCAATTTGCAAAAAAAGATACACTCTCAAAATTGTCCGGGTTCCGAAAATTGCCACTCTTCTATATATGGAGCATTATGTTGCGATCTCCGCCATCTTTGTATGTACAAGCCATCATACAGTTTCACCACTTTGAGCATTTGACACATAATATGACAGTAAACCAAATACTATTGGTGCAATATATAACAGACACTTATGACAACGGCAAGCTATAAATATTATGCCAGCAAATTATACAAAATACGAGATATCTGAGCATTTCTCCCATCGATCTGAAAATAAAGTTTAATGTGTAAACATTTCGATCTGATGCACATCATATGTTAGTGTACACGTTGCCCATAGGTAAAGCAAAGTACATGTATACTCGCATAGGTCAGTAGACACCAGGGATAATACAGCCATGTAACTGCTTACATGTCACTGGATTTGATAACTAATAGCATAGTACAGTAGTATTTATATACCATATGTGCTGTTTGGTTTGCCAAGTAAAAGTAATACACTGTGCGATTTTCTGTGTAAGAGGATATTTATAATGATGGTTCACATTGTTGAAAACACAGACACACACCTGTCCATAAAACTGACATATTGTACAGTTTGGTGTAATGTAAATGATAGGAGTCCGTACTCCTGGTTTTTAAAAATGTGATTAGCTACATTATATCATATGTTCTACTTCACATTTTGAGGTCTTTGTCAAACGGCAGAACAGGTGACACTGGCTGATGACTGGGACAAATATGGCCGACTTGGCCACTCTATATAGGATACAGTAATGAGGCTGTGTTGACATATATGTAATACATACATTTTATCACACTTACGCGGGTAGAAGATCTGTTTTGCACCTTGGAAATTCATACTTATACTTATGACTCGTTGGAGGTGACGTAAATTGTATGGTGGTAACAATGCACCCAAACCACCACCGAAATAACCCATAAAACACTGAAATATGAACCGTTCTTCAAAAACCTGTGAATGACACTGGTTCGATAGCCATCAATGTGACACAACTATTTATGAAGAGGTGTACATGAAAGCATCTGACTGATGGATCAGGAGATATTAAACATCTGAACGAAAGTCCAAAATTGTATTGATGAACTTTGGTAAGGAAAACGGATCAGGAGGTATTGAACATAGAGAATAGTAGGTTAGTGCCGTGAATGGGTAAACATATCTGGCAAGGCTCAGGAAACGGGATGGGCGAGGCTCTGCCGAGCACATCCCGTTTCTGTGCCGCGCCAGATATTTTTCCCCATTCACGGCACTAACCTACTATTCTATTTATCCCGTCAACACCTACAAATGGCTGTAAAATACAAAAATAGTATTGACTGGATATCAAAAAATTGTCCACGGCACCGTGTTTCACGGCACATATGCACTGTGTTGACGGGATAAATTTGAAACAATGGACACAAAAGTTAAGGTCACCAAGGTGAAGATGAAGATCCCCTGAAGGACAGTGGGTGGATATCCATCAGTGTGAGAAAGCTATTGATATTCAACATTTGAACGTACGTCCAAAATTACTGACACAATGGTTAATGTCCTCAAGGACAAGGTCACTCGAATGATAGATTAAAGCAATACGTGTGTGAAATATCAAGCAGATAAGTTTAAAAAAATATTAGCATTATGAGTACATAATACTGAATTTGTTATGTGTTATCTAAAAATACCGGGCGTATGGTTATTTAGTTTCAAATGTCATTTCACAAGTCGTCCATATTATATTTTATAAAAATCATAAATGCAATATGCCCATTTGTATACAAATAATCGACAAAATTACTACGTATTTCGTTGAAGGAAACCGAAGAAAAAAAGACAATTATTTGAACCACTATGAAAACAACGTGTTTACCTGCATTTGCTATATGTCTAAACATTGCGAGCTCATTTTCGGTTGGTGGATGTTTATATTCGCGTTAAATCGTACTTTATACGTCCCTATACGAAAGGGCTTTTCCGTTTCCAATTCTATTTTTACTTACGACCTGCTCGCCGTACGTAATCCCACGTGACACAAATGGCCCACAAATCATACTTCCGGGCATGCGCACATCGCGTCCAGCTATATCAACAACAATGTCCGACTCTGAGGTAAGTCGATACATATTAGCGTTTATACACAGGCGTTCTATATGAAACGAATGTGTTTCAACATCAATACATTTCCAAATACTCTACTTCTTTTACCTAGGGCAGACCACAGATGTTGTTTAAATATGTAGAAAGTATGTATTTTGTAACGGACGTGCTATCGCATCGGCAATTTTCGCAAAATTTCCGCGAAGTCACGGCTGCTGTGAAGCCCCAGGTCCTCCATAATCTGCTTCCATGTGTTGATCTGGTCGCAAATATTGATTAATTGCTTGCGATATCGGCGATCACGCGATATTTTTCTTCTTTTTCGTTCTGAACATGTCAAAACCATGCTCGTCTCATTTTCCGCTCTGCGAGTCGCCATTTTGGTGGCCAAGACAGTCAACTGCGCATGTGCATGATACCACGTGACGGGCAATATCAGTATAGCGCGAATTATAAAAATAAATGGGAGTAACGCGCGCCACTCCCAACAAATTAATTAATATTAAATAAATAAATATCTATGCTAGCCACTTATAATTTTTAAACCTGTCGCAATAGTTACATCATTAGGTACTTATTTATTTAAAATAGTATCCGTTTTACCCCTCATCTGGAGTGGAGTCGCTTTAAAATATGTGTGGGCTGTAAAGCGTACGGCTATAAATAGGACAACTTATTGCAATGACGCAACAATTCCAAGTGTCAAAATCCGACGTGACGTTGGTAAATTTATGCATAACTGTGCGACGTCATTTTCAGCCTTTCATGACGTTGTCATTAAGGCTAGTTTTCACAGAGCGCGGCCCGTATATATTCAGCCCTGAAATGAGAATAACCTGACCTGGTGTCAGGTCCATACTACACGGAAGTCACTTGGCACCTTCCCCTAAAAGTAATAGCATTAGGAATAATCGTATTACTCATACAAGGGGTATAACCAGATTAAACTATCACATACAAGAATGCCAAAGACGTATCTCAGAGCCAAACCAGGTCTCCGTTGTTCGGGATACAGGTAAGGATGAATCCCGGTCGTTAGATTACCCATCGCGCGCCTAAAAGTAATAAGATTAGTAGGATGAATCACATCATTAATCGGCATGCTCCCGACCAGCCTCCAATCAAAAATAACAAAAAAGCATGTAAATATGAAAGCGTTATATTGTTAAAATGGGAATCGGGTTATAGTCCTTTACAATAGTAACATGTATTGAAAACGCAAACATGCACACAATGGCAAAGCAGTAGGAATGATATCAATCAATTTATTTAATGGTGTTTAATGGCCTGTCAACGGCTAAGGTCATTTAGGCCGTGTTAACAGGGTCGATTCCCATATTTCACCCGTTGTGATGGGCCGGGGGCGGGATGGGGGAGAGTGATTCCAAAATCAGCAATGAATATTTATAGAAATAAATATATATTCAGCCATGAAATTACAATATCCTGGTGCCAGGTGTTCGCTACGCCGGAGTCACTTAGCCCCACTCCCTAAAAATATTAAGACTACCAAGCAACACGAAGCAAAACATAGAATGTACCCGAAAGCCAAACCAGGGATATTGGGATTGGGATTCCGTTAAGGATGAATCACATTGTTAAAGGTACTGTGTCTCAGATGAGGTTTGAAAGTGGGGTTGACTTAGGAAGAAAGCATTTAACTGAAGATTTGTATTGGTTTCCTGAATATATTTGCCCCTGCGAGTGATCTGGGAATGTCAACATAAATGAACGAAAACTATTATTATCAAACTAGAAATGTGGCATGACGGCACACGAACGCCCCCACTGGCAGCCAAGGAAAACGAGGCACATTTGAAAACACGGAGGGCCAGATATTTGTGGATTTGTCACAACATGGTAGCAGACCATCAGAGTAATGGAGGTGTGAAATATCAAGACATATCAAGCAGATCCGTGCAAGGAAACAGAAATTATAAGATAGTTACCCAAAGTTTCGAATGCATCAATTAATATGTGATTTTGCCCCGGGTTTATCGGGTGCGGGACGATCGTGGATTTGTCACAGAGCGGTAGAGGATCATTAAAGCAATGCATGTGAAATATCAGGCAGATCTATAAAATGAATCAGACATTAAATAGACATAACTAGTGTTCTAAGTAAAATAATTATCCAAACTAAAGTTTATGACAAAGTAATATATTGTAGCATTTTACTCAGTATATATTCTAACTAATGACGTCGCTACTTTTAGTGTGTGACGTCACAATATACAATGTATGATATTATTGATATTTTAAAAACAAATTATGAAAAGTTGTCGAAAATTATGATTCGAATGTTGAAACGCGACCAATAGCATCGGACAATAATAACGAAATGTGAATACATACTATTTAATTCATTGCCCTTATAAAATTGTAACATTAGGACTGAATATATGAATAATTAACCCGATACACATCTAATATACAGTGAATTACAATTTGTTATTATATGCAAGTAGTAATATGTTAGTTGTGTCATGTTTCATTGAACAATCCGTATTATAAAAAAAATGAGAACATTCGTCATTTACATATGTAATGATAATTGTTATCTATTATGAAGGCCAATTAACACATTCAGTCACACGTATATATCAATATCCGGTACTGCTTAATCAGAATCGAATTATATGTACACTCCCGCCTGCGATTCTCTTACCAAGAATTGCAATCCAGCGGTCCTTGAATTGCAATTCGTCTCCTCTGAAATTGCAGTCTAATTGCGGTCCAAACGCGGTCCCGTTTGTGCAATCATTCTTTCGCGATACCGTTCGTGCGGTCATTCTTTCGCTGTCCAGTTTGTGCGGTCATTCTTTCGCGATACCGTTTGTGCGGTCATTCTTTCGCTATTTGCGGTAAAAACTTACCGTATCATCGTATAGTACAGTTTGTTTACATTATACAAACGTACTATACGAATATTATACAAACATACGATATCCGTTCGTATATACGATATATCCGTACGGATATGGTATGAATATACAGTGGGTCATCGTGCGGTTAAAATATACCGATGCACCGGTTCATTTCGAATGTAAACATCCAGTTTTCATTTCGATCATCTGCCACAATTTTAAGTTTTTCAAAATGAATACATTTTCCGTTTTACGATACAGAAACAATATAAAACTGAGGATTGTGAAGTACGGTATCACAGTGCATATACATGTGTGTTCAATACAGTAATTCATCAGTAATTCATCATTGTACTCCGCACCACCGCCAGGGACACAAAACAATGATCCCCCACACACACCAGCCATCTACATTGGGCGTCCTAAACGTTCCGGTCTATATCCCACAGTGGGAACAATGTGTATCACCACCACCACCAGTTTTTGTCTATGACTACACTACACCCCCCCCCCCCCCTCCGACCACCACTTCTGTCTGTAAAGCAGGATGACGTGGCCGACTGATCAAGTGCAAAACTAGTCCTGGTGCGATGGCCGACTGATCAAGTGCTACATGTAGTACAGTAACAGTGAGTAAAGTATGAGTGAAGTATTTGTTAATAAGGAGCCATAGCTATATTATAGTACACAGGCATTCGGCGTGTTTCGTTTTCGTCGGGCCTGGTATTTGAACCGCGCTGGTAATACTGAATACATTACAATGATTACTTTTCTTGATATTAAATAACGCCATTTCCTTTGTTTCATATATACACATGTAGTTATACCGATGAAAGCCGAAACACGCCAAATGTCTATGTCATAGTATATCGAAAACTTCAAACATATTAATCGCGACTGAATCTCATTAGTATTGATCTTATTATTATTAGTATTGTTATTATTATTATTAGTATTATTATTATTATTTTTATTTGTATATATGTACATTATGTGCAGTCATGAGAACACATATCAAATGAGCCTAAAGCGGGTTCTGATCAGGAGCTACACTGTTTACAATAAATGGATATTCGATAGTTCCGATAGTTCCGATAGTTCCGATAGATCGGATGGTCTTATGATGACGTGCAACACATGAGTATTTGTTATCTGCAAGCTCGATATCTATGAGCCTAAATGTAAGCTACAGTTATATATAAATAAGAACTACCTATAGTAGTGTATATCTGCTTGAATCAATGTGTATGTGAATTTGTACGAAACACTGTTCATGTACGCCATCTGACAATATTTTGTATCGTATTACCGTATTGTATGTGTGCTCAGTGGCCAGTTGGCACAATGCAATACACTTATTTGTCCACATTGTTTTGTATTTTACGACAAAACTGTCGGAAATGAATATTACACAAGAAAGGTATTAACAGACTGGGTTTATAGCGGGCCGATATATAGGAGAAATATAAGAAGGTTATATGATGTATTCGATTGTATAGCAAAAGCTAATAATGATACCCCGGGTCTCCTACATGTATTACTTATTGACATTTAGAAAGCGTTTGACTTAGTCTCTTGGTCATTTAAAAACAATGTCTTAGATTTCCTCAATGTTGGTCAATCAATAAGGAACTGGTTCAACACATTCTATAATAATACACAACCACGAGTCGTAGTTGCTGGGCACCTATCATCCTGGCTACCCATTGAACGATGTTGTCGCCAAGGTGACCGCCTATCACCATACATACTTGTGATATGCGCCGAAATACTGGCCCATCGGAAACGGAATAACCATACTATTAAAAGAATCAATGATGACACATCTATATTATTATATGGCTCATCTAGATCTTTTGACTGTACTTTATTAATGTTAAAATTGTATGCGAAAATCTGCGGCCTTGGACTTAATGTCGAAAAAAGTGATATGGTTTGGATCGAAATCTGGTAGTACGAGACTAAGTGCGATATGCAATGAGGCACCATTATGCTGGGACCAAGATACCTTACATCGCTAGGCGTACTTTTTCCACTAATGGCAGCAGACTAATTGATCTAAATTACACTGCTAAGATAAGGGTTCTCCTGGCGCAGTGGTCAAATCGTAAGTTAACACTTTTAGGACGAATAACCGTCATTCAGACACTAGCAATATCAAAAGTGAACCATCTATTTTTAAGGTTACCGAGTTCTAGCGAGAAACTAATCAAACAACTAAATACACTATTTTTCAATTATATATGGAATGGTCCCATAGGCAGGATCTAACATGATGTGGTTATTAAACCGTACCAACATGGGGGCTGAACATGCTCGATGTCAAATATGTAGATAAGAAGAATGTCAAATAAATACTCTAAATGGTTAGATCTGCACCTACATGTTTGCCCTTTTTTAAAACATTTTCTGCAATATGGATCGAATTATATTGATAGAAATATACATAGCATAAATAATGCCTTTTCTGAAGACGTGTATACATTTTACGCTGATGTTTCGAACACTTTCGAGGAATTCATAGCACAACTTATATGTTCCAATAAAACATTTCAGGTCGGACACGACCCGATTACTGACCAACCGTTTCACTTTAATAACACATTGTTGGGACACGACTAGCTTAAACCGAAAGGATTGTATTTATTATACGAAGAATTTACCGATAAATACAATATGCTAAACGTACATTTTATAGAGTTTAATGGCATAATACTCGCAATAAGATCCGCAATGCGTAGATAAAATATAAGATCAACAGACATTCCTAGTTATATAGGACCCTAATTATTTGCCTTTTCAACTATCATTTATACTAAAAAGATTATACAATATACTCATAAACAATCGAGTTCAGCCATTATTCTTAATATAGATTATTGGTTTAGTGGGACGTATCCATTTCGCTTACTGCTTAGAACCA
Source organism: Conchocele bisecta (assembly GCA_029237695.1). NCBI lineage: Eukaryota > Metazoa > Mollusca > Bivalvia > Lucinida > Thyasiridae > Conchocele > Conchocele bisecta. The sequence goes on from CM055275.1 coordinate 37,747,379, forward strand.
CATTAGACACTCAGTTGAGATTGTTCCAATACATAATAAGTCACAGAATATTAGGCACAAACTCGTGTTTTACATAAAATCGGCGGTAGACAAAACAATTCCTGCACGTTTTGCCAACCAGAAATAGAAACAATCGAACATCTATTGCAGAACTGTCCAATAATACAAACATTTATATATTTCTTTAAAACATGGATTACCGATAACTGCAACGGTATAAACAATGTGGAACTAGCTATTGAAAGTTTTTTTGTTTGGAACAATGAAATATGAAATACGAAAATACTTATGATAACTAAACTATGTTATATATATAAGTATAAAATAACCCCAAATATAAATGGGTTAACATTTGATATAAGGTATATATTCGATATTGAAAAAAACAATCGCACTGAAGGAATCGAACGTAAACAATTTTGACAAGTTAGCCATTAAATAGCCTGTATGCACACGATTCGCAGCCAATTGACATCAATTAACAACGAAAATCGTAGATACCCCATCCCCACCCACATCGTTCACAATTGTTTCAACTTCTTTATCCGACCTGGCTTACGACCAAGCATTCATATTAAGAAAAACAACAACACACGTTTTCGTCATTTTTTTGTGTTCCTATAACAAATGTTACATTCACACATACACACCATGTTGCTTGTTGTTAATATTGACTCAATCATATCACACTAGTCTGGGATGGGCTGTGGATCAGGGGTATACTACAGGACTTTAATATTCAAGGTTGTGCGTTCAAAACTTATCCTAGGGCATGTAAATATTTTCATAATATTTCCATCCAACTGGTATATCGAATGAGATGTTAAACTTTGGTTCCATCTTTATATGACCTTATCTGTTGCTGTAACGTTAAACTATAACCATTTATTTCACACTTAGTCTAGGCAGTTGGAATGAGACATTGTATGTATAATTTTAATAACATTATCACTTAATAATTCCAGCACAAAAGTATTTACACAATTCCCTAACATTTGATTGGTCCGTAGCAAGTCTCTGTCCAAAATTTATATCCCAGTAAACTCCATGCCGAACTACTTTCCGTAACCGTGAGGCGCAGTTAAAATAATTCTTAAGAAAACGGAAAATAAACACATTTTCTTGATGAATTTATTTCAAATGCTGGAATTATAAGGAATGAATGGCCTTTTGGTGGAATTTATCGGGGATATAAACTTGGAAAAGTCGCGGGAATACTGGACGAGGCCTTCCGGCCTTCGTCCAGTATTCCCGCGACTTTTCCAAGTTTATACCCCGATAAATTCCACAAAAAGGCCATTCATTCCTATAATGTTTTTGGTTAAATAACAAAGAAATTAATACTGTTTTAATGTGAACATTATTTTAGCGAACAGTGAGGATATTGATGGGATGATTGAGTAGTTTCCTCTATAACTATACTGTTGGCAATAACTACTAAAACTAGTGTTTGGTGTTGAATGGGTTGAAGTAGGTGTTAGCATTTATTGATAGTATAGACAGACATAACACTGTTATAAATTGTGTACATGACTGCCGGCTACAAACAAATGCAAGTATTGTGGAACCTCGCTGTACAGAACACCATACAGTAGCGCCTTTCTGCAGGTCAACTATGCGTACTACACCAATACTATACGTATACTATACCAATACGATATGTTTTATATACGATATGCATATAATATAAACGCACGGTATGTTTGTACCGTACATACCAACCAATATCGTATAGATATACCATTCAAATCGTACGTTTATACTATTTTTATACATGTGTATAATTCTGGTACGTTTGTATCGTACAAACATACCAGATTTGTGTACGGTATAAATGTACCAGAATACCGTAAATGTATACGATATATTAACGGTGTTGCCGTGTACTATTTGTCCTAATATTTGGTCCGCCCTAATATTTGGTCCTCTTTGGAGTCTAGAATGTGTTTAAAATGAGAAGTGTTTTCAATAGAATGAAAAGCCACACTTCGGGTATTCATACCATATCCGTACGGATATATCGTATATACGAACGGATATCATATGTGTGTATAATATTCGTATAGTACGTTAAATTTTGTATAATGTAAACAAACTGTACTATACGATGATACGGTACAAACATACCAATAGTATATGACCATACGATATGCTCATTAAATATACCAATACTATACGATTACGATATGTATACGATATTAGTATATACAAATAGGCAAGGAGCAGAAAAATGCTACTGTATGTACTGCCAGTGTAAACGGTATAGCGAGTTTCCACTGTAAGCAATCAATCACCAGCTGTCAGAGCCACAGCATGGAACTGTTGGAAGAGCTGTGCACGAGTTGTACAGCGGAACCTCTCTATACCGAACACCGGTGGTACGTGGTACCCGTGGTGTTCGGTATAGTGAGATCGAACTGTATTAAAATAATTGAAATAAAGCGGACTCGTACCCTGCTGCGATGTACACTCCATTGACAACATATGTGTATATTTCGTATTATGTAACATGTATGATTCTAACCGAAAAGAAAATAAATATATGAAAGAGAAAGGTTATACCATGTATATAGAGAATAGTAGGTTAGTGCCGTGAATGGGAAAAAATATCTGGCAAGGCTCAGGAAACGGGATGGGCGAGGCTCTGCCGAGCACATCCCGTTTCCGTGCCGCACCAGATATTTTTCCCATTCACGGCACTAACCTACTATTCTATTTATCCCGTCAACACCTACAAATGGCTATGAAATGCAAAAATATAACCCAGCCACCGCATATATTCATACGCAGTGGTTAGGTCGTATTGACAGGATATCAAAAATGTTTCACGGCACCGTGTTTCACGACACATACGCACTGTGTTGACGGGATAAATATATATAGTAGACATGAATACCGGCGCATCATTTAATTCAGCCCCCATCGTTTTGACCACGAATATTATGAAACATCTGATTGGCCGACTGAAAGTATGAACCCATTACATGTATTTATGTTTATTGTGCATGCCCCACATGAAAATCCAATGTTTAGTACGTATTCATTGTTTGCATATAACAGCTCATTGTCTGTATTTGTGGAAGAGACTAGATAAATAGAGCTTATGGGCTTATGGGCTATGCCACCAGTGTAGTATGCACATCCGTGCAATTTGATCAGTGTCTACACCGTTCGCTATTCCATGAATGAAACGCCCGTCATGTTTCTAAAAAGCAGCATACATTGTATATCGTTATTAACCTAAATATGTGTTATATTTGAAACTACACTAGTCATAACTCACATAAGCCCTAGGTTGCCAGTGACAGTCACGTGCATGTTCCTATTTCTTTTGTAATAGCTGCATCAATCACTTACACATTAATTAATATTTAACAATGATGTGTGTCTCAACATGATTCCTTGATGAAACAGACATGTCAGTTCCTGTATACTTCTATAAGCGGTTGTGTTTATTCTGCTTCATGAAACTCACCTTTTTGATTTCATCAATGTTGGTAATGTTTTATTAAGCCGTTTCCAGATGGTGCTATCGCCACCTCGGGCACAGGTTATTCCAAATGCACAGGCGATTCCAAATGGTGATTTCACCAACTATTGCAAAGTAGTGTTGTATCATCTCCACTCTGTCATGACTGTGCCTTATGTTATGTTCTGCCGAAGAGACTGTTATTAGGGTTAAATGTACATGCCCACTCAGTAGGCACAAACTATTCTTTATATCAGAGACATAATCTGAGACATGTTCTGGCAAAATAAACATCCATTCACCATTACCCCACGAATTGATTGGCATTATTTTACATTTTATATCAGACAAAAATTTCCACACTGATGTCAGGGGCGATAACCGTGTTTCCTAAACGTGCTAACGGACATTACTATTTACTCTTTGTATTTATTTTTGATGTGCTATGATCATACTTTATAATCTGTCGAAAATATTATTTTTTTCAGGTGATTATTTGAATTAGTATAAATAATTAAAAACGTATATTGCCTAATTTGCATATGAAAATAGCCTGATACCGCCGCGCGTCAATATCAGTAAAATAAATATTACTAAATGATTATTTCTGTCTAGCGGGCACTCCAAACCTTTACAACTGGAGGAATAGTGACAGAATTATACACTTATTTAATTCCTATAAAGAACATGTTGTGCCTACTGAGTGGGCATGTACCTTTAAATTAAGACATTCTTTAATCAGAGTGTTCACTTTCTTGACTACCATTTCAATCGGATGTGCTGCCAAGTTTATAACAACCAACCGATTCTACGTTTCTCTTTGTACATGTATATGATGTTGAACCGTTCTGCCAGACTGTCCCTAACTTCATTGATTTCAATTTAAACGTTTTTAAGTAGCTTTTCCATCAACCGCCCTTCAAGCTGATTCATTCTATCATTCATGGACATTTCAAGGTTGACGATTAGGTGAGCAAGCTATACCATTGACGGTTTGCTCTCCCTCAGCTTCTTAAAGTTTTATCTCCGTCATCACGCGATAACTGACGTTTACGGCTCCCTTTCACTACATTGTCGCTCACTACATGCGGAGTAACCCTTTTGTGACATGGCGGCCTTGACAAACTCCGCGTCGTTCCTGGATGTCGATGGCACCTGACACTTGGGATTCTATGTAAATCGACCAACGACCAGCGTCATTCATGCGTGATGAATTCACGACGATAGGGCCGCTATTCGTTGACCGATATTTCAAATCAGCATAATATAGGCTAAGTCAGTACTGTATCGAAACACAATAGTCGGTGAAGCATTAAATATATGGATATACAATACGTCGGATGTATCACGTATATAAGACTTATGAATTGGAACACTGTCACAACATATCATAACCATGTGGTTGAGTTATCAGGTCACACTCCGGTGGTCATTAATGTGTAGATTCCCATACCGCGTAGTTGAGTCATCACGTCATATTCCGGTGGTCATCAATTTGCAGATTCTCATAGCGGGTAGCTATGTCATCCGGTCCCACTTGGTTCTCATACATTTCTAAATACTCATGCTGTTTAGTTGGCTCATCTGGAAACAATAAAGTGTTTTATGTCAGAAATCAACAACATTCCGGCATGACGTATTCCTACATTAAGTCATGCATTAAAAGATAGAACATACACACACATCAAAATCACGAATGACGACTAGAAATTACGGTAACAGTTATTGTCCTGTATCTCTCGCGATAATGCGCAGTATTCCTGTTCAATACATACTATCGTCTTACTATACAATTGTTTTGTTTTATTGGTATCGAGTTCCTGATGTTATATTGAGTAACAACAATAAAACCTTCTTACATGACGTTACAACATTACATTTAGTATGAATTGAGCAAGATGAAGCCATTTGTCAGGTACATACCAACTTTATGCGAACCCTACTTTATATTTGACCGTCGACTGGCATGAAACGTTACCTGATAACTACAATATTAGCCTATTGTATGTTGATATAAAGTATATCAGGCCCGGCACTGACTCGGTTTGAATGGATATATGCTTTATTTATTAATAGTCTATTTACACGTTATGTTAAGTGACGCTTGTTTCTCAACATAAGTATCATCATTGAAAACATGCAGTACATGGAGGTGCCTGTGACTGATGTAATGAGGATTATATATATATCTGTGACCAGTGTAGCTCCTAATCAACAACACTCTACTTTAACGTGATAACGCTCCATACCGCTTATTGGGGCGTTTCATTGATGGCTAACTGTGCACGAATCTATACTTGCCACAAATCTCATATTAAGCTCCATATTTCCAGTCACAGCGACACGAAGTTACACCTGGAATTGCCAACCGTTGTCGTTGGAATAGTTTTTCCCATGTATATGAAGAACTGATATCAGATGATATAATATACTATGTGTTATAGCTTGCAAGATAAATACTTGACAACGACAATTATATGATGGTGGTAGTGTCTAGTATTTGTTCAAAATAAGCTAACACCAATTTCACTTAATTTAAGTCCGGAATAGGGAGGTAAGCTGGTCAAATAAAAATCAAAATTCATTTTGCGAATCTGCATAACAATTTTGTTAGTATTAAGAAGTCACATACCAACTATAAATTATCCAACTGTTTTGCTTTAAAATGTTAACATCTTAATATAAGCAAATGATACGAACTTCTAATGTCAAAAGGAGGAGATTAACCGTGACACGGGAGTCAAGTAATAACTCGAAATCCACTTTTCACAACTTCACACCATAAGGAAACTACATACCAACTATTAAGTATCAATTTAATCCTGTTTTAAAAAGTATATTGCTTACAAGAAATAAATGCAATACAAACGTAAGAATTAAGCTGGAGAATCCCAGCCACTAGGACATTTATAATAATTTAAAATATGTGGGGCATACATATTTTAATATAGCGAGGAATGTATCACTTGCAATATGCGTGTTGATAAATACTGTAATAAGTATGTTTTTACTACCATACCGTATTCATGGTATATGGTGAGTTCGTCATAAGGTGAAATGTTGTCATCTCTTGATGTCTCTGGCAGTTCATATGGGGATGTCGTGCTGTAACAGTATACATGAACAATAATCACACGAATACATCGGGAAATACGAACGGTTTCAGCTGGGCATTTTCATGTAACTACTTGATCCAATGATGGGCCTCAATCCCTAGAGCTAGCTTCCTGTTGCATATTAGCAACTTAAGGACATGCGTGCAGTTACTGTGATTACCACAGAGAACACCACTGTAACCATATGCATACGCTTGTCCATACACCCCTGCAACTGCATTCATTTGAGGACTGTAACTTTTTCACAAATGTCTAGCTATTAAATAAGTACACGTACTCAAGTTGTCTCCGATCCCTTCAACTGCATTGGAGACGCTGCCAACTGTTCACCAATGTTCAGCTAAAATTGAATAAATACACGTACTTAACAAGCTCAAGTTGCCCTCCCCCCACCCATTCAAGCTGTATTGAAGAGGGCGTGTACCAATATCGAACTATTGAATAAGTATATAGACTCAATTGATCCGCATCCCTTCAACTGGACTGTGGACATTGTACATTGTTCACCAATGCATTTATATTGAATAAACAATTATGTTCTCAAGTCAACCCGTTTTCCCCCACCCATGAAACTACTAGTATATTCCGGACGCTGTAATTTGTTCACCAATATCTAGTAAATATGAATGTGGACGTACACTACTCCTGCGCAATTATTGCCAAAACTTAAATTAACTTAAATTGCTTGATTGCCAGTTGGTATTGTCTATAGAAGTTCAGAACAGTTGATACTATTGGCAAAATTAACTTAGCCTGTTGAATACACCTACCTATATACATAACTAGTATGAATAAAAGAGGTACGTGTGTGCTGCATGGATACATATGAGGCACTTGGTACACACGTGTAGATAAAAACTGTATTCGAATACCGACGCACATTCAGTGCTACATTGCATCAGCGATATTATGTTTATTTCAGAGCCATGCTACTGTCTGGTTCAAGGAGAATCTATCTATGGATTTTGGGCAATTACACATATTAAATCCGAATACTGCGCATCTGAAATCTGAATAGTAACATCAAATGTAACAATATTATCTAAATAATTAAAATGGTACATGCATCCATGTGCTTTCGTAAAATGTTGATGTCATTGCGAAAAACAGTTTTAATAATACCCAGCCCCCTATATAAATTTATATCAGACAGTTTGTTAGTATTCCAATGCATGTATCGCTTAACTTATAGTACAGATTAAGTACGATAATAAAACATTTAATTTAAGGTCATTCGAGGAACAGTCAAACATATTGCCCCTCGGTGCTGTGGACGACCCGATGCACTATTGTCCAAGGCCGAAGGTCGTCACAGCACCTCGGGGAAATAGTTTTGTCTGTACCCAGAATGACCACGAAATAGCTATGTATTATGGGACCGTAATTTGTTTTGTTACTTGGGTCATTTCTCTGTTATGTCTTCTGAATTTATGACGTTATGTTGAATTCCAACAAGAACTTATTTCGTTCGCAATAAAATCAATAGCTGGCGGAAGTTAGTCAAGTAAATAGAATGGGATAATTGACTGTTTGTATTATTGTAAAAATGAATCAAATTACATGACACTTTTCATATTTATTGTGTGTTACCAGGCTGTCGACAGTGAAACCCGATCCGTGATTCTAACAACCGGTCTATTGTCTGTTCCACGTTATGCTGCCGACAAATGTTTCATTACGAAACATATCACAATTGTTTTTAGTTTACGACATTTCAACAAACAGATTATAATCGGGAAATCATAATTTTATATGGGATATTATTATGCGGGCTAAACATATAATTTGTTTTCGTTTTTGATTCTCTTCCTCCTTTTTGCCCCTTGTTAAATTTCCGAAGCAGTACAATCAATAGTTGATTGAATTTCATCAAATAAAACAATATGGCAGGCTGACAGCTTTTGTTATTAGTTAACAAAAGTACTTACAGTAACATATTTTGATTAGATTTAACGTGTTTACTAGCAAAAATGTCGTCGGCAGCAAAATGTGGAACTGTCAGTAGATTATTTGCATGCTACATGAATATAGGCCCTGGGCGTACTGACATAACATTCGGTTTTTATTACCATCTCTACGCACCAAAGATTTTTGTTACCAATGTGAGTAAAACTATATACTCTATATATTTCGGCATGATAGACATTCAGACGTAGTAGGTTAAACCTAGTAATTTGCATAAAGAAGATGGCCGCCAATGAAACAGTAATTTACTACATGTAGGGGCATATCGTATTGTGGAAGCAATTCTAAAAACACAAATACCGATACAATTCAGGAAATTACTATTTCATAGACAAGTAAATGTTTATCAATCCATATTATAGGAATATGATGTACACAAATCCAACATGTCCGCCCTTTTACATGAATTGTATGGATTATTTAAAGAAACAGGCACTAAAGGAGGAATCAAATGTTGACACTGCACATATATATAAAGCTAACATAGTTCCAAGTTGTTTAGCATTTTGCTATTAATAATAATACGCAACAGAAACATAACATGTGTGGTATAAACGTGTTGTATTGCATATAAAATATGGCCGACCTTATGAAATGCATATGTAGTTTATGGATATTTATATGCAACGTCGTTGTTTCAGCAGTCGCAGAATGGTTAATGCAAACACTATTATTCTGATAATGCGATAACTGACATGGTATGCAATGCTTTTTTAAGATAAACAGTGAAGTGTGTAACTCCAAAATGGCCACCATTTTATGAGGATTTCGTGAATTTATTTTTATGACTTTGATATCAATGCCAATACCACATACCCATTCAGGACTGCCATGGTCACACTCATTTATACATATATTCATTGATATACAGCTTAATAAAACCAGAAACAGTAACATACACGTATTAATTTGCATATTTAAGATATCCATCACTGAAACATTGGAATTCAGAGTTATGCACGTTTTGCACATAGCATATCAGATGAGAGCATACCGATCAGTTTCGACGATTTAACCATTGACATGCCGCAACAATTGTTTCGATACTCGTTTGAGGCAACTATAAGTTGCATACTTTTAAGATGGCCGTCATTTTGTAAAATATGCATAGCAATGTAACTAAATCACCACACATTCTATCAGTAGCGGCGCAATACAAATGAGAATGGTTTATTATATTAATTTATCTCTTTTATTATGACTAGAAGATGTAATACATACCATATTTTATATTTAGCATACAGTGTACTTTGTGCCTATCATGCGATTTGGAGACTGTACATGTGTTGTTTTGATGATTAAATGATTGTGTAATATATCTACCAATGTATCTGTCATAATATTGGAAGATTCTATCACGTGTTATTCCATTTAGTATGTCAACATTCCATCACTGCTGTACATTGTTCTGTTATTACATTACCACTTCGTGTACGCAAACAGGTAATATAGACGACATTCCATGCAACCAACATATGATCGAATATCATAAGTAAATGCATATGAGTCTGACATACTTGTTTGAACATGTAGTGAACATTATATATCACTTCATCGTTTAACAGTATCGCCTTTCTCATTGCTTACTTTATATTGAGTACTGACTACAGGGAAACATGATGGCAAAGCAAGCAAGGTGGTTATCATGTGTGTTTTGATCTGTGGCATTACATGCAATGTCAAGATACCCACATCTGTCGCAGAACACGACTACCAAAACAACGAAAACTACGCGGTTCACATTATATTTCTAGCTGACTGCCTGAATGTGTCTTTGTGAGACCATGTACCGCCAATCACGGAATATATTGTAAAGCCTCTTTCAAAATTCGGCATACATGCACGTATTTTGGTACAGTATTCTTGTTTTCCAGGCCAGGAAGGGGTCGTTGGTCTATATGATGAATTATTTCTTATTTTATATTTCCCACGTGCATGCTTAAGCGAACTTAAGTGGTTCAATGTATGTCTACTTTTAGTGCAAATGAGATATTAATAATTACAACACAATGCGGAATGAATATGCAATTCGCCCATGTAGCACACTCATGCACATACACTATTTGTATACGCAATCGAGTTTCTGATTACTTAATCAACTTATACATATACATGTATGCTATTTATTCGACTTGCATGCCGTTTTCAGCGAGATAAATAAAAGTAAATTCCAAACAAATGCAATGTAAACAATCCCTCATATTGCAACTGCACACAAACAGTCTGGTATGGCAGGAGTTTTTCATAGGCATGAATTTCATGGCTAGTAGCGTATGATCAGAACTGTACGTAGTATATAACAATGCTACATATTCAACCAATATAAATTAAATCAATACTCCAACCACTGGTCGTGGAATACATGTTTGTGCCACGTTGAAAGCTCGACCACCGTTGTGTGCATGCCATGTGTTTATCCTGATGAATTCCGTTAGTTTCTTCTATACATGGGTTCGTGTGTCTTGTTATATATTGTTCAAAGCATATCGTGCACAAAGATAATGTGTTGACAACAACGAAACATTTATGAAAATACCATAGAAATAATGCCTTCACATGGGTTGTTTATCATATCTGAAAAGGTAATAAATAGAACTAGTAATATAAACCCCGATCATGAAACATGAAGAGCAATCGTCAAATTAATAATGATGCTGGATAAACTACATTATGTATTTTGATGTACATATGTCGCCTAATTCCTCGTGGCACAGTATGGTGTATGTTGACGTGGTGCAGATATAATATGTCACCATGCTTTGGTTTTATACATACAGCTTGTCATACAGTGCACCTTTGTGCCTATTGACGAATCTGTTATTACCACTATATGGTGATATAGTACATGTGGTCTAATTTCTATATATTGTCAATATTCTGCTGAATAAAATAAGCATTACAGTGACTGCACTTGGACAGGCAGAAAGTAGAAGTATTATATTTTTAGCTCTAGGTTCGATGTTCCAACCAGCATGCAGCAAATACTAACAGTGCACATTAATACAACTACTTATATGAACACAGAGTTATGGTAGTGTTATTGTATATCATAAACAAAAGCTAATTAAAACTAATTTTATTATAATATAACATTCGCCCAGTATGTGCATCATGCCAAGGGGCAAAACATTCGCCTTCTCGTTAATTTGTTTATTTTCGTACTTCCGCTCATAACATGAAGTTGAGAACGTGTTCAATTTTTAGAATTTTGTTTAATTTGTTGAACTTTTTATTTCATATGACATATTGTTTGCATATTTGCGATACAGACGTTCATCCCATAGTTGTCCCAAGGTAAAAGTCAAATGATGTTTGCGCTAAAGCTGCTGGCCAAATTTGCGTTACTAATAGTATCCGTCTATCCAATTGGCGGCCGGGGTTATCACTTGATGTCAGAATATTGCCGTTAAACGAGGCTGGCTGGTATAAGTGTGATAGCTGTATAAAAATTAAAACTTAATTTAATTACTGATAAAAATACACAGATTATTAACACTCTTACATAAACACGTTATATAACCGTACGCAGATACTGAGTCGATGAGATTTGTATTAAGATATTAATAGCCGAATTTGTCGGTCTCAATGTAAAAAGTCTTCAAACATTTGTGAACATAACGTACTTGTGAAAACACAACGGCTGTACACATGTTTTAAATATTAAACAAATGGATACAATACGTAGGTAACAATCGTGTTTTATGCAGACATATATTGCCAACACAAACAGTAGAAGTGTCCTACAGAGCAACTCGATTAACAAAGTCTGTATTAAAAATCTGACCTTTTTGGATGTACACATGTTATAATTATTGATTAATATCATATACAATTATTGTAAAGACGGGCAGCAGTAATGTAGTACATGTATATATAAAACTAACACTTCCAGCGAATAGTATGAGGACATAGAAGTCTAAACAGCATTGCAACTTTTGGTTTTCGGACTGGAGCATTATGTACTCATTGATATAATGAGTATTCAAATGTATGTACATGTACATACGTGGCAAACTGCCTGTAGAATGGGGGTCATCTTTCTTGTATGCAAATTATGTATTCCTATAAACTATAAGAAGACTGGTAAATAATTTGCAATGTGTCTGTGTCGGAAATTTTTATCATTTCAATTCCGGTGTTACTGGTACAAAAGTATGCAATTGCTGTTAGTAGATTAATACTGGGCGCCACCTTTTCTCATATATATTTAAAGATTAATTATCTTCTGACATAATTACATGTAATATACCATTGTTAGCATGATTATGTATAATAATCTTGTGAACCCGACTATGTCGCTTGTTACCGACACTGAGCATGACATGCAGTGTGTGCCTATTGATTCGCATAATTAATCAACACAATTTGTATAAAATGGCGGCTATCTTGTATGTATTGAACATGTAGATATCACAAAATGCATAGTATACATTTGGATGCATTATATTTATTAAATATCGGTCTACAGAGCAAACATGTATAAAATATATGTAATTTTCAAATAGTACTGTCATCTTGTTTGTATAACTTGTATAATGTGTGCGACTGCTTCTAGCGCATGTAACATTCGGGGTAAATATATCTGAACGATGTGTGGCCATATTACTGCAGAACTAGTGTTAGCCCGTGTTTGTCAATTTATTTACATATTTTTTTTAATTCCAATCAAATGGATTTAATCGATTGTTATATATTTGGTTATGCATTAGCTATTATATACATTAATATGTACCAAATTGTCCTTTCTAATATTGGTTCTACGCTGTAATATACATGTATATCCTACGGTAGCCGATGCTTTTTCGATGGCGGCCATCTTGTTTAATATGCAAATATGTGGCTTTAAGCTACTACATAGAAAATTATAGCATATATAAATATATACTGTATATAGGTCTAAACACATTGACACCAAAATCTTTGGTGCGCTATCATGATACCGATAACCCTAACGGGCCCAATGCCTAATATGAATACACTACTATATCAGATATTTGACTGTGCTAGTATATTAGGCTGCACACACAATTCATATCGCCCAATGTGTTGCCAGCGTCCTCTATTACCTTTCATCCCGCGTGTTGCCAGCAACGTCATCAGCGGCATGTGGCGCCCCTGGAAACATAGTTTGTAACCATTTTAGAATAACACGTACATAGAGAATACCTGCAGCCGATTTAAACACAATTGCAAGCATACTTATCTGGCAAAGTGTAGTTTGTGGGAGTAATCATATTTATTTTCCTGAAATGCACTTGTTCTTATACATGATATAGAACTAACGACTGCATAACTGTCATGAATAAAAGTATACACTATTATTATACTGAATGTATTACATTATCACAGCCAAAATGGAGATTGTTAACTAGATGCGAAAATAGCCAATGGCGTCTGCTTACTGAAACGCGTTGGACATCTCCACTTATCTGCTCTTTGGATGGTGAAGTCATGTGCTAAACCGAATCTTAAACTGGTAATCATTTGATGCTCGGTGCATAAAATATGCGTTACTCGTTTCATAAATATCGTATCAAATGGGAAATCGTCTGAGATCCTCTATATGTCAAACGCCACTATACTAAGCATGTTGTTCTATTTAGCGGGTAAAGTTTATGCTACAGGATTGGCAAACATAACAAGTTAACACGGATAACACGGAATGTGCTACGTTTCGCTATTACACTGACGTCATTTCACTGATGTCATGTGGTGACAGTTTACTAATCGAACGGGAGGCCGAGTGCATGTAGTTGTGACCCGGATATGCGTTTCTCGGCTATGCACGCATAGCAATATTTTTCAACTAAAGTTAACCGCGATTTATTTTAGTAATTGTTTAGTTGCTTTCTGATGTACATGTATTTTCAGACATGGTCACGATGTCAAGCTACGGTCGAGTAGAACGACAATATCAGGCTAGTATCCTTTGATATACAGTTTGTCAGGAAAGGCTAGGAAACACGTCAAAATTCCTACCGTTTCCAACCCAGCCTAATAAACGTGATATAAAAAAGCACAAAGCATGCTATTATTTTTATCAAGTAATATGTATGCTAGCCGATGAACAACTATAAAATACATTTCTTTGAAAAGAACGCGCACTTGTCTACGTTGCCACGGTTGCGTCATTACGCTGGTGTCATTCGGTAACGCCATGTGACACGGTTCAACCAATGAAAAGTCAGTTTTCAATGCATTGTAACCCGGATATTCGTATCACGTCAATGTCTCATACGCCAATATGATATCAGTCAGTACGTATTCGGCCAATACAAAGCTCGTTACCAGATAAATAGGAGACATACACTGACGTTTGGTCCCAAAAGAAACATTTACACAAAAGTAATACCGACATCTTAGTTAAAGCGGCTCCACTCCAGATGGGATTACAGTGTACTGTATTTTTTTCACGCGATGTTTACCTGCATTTGCTATATATCTACACATTGCGAGCTCATTTTCGGTTGGTGGATGTTTATATTCGCGTTAAATCGTACTTTATACGTCCCTATACGAAAGGGCTTTTCCGTTTCCAATTCTATTTTTACTTGCGACCTGCTTGCCGTACGTAATCCCACGTGACACAAATGGCCCACAAATCATACTTCCGGGCATGCGCACATCGCGTCCAGCTATATCAACAACAATGTCCGACTCTGAGGTAAGTCGATACATATTAGCGTTATACACAGGCGTTCTATATGAAACGAATGTGTTTCAACATCAATACATTTCCAAATAACTTACTTTTACCTAGGGCAGACCACAGATGTTGTTTAAATATGTAGAAAGTATGTATTTTGTAACGGACGTGCTATCGCATCGGCAATTTTCGCAAAATTTCCGCGAAGTCACGGCTGCTGTGAAGACCCAGGTCCTCCATAATCTGCTTCCATGGGTTGATCTGGTCGCCAATATTGATTACTTGCTTGCGATATCGGCGATCACGCGATATTTTCCTTCTTTTTCGTTCTGAACATGTCAAAACCATGCTCGTCTCATCTTCCGCTCTGCGAGTCGCCATTTTGGTGGCCAAGACAGTCAACTGCGCATGTGCATGATACCACGTGACGGGCAATATCAGTATAGCGCGAATTATAAAAATAAATGGGAGTAACGCGCGCCACTCCCAACAAATTAATTAATATTAAATAAATAAATATCTATATGGCCACTTATAATTTTTAAACCTGTCGCAATAGTTACATCATTAGGTACTTATTTATTTAAAATAGTATCCGTTTTACCCCTCATCTGGAGTGGAGTCGCTTTAACATATATAAAACATAACACAAAGTTTAACAACGATACAGCAGACGTGACGACAATAACGTCGCTTGGAACGATCCGCGGGCAAACCTCCCAATGTGTGGGTTACAGCCAGTTTACATTGCTCTATCTGCTAGGTGTTTTTAGTTTGTCAGCTAACTTATTGTCTCGGACATCACCCATACATGTGCCAACGTAGCAAACATCGGCACAATCGTACAGTAGCGCTTTTCTGCTCCTTACCTATTTGTATATACTAATAATATCATATACATGTACATATCGTAATCGTATAGTATTGGTATATTTAATGTTGAGCATATCGTATGATCAAATACTATTGGTATGTTTGTACCGTATCATCGTATAGTACAAACGTATTATACGAATATTATACAAACATACGATATCCGTTCGTATATCCGATATATCCGTACGGATATGGTATGCATATACTATAATCAGGTATGTTTGTACGATACAAACGTACCAGAATTATACACATCTATGAAAATCGTATAAAACGTACGATTTGAATGGTATATCTATATGATATTGGTTGGTATGTACGGTACAAACATATCGTACGTTTATATTATATGCATATCGTATAGAAAACATATCGTATTGATATAGTATACGTATAGTATTGGTATAGTACGTATAGTTGACCTGCAGAAAAGCGCTACTGTATAACAACTTTAAGCATGTATAAGGCGATAGTACCCGTGCGCTACATAAAGCTCATCTCTGAGCGTATCAGCTAGTAATGGACCCTATGGAGTAGTCTTCCGATCTACGTATAGTAAATCATAGTAAATCAATGAATATAAAATTGCAGCATGACATATTAATGGAAGCAACAGTAACACACACGTAATTTATAAATTACATCCAAGTTATTTAATAGACCAGGGCCCGGTTGTTCAAAACACCAGTTAGCTTAACGTACTGTTAAATCCTTAACGGACTGTTAAATCCTTAACTGAATGGTTAAAATCTCTGTTAAAACAGAGATTTTAACCATTCAGTTAAGGATTTAACAGTCCGTTAAGCTAACGGATGTTTTGAACAACCGGGTCCAGACACCCAGTTACAGACACACATGTACCACTATTGTTGTAAGGTTTCAATACAAGCAAATATATTTTAGTGAGAATAATCACATGTATTGTCTCATCTAACAGTTTCATAGGATTGGAAAAAATACAAACTTCAATTTTATTGTTTCTGAGTGTGTTCTTAGTACACTGGCCAAACCTCTACCAACTTGAACCTCCCACTTTTCTCCGTTACCCTCGTGGACTAAATAGTATTTAAGATACTACATGTAGGAAAATGACAAATAAAACAAGCAAAGTCATGAGGCTTTCAAACGTGTGAGTGTGCAAGTAATACTGAAAAATGAACATTTATAAACAACAATAGTATATAAGGTCACAATATACGTCCATTGAGGCATGGCCAAACAGCAAGGGGAGGTAACTAATTGGAAACCAATATGGTTCTCATCCTCTTGCCAAGATAAACATGTGTAGCACATTTGGCTATGGTCGGTTATGCACAATAAGGTGAACATTACAAATGGCTGTCAATGGGAGATAGGTCATCCGACAATTTTGAAAATGAATAGGCTTCCTCGTTATCCCAAGATAAATACATGTAAGTTTACCAAGTTTGATTCCGATCCATTAAGCAGAACTTGAGTTGCTGTGTCGACAAGAATACATAGTGTTAAAATATAAAAAAATGCACATCTAAGGGGAGGTAAGTCATCGCAAATCAATAGTGTTCTTCGTCTTGCCGTGGTAAACATGCATATCGAATGTGGTTACGATCTGTCAAGTAGAACTTGATTTATTGCAAGGAAAATGATGCAGAGTGCGTCAATTAAAAATGACCTCTCAAGGGGAGACAAGTCACCGGACATTATTTTGCAAATGAATAGGGATCTTCCTCCTGTCGTGCTAAACATTTTACACCGAATTTTGGCTACGATTCGTCAATAAGTTATTGCATGGACAAGCTCTGTCTGCCCGTCCGTACAATGTGAATACATAATACGTCCCGTTTTTCCCGGTAATAGGACGATCTCTGTCCATATCAAGACAAAAGGACTACACCACGTGGTGTATTCTTACATATCTAAATTCTCACAAAGTATACAAAATGCTTGCAAAGCATAATCTCTGAAGCTGGTATATTTATTATTCATCGTAACATATGACTATTTACATTTAATTAGTAGTGATAATTGGAATAAATAACTGAAATTAGAGAATGTCATTTGAGGATTATTTTCACCAGTCACGGATCTCCGGAATAACGACAATTCGGTCCCTAATTAGACGTAAAAACTAATGCGAGCATGAACAACACTGCCGGAATATTTATGGTGGATTAAATAATTAATTAATTAAGCCAGTAGTTGATGCCTGTTTAATTTGGGAGGCATGATGGTCACGTTTACGTGCCAGCATCATGGCCCGGGTGTTTGTCCGCCGCACCTATAAACAGGAACAACTATTTTAACTAGTGTATAATTGTGTTGTATATCACATAATATGCTCTTCCACAAGATGTATTAATTATAAACACATTGCAAAGAAGTGAAATAATTGTTGTGATATATGTTACATGTAATGCACTAATATTTATGTTGTATATATAAACATGTTCAATCGCACTTTACGTTGTATAAAGAAATAAATTACTTGTTATCACATGGTATAACTTTCCTCTAGTGTATACATATACGACTGCGGCTAGTCAAGTGGAAAAATGCGTGTGACTAGTCTCCATATACGTGTATATACATGTGGGCAGCGCTCTGTGAAAACCAGCCTTAATGACACAATTTTTAATTTGCACTTTTTTGCATTTTTTTGATGCGGACACCTTTCAAAAACAATATGCTGAAAAGAAAATGCAAATATGTTTCATAGTTTTTGTTTTATCTGAATTTTTGTTGCACCATGTGAATCACGCAAGGAAAAAAAAGTAACGTCATCGAGAAAATGACGTTATTGAAACGCTGACGTTTGTACAATGCAACACAACAGCCTACAGTAGAAATGAGTGTTCATAGATTCACTGACTTTGCTTGCTGTAAACTGTATTTGCTGATAAGTTACACTAAATGTATCTACAAGTGTTAGTATGTATACTACATGTAACAGAATAAAACAGAATGATATGTACATGACATGTAGTGAACAAACCAAACGCACCACTATCAATGTTAAATCTATAATTAGCCGACATGTGACTTCGTAACTATCACAGATTATGCATATACATGTACCGTCAGAAAGATACATTGTAATTATTTGATAATTTAGTTCAGGATCTAATTGACGTTATTTACGTAACAGTTAATTGTGACGTCATTTATTTATGTAGACATTACATCACTCACCAAAGACCAAACACAAACAACTAAACGACATTCCTGGTGTTCGAAATTGAAACAGTCTGTGATTGAAACAAATGCACTATTTTCTGTAGAAATGAATGACCGGAATTTGGTTAGAATTTGGATAGGCCTATGGCTGCACATATCAATGACTTCAGCGCCCGATGGTGTCTAGAGGGTAGTCGGACACACCCGGGGAGTTTTAAACAAATTAAAAATCGACTGTCCATACCCGACTCTCGGAATTAAATTTACATCTCAGAAAGCGAGAGGAACGATTCCTGTGTAGCCAATATGACTGACGGACGGTCTTGTGTACATATACCTCGTACTAGCAGGTAGGAGTTCTATGGGGAAATCCTGCGCGCCATTGCCCCCACACGGAGAGGGCAGATATTGTTTGGTGTGTCCGCTTAAAACATCCTGTCTATGAATTTACTGCCGGTACTGACTTTTTATATAAATTTCTTCAAATTTTATAAATGTACGCATTTATCAACCGTACTTTGTAGATTCCTTCATATGATTTTATTTGCGTGACTGATGCCCGCGCGACAGCATGCGTATTTATTTAGTAAGTGGAATGTATAGTTGTTCAACAGAACATTCAGTGCAAAATTATCCATTACTGTGTATTTTTAAATGTGTGTCGGTTTGAATGTTTGATAATGGGTTTACCATTTGAAAACAAATATATATACATGTACATAAACCTGTCAATGTCGGGAAAATGTGTCGATGTGACATACATGATTGTATAATTGTTATAAAATGTTCTGATAAAATACCGGCAGTATATAAGCATAATAGTACTGGTGCATGTATATGTATACACTGTATCCTCTCGTCGGGAATAATTAATTTGAAAACGAAATTTGCAATTTAATTGTGTTGCGTTTCAGAAAACTTGAGGACAGTCAACTCATGTGTAAACAAAGACATGAGTGGCCAACCAAGCCATGCTAAAAAGCACCGTGGCATACATGTACTTACATGTATTTTGAATTCATGTCTGCACACTGTATAATCAAGTTAGTGATTTACACAATAAATTTGTACCAACCACAAAATTGCGACATTTGTTTGAAGCGTCTCGTTTGAATTTAGACGCGTTGAATCTGCAAATATAGAATTTGTGTATTCCAGGGCGGATTCGCGTAGGGGAAACCCCGGCGCGCGCCCCCCTAAAATTTGGCGAGTAAAGATATGTTTGCTCTAAAATGCGCTATAACGCAGAAAAATGGGGTGTAGATATCAAAAATATTCCGGAGGGCACACCGTTGGACCCACCTAGCAGTCTCCCGAGCTCCGCTTGGTCGACGAACAAACGGTGCTAGTTCGAAAATATAGTAAACTATTTAAATTAAGAAGTCCCGCCCCCCCCCCCCCCCCCCCCCCCCCCCCCCCCCCCCCCTAACCTGAAATACTGGATCCGCTCCTGGTATTTGCTTTATATATTATTTACACGCCTCCGACTACAAGGTGCATGATCACGTGGTTATAACAACAACAACAGTGGCTGAAAGTGTTGAAATCTTGAAAGTATTATTTGATATTTTCCTTAATATGAAACAGACTTTGATGAAATATGGCGCAGCAAACGCGTCTTCATGAGCTGCACTTGGTGATCCAGTGAGTTTGGCACAGACTTATGTCGTTTTTGCGAAGAAACGATTATTCTTCGCAAAAACGACAGAGGTTTGGGCGAAAATACAAAGACGGCCAAATGCAGCTTAACAATACTCGTTTGATGCGCCATATTGCATCAAAATCCGTTACGTAATAAATAAATCCCAAAGTCGGAACTGAGTTTGTACAGCGTGTACGGTTCCGTCTTAGACGGCCGAAAACACCCGATCCCGCTCTAATCTGAACGGGAACGTATAGCATAATTAGCAATAATCACACCAGCAACATTAAACTATTTGTGAGCCGTAAAGCGTACGGCTATAAATAGGACAACTTATTGCAATGACGCTACAATTCCAAGTGTCCTTTGCGACGTAATTTTCAGCCTTTCATGACGTTGTCATTAAAGGTACATGCCCACGCAGCAGGTTACACTGTTCTACTACTTTTCATTTTCTGTCATGCCTTATATGAGCCATTTGTCTACCCACTAACGAGTTGTTTTTAATTACGGCGCGTGTTAATTGGTGTTAAATCGCATTTTATATGCCGCGACCAGAAAGAGTATTTTCCGACCTCGTGCAACACGCGTCACGTGACACGGTCAATTATATCACATATTTGACATGCGCAGTGAAGTATCGGAAGGTGAGAAGAAAAATCTCTGTTAGAGACCAAATCTAAATCTCCACGTAACTCTTTCCATTTGGTGATCTGGTCGCCAATATTAACCACTCTCTCTATGTACTGCCTGTCCCTCAGACATTTCGCTTTTTGTTTGGCCGACGCCGTTTCATACAATTTCCGTCCTGGACGTTTCGACATGTTGATATTCTTGTTTACATATTGGGAAGCCTACTGGCGCGCGTAGTATACTGCGCATAGGTACCGCAAGCCGTGATATGAAAGTCGTCGTCCCCGCACATTATCAAAATAGACTGTTATCGCCGCGCGTCGCTAACAGTAAATTGATAATTAATAAATGATTATATTTGTATAGCGGGCACTCGTAATTTTTAGAAATGGTGGAATAGTGACATAATTATACACTTATTTAATTCCTATAAAGAAGATTTTGTGCCTTCTGCGTGGGCTTGTACCTTTAAGGCTGGTTTTCACAGAGCGCGGCCCATGTGTATATGTACCTTCGAATAATAATTACAATATTCATATTTTGTTCAACAATGCTTATTTCGAATATTGGATTAACATGTAGATCAATCACTGGACCTGATTGCGTACGTTTTATTTGTCAAACCCACATTAATACCAAACAGTTGATTAAATCTTCATACATGTACCTCCATTCGCAACTTTTGAGCCACATATCATAATTGCCGATTAATAGTTTTCTCTAAAATATAGAAATGCATGCCCTCAAGCTAAGTATGCGTACCAGCCACATAGTATCAATTGCTTTTACATCTCAACTGTGCATTCGCTTGAAATACATACGCTGCGCTCTTTTCACTTTATCAGGACACGTTGTGAATAGAAGCTGTATTGCTTTATTATGTCATGCATTCACATTCGACCAAGTTGAACACATTCGGTAGTACATGTATGCAACACCCACACATTGTGCAACACGACAAATGCATGTACATGTATATACATTATTTCAACTGGATGTAGAGGCTTAATATATTTCAGCTATAGGGGCCAATTGCATTCGACGGAGCTGACACGTGGAAATGGATGTCACATGTCGGGGAAAACACAAAGTAATAACAACACCATAGTTCGGAGCAATCCCACATGCAAAAACAATATTAAGCAAATATATGTACTTTAAAGGTACATGCCCACTCAGTGGGCACAACATGTTCTTTATATCGGAGACATCATCTGATATATTCTTTTGGCGAAATAAACATTAATTCACCATTACCCAACGTATTGATTGACATTATTATACATTTTATATCCGAGGTACATTTCCACACTGATATCAGGGGCGATAACCGTGTGTCCTTAAAATGTTAATGGACATTACTATTTGTTCGCTGTATTTAATTTTTGATGTGCAATTATCATACTTTATAATCTGTTGAAAATATAATTTGTTCAGGTGACGCATTTAATTAGTATACCTAATTAAAAGATACCATGCCTCATTTGCATATGAAAATAGCCTGGTACGAACGCGCGTCATTATCATTGACACACATATTACTAAATTATTATACCTGTATAGCGGCGACTCGTAATCTTTAGAACAGGTGTAATAGTGACACAATTATACATTTATTAATCTATAAAGCAACCAGTTTTTGTGCCTACTGAGTGGGTATGTACCTTGCAACATTAATAACAAGTAAAATTGTACTTACTTGACTGGTTCAAACGGTACCCTCTCTTATATAGGACGAGGCCGAGGAGAACGATGACACACACGACAGCTAATGCACCGACAACCCCACCCACTACTGGCACCAACACGGACGACGTTTCGCCACCATCACCTGTGATAAATATAACATATGGCAGGGTTAGGACTGCGACAATAATAATAATAATATCTTTATTTCCTCCACACAGGAGAGCATAAACACCAAACATATGTACACGTGCAGCTGGGAACACGAACCAAAGCAATTAACCTTACCACAAGTGATAGCCCGGTACTGGAGTGCCAGAAATCACAGTCACTGGCCACGAATTATGGCAACAAAACACAATCATATTATATACATACATAGAAGGAACACAAGAACATACCCGATGCACCATGAGGAAATTGTCAACAGGCGACGATTGTAGGCCCAAATCAAGCCACGCAACAGGGTAGCCGAATGAGGAACTGCAATGTCATATTAATCGAATCAATTATGGCATTTCTACTGCATCATTGAGGTTCCTACACGGTCACAGAATGCGAGACCGACAAGTAGCTATGTATATCAACTTGGTCTCGTAGTGACCTTGTGTGTCACTGATCAATCGCATAGAAATATCTAGTCGGACACATGGAGTGGACAAGTCGGTAATTTTCGTGCGTTCCAGCCATCAGCCATTTTCATCTGTTATATCGTTTGACAAAGAAAGCAATATGTACATGTATAAAACCCAGGAGACCCGACTCCTATCAATTAAATGTATATTAGCCCAGTAAAATATGTCAGTTTTCTGGACAGGTTTGTGCCTGTGTTTTCAATAACATGAACCACCATCATAAATAGCCTCATACACAGAACATCGCACAGTGTACTACTTTTATCCCGTTAACACAGTGCGTATGTGCCGTGAAACACGGTGCCGTGAAACATTTTTGATATCCAGTCAATACAATTTTTGCATTTTACAGCCATTTGAAGGTGTTGACGGGATAAATAGAATAGTAGGTTAGTGCCGTGAATGGGAAAAAATATCTGGCGCGGCACGGAAACGGGATGTGCTCGGCAGAACCTCGCCCATCCCGTTTCCTGAGCCTTGCTAGATATTTTTTCCCATTCACGGCACTAACCTACTATTCTCTATCTATTTTCCTTATTTCTGAACCAAAGTATATGTTGTTACCACACATTTGAACCGTCTCGGCGAGACGGTTCAAATGAGTGGTCACAACATATACTTCTGATGAGAAATAAAGAAATTATTGAGCCTTGCCGGATATTTTTTCCCATTCACGGCACTAACCAACTATTCTCTATATATTCCCACTATTGTACTCTGTTATTAGCTATCCAATGCAGTGACATATGTAAGTTACCTTAGTGTATTGTCCCTGGTTTCTACTCACGTACTATGCAAGTAAATATGGCTTTACCAATGGGTAACGTGTACACAAACATAGGATGTGCATCAGAGTGAAACGTTTACACATGAAACTTTATTTTGAGATTGATTGAGAAAAATGCTCAGATATCCAGTCTTTTTTATTGGTTGCTGGCATAATATGTGTAGCACGCCGTTATCATATCGTTCTATTATGTATTGTACCAAATTGTATTTGGTTTATTGTCATATTATTTGCTGTATGTGTCGAACGCACGAAGTGGTGAAACAGTGCGATGGCTGGTACATACAAATATGACGGGGATGGCAACTCAATGTGCCATATAGTATACCGTAACAAGACAATATTCAACTATATTATATTCATATATCACGGCCACTCTTATGAAGCAATTGTCATTGAAGTCAATTGTATATATCTGTGTCGTTGATATAATACCTGAACATTTTTGGGATTCTGAATTAGAGGTATATTATTCGATCTTTGAAAATTGCACCTACCTGTATTATGTGATTCTTTTACAGACACCTCCATGCACGTGCCACTATATCTGTGACAGGAGCTACAGCCTTGGCATCGCTCCAAACACGTGTCGCCGTAATATCCCGGCTTACATCCGCCGATACAGACTCCGCCCTCTCGCTGGCACACGCTGGTATCCGGCTGTCCTTCCACTTCCAGGCAGTTATTGTTACATCGGGATTCACACGAGGGACCGGAGTACTCCCGCGAGCATCCTTCAATACAGTTTCCGTTAGATGTGTTGCAGTTCCTATTTAAGCATCCTTCGTTGCAGACATTTTCACACGTATCTTTCCAGCGTCCTGGTACACATCCATGTGTACACTTGCCATCAGTTTGTTCACATGTCACTATATTATTTTCAGGCGTACACCCATCACTTTGGTTACACACAGCACAGCCTGGAGGACAGCCTACATCGCATTTGTCTCCATACCATCCGTCGCCACATCCGTTCAAACATGTACCATTTCGTTGGTCGCACGTCACTCGTCCAGCGTATGATCTACAATCCGTATTACACACCTTACATCCAGTATTGGTTGGGAAATATCTTGATTCACATTCCGTGCACATAGGATCAGTGGATGCAACTGCATACCGAGTTGAACATTCCAAGCAATTATCTAAGTTACTACAGTTACTCTGACAAGTCTTCCCATACAATCCTTTGATGCAGTCTTGAATACAATCACCGGATGAGTTACAGCGCTGGTGTGTACAATTCTGGCTGCAGGGGCAACATCCCTGGTTTCGTGGGTACCAGGTATCATCGACACATACAGTGCATGTACCTTCACTGTATATGGAACATTTACTGGTGCGACAAATACATGCCGTAAATGTGTTGATATTATAATAGTCAGAATTACAGCTCTCACATGCCGGTCCATTGTGTCCTGTAATGCATTCCGTACATTCAGTTTTAGAGCTACACTTTGTACACGGACTATCACACTGGTTACATGTATTCCCATCACTGAGATAGTATCCAGCTGCACACGCAGAACATTGTCGGTAGTCAGAACCGGTACATGCCGTACACCGGCTATCACACTGGTTACATGTATTCCCACTGAGATAGTATCCAGCTGCACACGCAGAACATTGATAATAGTTTGAACCTGTACATGCTGTACACCGGCTATCACACTGGTTACATGTAGTCCCACTGAGATAGTATCCAGCTGCACACGCAGAACATTGCGAATTGTCTGAACAGGTACATGCCGTACACCGGCTATCACACTCAGTCTGGTTACATGTAGTCCCACTGAGATAGTATCCAGTTGCACACGCAGAACATTTCGTGTAGCCGGAACCGGTACATGCCGTACACCGGCTATTACACTGGAAACATGCATTCCCAACCAATCTGAGAAAGTGTCCAGCTGCACACGCAGAACAATGCCCATTAGATGAACCGGTACATGCCGTACACCGGCTAGCACACTGGTTACATGTATTCCCACTGAGATAGTATCCAGCTGCACACGCAGAACATTGTCGGTAGTCGGAACCGGTACATGCCGTACACCGGCTATCACATTGGTTACATGTATTCCCACTGAGATAGTTTCCAGTTGCACACGCAGAACATTGCAAATAGTCTGAACCGGTACATGCCGTACACCCGCTATCACACTGGTTACATGTATTCCCACTGAGATAGTATCCAGCTGCACACGCAGAACATTGCAAGTAGTCTGAACCGGTACATGCCGTACACCGGCTAGCACACTGGTTACATGTATTCCCACTGAGATAGTATCCAGCTGCACACGCAGAACATTGCAAATAGTCTGAACCGGTACATGCCGTACACCGGCTATCACACTGGTTACATGTAGTCCCACTGAGATAGTATCCAGTTGCACACGCAGAACATTTTGTGTAGCCGGAACCGGTACATGCCGTACACCGGCTATTACACTGGAAACATGCATTCCAACTGAGAAAGTGTCCAGCTGCACACGCAGAACAATGCCCATTAGATGAACCGGTACATGCCGTACACCGGCTAGCACACTGGTTACATGTATTCCCACTGAGATAGTATCCAGCTGCACACGCAGAACATTGGTAATAGTTTGAACCGGTACATGCTGTACACCGGCTATCACACTGGTTACATGTAGTCCCACTGAGATAGTATCCAGCTGCACACGCAGAACATTGCGAATTGTCTGAACCGGTACATGCCGTACACCGGCTATCACACTCAGTCTGGTTACATGTAGACCCACTGAGATAGTATCCAGTTGCACACGCAGAACATTTCGTGTAGCCGGAACCGGTACATGCCGTACACCGGCTATTACACTGGAAACATGCATTCCAACTGAGAAAGTGTCCAGCTGCACACGCAGAACAATGCCCATTAGATGAACCGGTACATGCCGTACACCGGCTAGCACACTGGTTACATGTATTCCCACTGAGATAGTATCCAGCTGCACACGCAGAACATTGTCGGTAGTCAGAACCGGTACATGCCGTACACCGGCTATCACACTGGTTACATGTATTCCCACTGAGATAGTATCCAGTTGCACACGCAGAACATTGCAAATAGTCTGAACCGGTACATGCCGTACACCTGCTATTACACTGGTTACATGTATTCCCACTGAGATAGTATCCAGCTGCGCACGCAGAACATTGCAAATAGTCTGAACCTGTACATGCCGTACACCCGCTATCACACTGGTTACATGTATTCCCACTGAGATAGTATCCAGCTGCACACGCAGAACATTGCAAGTAGTCTGAACCGGTACATGCCGTACACCGGCTAGCACACTGGTTACATGTATTCCCACTGAGATAGTATCCAGCTGCACACGCAGAACATTGCAAATAGTCTGAACCGGTACATGCCGTACACCGGCTATCACACTGGCTACATGTAGTCCCACTGAGATAGTATCCAGTTGCACACGCAGAACATTTTGTGTAGCCGGAACCGGTACATGCCGTACACCGGATATTACACTGGAAACATGCATTCCAACTGAGAAAGTGTCCAGCTGCACACGCAGAACATTGCCCATTAGATGAACCGGTACATGCCGTACACCGGCTAGCACACTGGTTACATGTATTCCCACTGAGATAGTATCCAGCTGCACACGCAGAACATTGTCGGTAGTCAGAACCGGTACATGCCGTACACCGGCTATCACACTGGTTACATGTATTCCCACTGAGATAGTATCCAGTTGCACACGCAGAACATTGCAAATAATCTGAACCGGTACATGCCGTACACCTGCTATTACACTGGTTACATGTATTCCCACTGAGATAGTATCCAGCTGCGCACGCAGAACATTGCAAATAGTCTGAACCGGTACATGCCGTACACCCGCTATCACACTGGTTACATGTATTCCCACTGAGATAGTATCCAGCTGCACACGCAGAACATTGCAAGTAGTCTGAACCGGTACATGCCGTACACCGGCTATCACACTGGTTACATGTAGTCCCACTGAGATAGTATCCAGTTGCACACGCAGACATTTTGTGTAGCGGAACCGGTACATGCCGTACACCGGATATTACATGGAAACATGCATTCCAACTGAGATAGTGTCAGCTGCAACACGCAGAACAATGCCCATTAGATGAACCGGTACTGCCGTACACCGGCTAGCACACTGGTTCATGTATTCCCACTGAGATAGTATCCAGCTGCACACGCAGAACATTGTCGGTAGTCAGAACCGGTACATGCCGTACACCGGCTATCACATTGGTTACATGTATTCCCACTGAGATAGTATCCAGTTGCACACGCAGAACATTGCAAATAGTCTGAACCGGTACATGCCGTACACCCGCTATCACACTGGTAACATGTATTCCCACTGAGATAGTATCCAGCTGCACACGTAGAACAGTGTCGGGAGTCATAACTTGTACATGTCGTACACCGGGTATCACACGGGTAACACCAGTTGTTGTAAATGTAGAAATTGTCGTTACATGCAGTACACATCTTTCCAGTACATTCGCCACAATTTTCTGTCTGGCACTCTGCTTCTACCACACCTGCAACACAGCACATGCCATTTATTGTGTTATACATACCACATTGGAACTATATTGTTTTGTATTATGTTCTCCTTGGAGATTGTGTTTAATTTTATCACGCACAATCAAAACCTGAGATAGAGAGGTGAGCTATGTTGCCAATGCACCACCAGCTGCTGAAGGAACATTTGTAAACATGACGCTGTTGGGTTGTGGACTGTCAAGAGCATGTTACATGCATATGTAATAGAGAAACTAGCTTAATTCATTTAAAAGTTACAACATCAATTTATAACTACCATCAGCAACAAAATTAGCGTTCGCAAAGTCCTGTTGAGACCATGATCATAGGCGGATAGACGGTTTCCACAGTTCGACGTAATGGGAGTATAACATGTACATATTGTGGTGGTAATTTTTCTGGATTCCAGAATTACAATTCTTTATCATTCGCCCTACTTTCCAAGCCAAAATATCCGGCAAGTATGGCGCTGTACTTAATTCACATATTGCAAGATTTAACCCCAATACATTTTCATGTTACCAGAGTTAAGGACCAACTATATATTATATAAGATAATTGCTTCGTAAATGTGATGGAATATATGATTAACATATATGTGAACACTGCCTCTTTACTGTATCCTATACGGCACCTGGGGTGGCTATGTCTGCCATATTTGTGTGTTCCATTAGCCAATTTCACATGTTCTGCTGTTTGACAAAGCAGTCAAAATGTGATGTAGAACATATGATATAATGCAGCTAATCACATGTATCACTTTTACCTGGCAAACCACGGAGCACATACCATATATACCCACTACTGTACTCTGTTATTAGCTATCAAATCCAGTGACATGTAAGCCATTGCCTGAGTATATTGTCCTTGGTATCTAGTCACCTAATATGAGAGTAGATATGGCCTTACCTATATGGGCAATATGTACACTAACATAGGCTGAGCATCAGATTGGAAAGTTTAAACATCAACATTTATTTTGAGATTGATGGGAGAAATGCTCAGATATCTCGCCTTTTGTATAGTGTGCTGGCATAATATGCATAGATCGCCGTTCTCTTATATGTATATTATGTATTGCACCAAAGTATAGTTGGTTTACTTCATATTGTTTGCTGTATGTGTCACACGCACAAAGTGGTGAAACTGTACGATGGCTTGTACATACAAAGATGGCGGAAATGGCAACTCAATGCTCCATACAGTATACAGTAACAAGGCAATATTCACATATGTTATATTCATATATCACATCACTCTTATGAAGCAATTATAATTGAAGTCAAGTGTATCTATATATTACCTAATACCTGCTCACTCGCATTTAATGTTAAACATTGAAATACATGAATAATAACATTTTTTTCACATACTGCACTGGTACATTGTTTTTCGTGTGCACTGTACTGGCATATTGTACTGACACACATAAACTAAATGTTTAATGATTTGCATACGAGGACACTGACGCGCAAGGTGAACAAAACAGCTACATATCAAGATGTTAAGCTTATGCAATAACAATAATAAATGTCTTAATTCAATACGCTCTTTATTCAATTCGTTAACTCAGTTCATGAAACTCAGAATATGCTCTTGTTATAACATCGGTGTAATCGTTTAATCATGGAAGAGGTAGTATTGACTGGTATGTATTGTTCCACAAACCTCTCGACTATGGATTGCCGTCATATCACCCTGAGACAAGGATAGTAAACAGTAAATATGCAGTCATATCACTCTGAGACAAGCATAGTAAACAGTAAGTATGCCGTTATGACACCCTCAGACAAGCATAGTCAACAGTAAATGTGCCGTCATACATGTAGCAATCTGGGACAAGTATAGTAAACAGTAAATATGCCGTCATATCACCATGAGACAAGTATAATAAACAGTAAATATGCAGTCATATCACAATGAGACAAGCATAGTAAACAGTAAATATGTCGTCATATAACTCTGACACAAGCATAGTAAACAGTAAAATTAATATGCCTTCATAGCACACAGACACAAGCATAGTAAACAGTAAATATGCCGTCATAGCACACTGACACAGGCATAGTAAACAGTAAATATGCCGTCATAGCACACTGACACAAGCATAGTAAACAGTAAATATGCCGTCATAGCACACTGACACAAGCATAGTAAACAGTAAATATGCCGTCATAGCACACTGACACAAGCATAGTAAACAGGAAATATGCCGTCATAGCACACTGACACAAGCATAGTAAACAGTAAATATGCCGTCATAGCACACTGACACAAGCATAGTAAACAGGAAATATGCCGTCATAGCACACTGACACAAGCATAGTAAACAGTAAATATGCCGTCATAGCACACTGACACAAGCATCGTAAACAGTAAATATGCCGTCATTGCGCACTGACACAAGCATAGTAAACAGTAAATATGCCGTCATAGCACACAGACAAAAGCATAGTAAACAATAAATATGCCGTCATATCACCATGAGACACGTATAGTAAACAGTACATATGCCGTCATAGCACACTGACACAAGCATAGTAAACAGTAAATATGCCGTCATATCAATCTGAGGCAAGCATAGTAAACAGTAAATATGCCGTAATAGCACTCTGAGACAAGCTTAGTAAACAATAAATATGCCGTCATATCACCATGAGACACGTATAGTAAACAGTATATATGCCGTCATATCAATCTGAGGCAAGCATAGTAAACAGTAAATATGCCGTCATATCAATCTGAGGCAAGCATAGTAAACAGTAAATATGCCGTCATAGCACTCTGAGACAAGCATAGTAAACAGTAAATATGCCGTCATAGCACTCTGAGACAAGCATAGTAAACAGTAAATATGCCGTCATAGCACACTGACACAAGCATAGTAAACAGTAAATATGCCGTCATATCAATCTGAGGCAAGCATAGTAAACAGTAAATATGCCGTCATAGCACTCTGAGGCAAGCAAAGTAAACAGTAAATATGCCGTCATAGCACTCTGAGACAAGCATAGTAAACAGTAAATATGCCGTCATATCACCATGAGACAAGCATAGTAAACAGTAAATATGCCGTCATATCACAATGAGACAAGCATAGTAAACAGTAAATATGCCGTCATAGCACTCTGAGACAAACATAGTAAACAGTAAATATGCCGTCATATCACCATGAGACAAGCATAGTAAACAGTAAATATGCCGTCATAGCACTCTGAGACAAGCATAGTAAACAGTGAATATGACGTCATATCACTCTGAGACAATGATATTAAACAGTAAATATGTCGTCATATAACTCTGACACAAGCATAGTAAACAATAAGTATGCCGTCATATCACTCTGAGACGAGCATAGTACATGCAAACAGTAAATATGCCTTCATAGCACTCTGAGACAAGCATAGTAAACAGTAAATATGCCGTCATAGCACTCTGAGACAAGGATAGTAAACACAAATTATGCCGTCATATCACTCTCAGACAAGGATAGTATGGTATAACGATGGTATAACGATATTAAACAGTAAATATGCCGTCATATCACTCTCAAGGACAAGGATAGTAAACAGTGAATATGAAGTCATATCACTCTGAGACAATGATATTAAACAGTAAATATGTCGTCATATAACTCTGACACAAGCATAGTAAACAATAAATATGCCGTCATGTAACTCTGACACAAGCATAGTAAACAGTAAATATGCCGTCATATCACTCTGAGACGAGCATAGTAAACAGTAAATATGCCTTCATATCACTCTGAGACGAGCATAGTAAACAGTAAATATGCCTTCATATCACTCTGAGACAAGCATAGTAAACAGTAAATATGCCTTCATATCACTCTGAGACAAGCATAGTAAACAGTAAATATGCCGTCATATCATCTGAGACAAGCATAGTAAACAGTAAAATATGCCGTCATATCACTCTGAGACAAGCATAGTAAACAGTAAATATGCCTTCATATCACTCTGAGACAAGCATAGTAAACAGTAAATATGCCTTCATATCACTCTGAGACAAGCATAGTAAACAGTAAATATGCCGTCATATCACTCTGAGACAAGCATACAGTTGTTTCTGTCAAAATGTTCCGGGTTTATAAGTGTACAAAGTGTTGTGCGTTGCGTATCCGTGGAGTTTCCGTTAGTTGCGTTTCAAACCGTGTGTCGTCTACGTGTAATACGTTTTCGGCCATGCGTTGCGTTTCCCCACTCTTGCGCATGCGCGAAAGTCGAACAAACCGTGTTCAACGCATTGAGTTTCAAAAGCGTGTAATCCGTGTACAACGGTTATAAACGTATACAACGGTTGTAAACAACGCATTGAGTTTCAAAAGCGTGTAATCCGTGTACAACGGTTGTAAACGTATACAATGGTTGTAAACGTATACAACGCTAAGGTAAACCGTTTAATGACTAAACGCTTTCTTTGACGAACGGTTACACGCATCTACATATACACGGCACCGTACAGATGAAACCGTGTTATACGTATTACACGTTTCCACGGGTTTTAACGCATTACACGTTTTGGTATGCCAACCGTGTATCGCGTAGAATTCGCATGCTCAGATCGTTCTTCGTGTGTGTATATATACTTCTAGACTCATTGCAGGGCTTCTAACATTTTCAGTTTTCTGGTTCTGGACCAATTTGTGAACTCTCAGACCGATTGAGATTTGAAAACTAGTCTTAAAAATCGGTCCGAGAAAAATTGCCAGTCGGCTGCTATTTCGCTATAAACCTCGTAAATTTACCGGTTTTGACCACCAAGTAATTTATGACACATATCCGCGGGCCATATCCGTGTTAAACCAGTGTGCAGCTCGCTGTGTATTCAGTTTCTCCAAATATCGATTAATCTTAACACACGCGTGGGACAGGTGTATAGCGGATTAGTGACTGAAATAGACTGGCTTCAGCGTAAAGATACGAGAGTTCCTAGACTCGCCATTTCTGATGATGTTAACATAAAATAAAGAAACCATGCACTGTGTGTATCTGTGTTCGTAATATTTAACCCCAAGTAACTGACACGGACTGCCCGGACTATTCCATATTAAGTTAGGAACTGTTACATTACGCTGTATTAGGGGTCATTTTTGTGTATATAAAATGTACATAGGAATGCCGCAGATCCTGATGAGCCGGCTCACGTGATCTACAATTCCCAAACATTTTGATAAACGACAAGGTACATCTGTCGTGTTAAAAGCGTGTCTCATTAGGCATCAGGGATTAGGGATCAATTGAAGTGCTAAATCACACCGCCGATGTACTTTGAACTCGATCTGAGGGTATGTATTCGCGATATTTTAAAAGGGACGAAACAAGGACGCCTCGAAGCGATCGGGGCCGAACAGGTATTTGCGTTAAAACGTGTAACCGTTGTACACGTTTCAACGCTTTCATATAGCTACACGCTTCCAGGTAAAGCGTTGTACACGTTTCAACTCTTTCACCTCGCTACATATGTATACGCCAAAGCGTGTTATACGCCTTGAAGCTAAACGTATTACACGCTTTAAAACTAAACGGTTTGACAATGTGTATTACACGTGTACGAACCGTGTTACACGTTTAAACAACGTATACAACGCTTTTAAACTAAACGGTTTGACAATGTGTATTACACGTGTACGAACCGTATTATACGTTTAAACAACGTATACAACGCTACAGCAAACCGTTGCGTTCGCGTTGCGTTCGCGTTGAGTTTGCAAGTGTTGTCTACGGTGGAACAAAAACGGAGACTGCACTGTAGTAAACAGTAAATATGCCGTCATATCACTCTGAGACAAGCATAGTAAACAGTAAATATGCCGTCATATCACTCTGCGACAGGGATAGTAAACAGTAAATATGCCGTCATATCACTCTGGGACAATGATATTAAACAGTAAATATGCCGTCATATCACTCTGCGACAGGGATAGTAAACAGTAAATATGCCGTCATATCACTCTGGGACAATGATATTAAACAGTAAATATGCCGTCATATCACTCTGAGACAAGCGTAGTAAACAGTAAATATGCCGTCATATCACTCTGGGACAATGATATTAAACAGTAAAAAATATGGCGTCATATCACTCTGGTACAATGATATTAAACAGTAAATATGCCGTCATATCACTCTGAGATAAGCATAGTAAACAGTAAATACGAGTTACCTGACTGGAGGATGGCCAAGTAGAAGAAAACCCAAACCTCGACAAAGAGTCGTCTCCTCATGGTGAAATGTTGCTCTGTCTGAAACGAGGGGAGAGTATGGTTAGTATAAGCATATCTTATATGTATTATTGTTACATGAAATGTACATGATGTAAATCACGAGCAAAATGCGAGGTAATATGAATGGTATTCGGAAGAAAACAAATTGCTTATGCGAATCTGTCTCCCGATGGGTAGTAACAGAGAGTCAACGTGGATGATTAAGTGAACCAGTCATTGGAGTGTCTATGCGGCGAGTATACCTGATGGTAGTAAACCCCCACGTGCCTCCTTGCCAAAGGCGTATGTCATAGTCAGGTAGGGTCTGTGAGTACAGGAGATCGTAACACGGGCCTTGGTGAAAATTAATACATTTCCAGATGTATTCGTAAGGTCTCTACAGAATAAGTCCTGCAACTTCCTTAGCTGTTCCACTCATTCGAATAATAATTACAATGTGAGTAAGTGTGCACTTAATCCAACTGTCGGCTAGTGGGACGTCCGATGCTACGCCATAACTGTGCTTAATCAAGTGGTGATAAATCATCAACATGATGTGCACTTGTAGTTATATCAAATAACTCTTTCAAGTCTACAGAGCTCTATCATAAAGGACGCAACCAGTGCTTATCCAGGTGATCCGGTTCGTTACGATCCGTCTCATCGGGATTTGCACTATTTGCAGACATTGTCTTGTTTCTAGAACATTACCCTTTTCTGGAAAATGGAATAGTCTGAAAATAACAAGGGAGTGTCCATTCCAGTTACTTAGGGGTGAAAGGGTTACTGGTCATGCGTCTACACAGGTAGTCCCAGTAGCAGAGAGTGGGTGTGCATGTAGCTATCTAGGTGGTAGTTGATGATGTGTGAGTGTGTCATACCGACACAGGACTGTCCACCCGGCCATAGCGAGCCATTCTTACAGGCTCGCGTTGTATCACACTGTTGGGTAGAAAGTAAGTAACGGAGACAAACAATATGATATACTAGCTTCCGATATTCCATTTAATAATATGTTGGTTGTTGGCATACATATGTTTGTAAGTTCGTTGCATAGTTGATTGTACAAATTGAATTGCGGAAATAAATGTTCAGTGCCTTCGATTTGTCCGCATACACACTTGGGGTTAACTGTTATATCTTTTGAGTACATAATTATGTGATTCCTCAGACGAGTGTGAAGTATGTCCGTCTGACGATTTCGTGTAAAGTAGTACTTTGGAATAGAGACATTATGGAAATATTTGGATGTTAATGCGGAAATCAGGAGATAACGTGTTCCATTCACTGATACTTGACGGCAGAAATGAATTATAATATTGGGTTGTGTGATAATTTATTTTTCGTGTATTTTCTTTGTTACGTAAATTGTACATGTACATGTACGTGGTTGCATTGCCAACAGTCGTTGGCAGTAGCGATAATAGGTAAGTTGGGCATAGTTGATTTTGCATTGTGTACATCATTATTAGCTTATGTTTATGTCTTCTATTTGTTAAAGGTTTCGAGCCTGTTTCGTTATAGAGGGATTCTAAATACACATGTTTGGTAGTTCCTGATACTATTCTGGATGCTTCCAATTGTATTTATCGCGATCTTTTAGCTCATAATGAGTGCAATTGTCACTTACGACATCGGCATATTCCAAAATGAGTCTATATATAGACGCAAGTGCATTGCGGCATAGACGGAATTTAGATGTTTTATTATGTTTATGCGTTGCCATGATTAGCTTTTATAAATTAATATACTCTACATGTTCTATGTGGGCATGCCAAGTAACAGCTTTTGAGAAACATAGTCCCAGGTGTTTATGTTATGTGACTTCTTTTATAAATTCTTCTTCTATTTATAGATTATGATTGACGTCATTTGGGTGTAATATAACTCGCTAATAATTACTCCGCAAACAAATAATACGGCATAGAATAAAACTGCCATAAGATTGACAACATGTTTGAATACAATTGAATACTAAGTGTACACACATAATTTTACAGCTATTGCCATTAATTCAGTTGACGAGTGTCTCACCCACGGAAATCAAAGTCAAGGTTATCCGAATGACACTGGGTGCATAGTAGTTAGGGACCCATTCTATACCTGATCATCATTTTTTTTCAAATATAATTGATTCGTATAAATTATGTGATTTTTTCCGACCAATCCCATCGTCAGAAAATGATTTTCATACTAGTCCATTTATAAAATGGGGATGTTTTTTTGCAATATGAAAATTCCTTGCAAACAGTGGAGCACCTGTGAGACGGTTGGTCACGAGCCGGATCATCTGAATATACACTGTTTACAAACACCACTATAGAGGAATGTCTTTTGAAAGGGTTACAGAAGGAAATCCCAGCATTGCTGCAGACATGTTGCATATACCATACAAAATTAACGCACACATTAAAACTGGCATGGTATTTTCGCGGATCCACACGATGTGAAAACTAGTAGTATATCAGTCGTACGTATATCATCGCTTAGTCACTTCCCTCAAACTAAAAATATTCGCTCTTAAAAGTGCATCGTAACATATTGGTTGGCGTATTTTCGCGGGCCCCGAATCGGAATGTTTCATCAAGCACAAAATATTCGTTTTTAAACGTACATCGTAACATATTGGTTGGCGGGCCCGTAAAAACTAAACACTAAGACAAAAACAGCTATGGCTCACAACGATCAAATGCATGGCATACAGTGAAACCTCTCTAAGCCGGACACCCTGGGGATCTCATAGGGTGTCCGGTTTAGAGAGGTTTCACTGTACATTTAACCATTACAATCAATTTTGGCAGACATATCGCAGGACTGAACTACATACGTAACCTGGTAACGATCTATACATTTTGTTACAACCATGACTGGTGTTTCGAGTATGGAATGGCGCACAGATCCGGATCAAACTATGGATCTACACTGGTCGCAAAACCCATAAGCCATATTTCTCCAATCACAGCCAAAAATTGTGCTTTGACTTATTTGCATTCAAAGCCTTGTTATCGAAACCATGTTCGTTTAATATACACACATAGCACTAAAGGACACAACACAACCGCGCGTCTATATCAGTAATTGAAAGACTAATAACTGATTATACATGTACATGTATCTGCATATCGAGAACTACATGTACATGTAGTATATGTTTAACACTGGTGGAATAGTTACACAGCTATATATTTATTTAACTCCTATAAAAAGCAGTTTGTGCCTAAAAGATGACACCCCAACTTTAATATACACACACAGGTATAAATTCATGAAGCCCAAACCCGTTTAAACCCGTCACTTACCTTCGCTCGATGTTACTTTAATTGACAGTCGTGTAGCCAGTAAATCGCAGGAACGGCCGCATATTCTGCCACTGCTATCAACAGACAACGCAACAACGCAAATGTGCCTCAGTCACGTGACCAAAGGACAGCGATTATGTTAGGATAATCCGGGACAAATTTCATGAAACACCGATCAGGAAGTGAATATGTTCGCTGTTATGTCGTGTTTAAATACGATCCGTGTCTTTCACGCCTGGCTACGTATCCGTTTGTTAAGATATTCATACATTACGTGTACTATCCGGGGAATACTGTTACGCGCCGGTAGTGGTGCGTAGATATGACCCCGTTCGGACCCAGCCTATGCTGTATGGGTTGTTAAACGTCGCTGTACCAAACCAACTGTTTGCTGTACCATTGGCCGTTGGACTAAACCCTTGCTATGCGTGTACCACTGTATACCCCAGTATCATCAAACACGCGTTACGGGCTAGTGGTGACTGCTTGACTGACAAATGTGGTAGCGTTTGCCTCGAATAGTTGTCAATCAGTCTCCGTGTAGCCTGTAGCCTGTATCTCCCAGATCTGGTTTAGCGGCTACTCATCTGTAGGGACGGGAAACACGGTACTGATGCAGGCTGACAGTCCAGGGAACGTATTTATAACAGATCGGATAAACTTTAAACTATTTATTTAGCTTTTAATTACTAAAACAACAAATGTCCACGAGATGGTTCAAGTGATTGGCAAAGTAACGTACTTTTGGAAATACACTGTAGACTAACTATAATATCCGCGGTGTTTCTTAAAACCCGCAATGAACGGTAATGCGATTAATGTATGCAAGTCCTAAATGTCTAGCGTAATATATATATATGAGTTGGTCATCTAATACCAGTCGAAGTATTGCCGTGAAGACAGATGTGCATGAACAAACTAGTTATTCATCAGTGTGTATGACAGGAGGTCCCTGTGACTCGCAATAGTGCACTTATTGCATAAAACGTTATATCTATTAAATATAGAATAATGTCCAAAAGTGACTCTGGCTAGACATCACCATTAGTCTAAATATTAAACGGTTCTTGCTATGAGAACTAGAATTTAAATCAGCTTACTGCTATGTTTTTGTGCATTTTTCACGGAAATTAGCGTGGAGACGTTGTCTTGA
The DNA here is from genome assembly GCA_029237695.1 of Conchocele bisecta. Taxonomy (NCBI): domain Eukaryota; kingdom Metazoa; phylum Mollusca; class Bivalvia; order Lucinida; family Thyasiridae; genus Conchocele; species Conchocele bisecta. Next base: position 37,787,244 of record CM055275.1, read on the forward strand.
GATTTAACTTTGCCAGAGTGAGGAATGGTGAAAAATCCAGTCCTTTTATACTAAAATGGGATGGGCAAGCCCGATAACTGGGTCTCAGCCCGAAAATGGGGATTACGTCCCGTTTTGGGGGATATGAGTCCCCATTCTAGGGGCCAATGCCCGAAAAGCGGCATAATCCCATAAATGGGACCTGAGCCCGAAAACGGGGACAACCCGAACATGGGACGTGAGCCCGAGAATTGGGCCTGAACCCAAGAATTGGTCACGCGCGTGCCGGAAGTTACGTCAGATTATTCCTGATGATGAATTTGCGCGTGCTACCTTAACAACGTCAAGGAGCACTGAAATTGGCAAAACAATGGCATATTCTCACTCTGATTAGTTACATAATCAGTGTTAAACAATAGTGTATGCAATATGACCATAAGTCTGCCATTGTACATTCGTTTCATCTTTAGCGCTTGCTGAACTTCTTTTCGCTGTGTTGCTAAGTTAGCTCCAAGAGTTCATAGCAAAAATGGCCGACAGCAGGGTAAAAGTTTTAGGTTCAGTGTGAAATAGTTACAATTTCGAAGATATGCTAGTATGCAGTTATTATTTAACCAAGTCACACAGCGAAAGGGAAGATAGCAACCGATACGAGCTTATAAAGTGAGCGTCCGTGTGTTCACACGTAAATATATTGGATTAAAAGTGCCCTATTGTTGGATTGTGGAACTGACAGGTGCGCGAATGAAAACGAACATTTAGAGCTGGAGATTCACAGACGGGTCGTGATTTCAAATATGCGTGTCTGGTCTGTGTATAAATCCAGATCATACAATTTATGTTTGCATTTTCACGGTCTGTCAAAGCATCACGAATTTTCAACGTACAGTCATATGGCAGACTTAGAGTTAAAGGACAAATCCGTGTCTTTGCCTAAATGAAAATGAAGGTAAGTGATTTTGCCTATGCCGGGGCATATCAATACGTCGTTAAATATACATGCACTCATGATAATCTGAATATTCACATAAACATGTTAGGATTAATAATTTGGTGGGTTTCTACATATGTAGAGATGCAAACTTAGAGATTATATGTGGCATTGTAATCACCACATATTTGAGACCCATTATCAATATTACACCGTCATAACTTTATCCAGAATGATATTTGTTTGATCATTAATAATAAAATACACATCTACAGAAACATATTTCGACAAATTGATGTAAACATAATATTTGAACTGCACATTTCCTGCATGTTAAAATGAATACAAACATCAATATGATTGGACAAGTATGACTATTCCAACAGTTTACATGCATTTCCCGAAACATTTATAAAATAATATACAGACCTATAATTATTTATACTATAATATTAATATACACATACATATTCAAATTGTAAAATGTAACCCATCATCTAGTTAAATTATCATCATAACAGTTATAAGGTTTAACTGGTGTATACATGTGTGTATCAGCCACTTAACAAACGAGGAAGTTTTGCGAGTCTAGCACAAACTTGAACAATTTACACAAGAGTAGTTTAACCGTTTCATTGCCCAAACAAATATTGTTGTCTGTATTACCGTGAAATATATATATACTCTGTTAATCTGGGGACCTTACAAGGTATCAGGATTAGAGAGGCTGACGGTGCACATTCCGGGGTTCACAGTTTATAGAGGTTCCTAGGGGACCTTATAGGTGTCCAATTTATAGAGGTTCCTAGGGAACCTTTCAGGTGCCCGGTTTATAGAGGTTCCTATGGGACCTTCCAGCTGTCCAGTTTATGGAGGTTACTAGGGGTCTTTCCATGTGTCCAGTTTATAGAGGTTACTAGGGGACTTTCCAGGTGTGCGGTTTACAGAGGTTACTAGGGGACTATCCAAGTGTCCGGTTTATAGAGGTTCCTAGGTACCACGTTTCCGGTTTATAGATGTTCCTAGGGGACCTTCCAGGTGGCCGGTGTATAGAGGTTCCTAGGGGACCTTCCAGGTGCCCGATTTATATAGGTTCCTAAGGGATCTTCCAGGTGTCCAGTTCCGAGGGGACATTCCAAGTGTCAGGTTCATAGAGGTTACTAGGGGACTTTCCAGGTGTCCAGTTGATAGAGGTTCCTAGGGGCCCTTCCAGGTGCCCAATTTATAGAGGTTCCTAGGGGACCTTCCAGGTGTCCGGTTTTTAGAGGTTCCTAGGGGACCTCCCAGATGCCCGGTTTATAGAGGTTCCTAGGGGACCTTCCAGGTGTCCGGTTACTAGGGGACATTCCACGTGTCCGGTTTATATAGGTGTCTGGGTCACCTTCTACATATAGGTGTCCGGTTTACATAGGTCCCTAGGGAACCTTCCAGGTGTCCGGTTTGTAAAGGTTCTTAGGGGACCTTCCAGGTTTCCGGTTTATAGAGGTTCCTAGGTGACCTTCCATATGCCCGATTTACATAGGTTCCTAGGGGCCCTTCCAGGCGCCAGATTTGTAGAGGTTTCTAGGGGACCTTCTATGTGTCCGGTTTATAGAGGTTCCTAGGTTCCAAGTGTCCGGTTTATAGATGTTCCCAGGGTACCTTCCATGTGGTCGGTGCATATATGTTCCTAGGGGTTCTTCCAGGTGCCCGGTTTATAGAGATTCCTAGTGAACATTTCAGGTGCCCGGTTTATAGAGGTTCCTAGGAAAGTTTCTAGGTTTCCGGTTTATAGAGGTTCCTAGGGGACATTCCATATGTCCGGCTTTCATAGGCGTATGTAAACCTTGCATGGGTCCGAAGAGGTTTCTGTGGAACCTTATAATGTGCCCGGCTTAGATAGGTTCCTATGACTCCGGTTTCTAAAGAGAGGTTCCGGTGGAACCTTCCAATGTGTCCGGTTTAGAGAGGATCCTATGAATCCGTTTTATAGAGGTTTATCTGGAACCTTCCAATGTGTCTGGCTTAGAAAGGTTCCTAGGAGTCCGTTTTACAGAGGTATTTGTGGAACCTTCCAATGTGTGCGGCTTAGAGAGGTTCCTATGAATCCGACTAAGATTGGCTTAGGTGGAACCTTCCAATGTGTCCGGCGTAGAGAGGTTCATAGGAATCCGGTTTAGAGAAGCTTTGGTGGAACCTTCCAATATGTCCGACTTAGAGAGGTTCCTAGGAGTCCAGTTTAGATAGGTTTCTGCGGAACTTTCCAATATTTCCGGCTTAGAGGGGCTCGTAGTAATCCGTTTTAGAGAGGTTTCTGTGGAACCTTCCAACGTGTCTGGCTTAGAGAGGTTCATAGGAGTCCGGTTTAGAGAGGTTTCGATGGAAACTTATAAAGTGTCTGCCTTAGAGAGGTTCATATGTGTCTGGTTTAGACACGTTTCGGTGGAACCTTATTAATGTGTCCGCCTTAGAAAGGTTCCTAGGAGTCCGGTTTAGAGAGGTGTTGGTGGAACCTTCTAAATGTGTCCGGCTTAGAGAGGTTGATAAGAGTCCGATCTAGAGAGGTTTCTGCGGAACCTTCCAATGTGTCCGGCTTAGAGAGGTTCCTAGGTGTGCAGTTTAAAGAGGTCTCTGTGGAACCTTATAATGTGTCCGGCTTAGAGAGGTTCCTAGGAATCCTGTTTAGAGAGGTTTCTGTGGAACCTTCCAATGTTTCCGCGTTGGAGAGGTTCATAGGAGTCCGGTTTAGAGATGTTTCTGTGGAACCTGTCCGGCTTAGAGAGGTCCCTAGGAATCAGGATTAGAGAGGTTTCAGTGGAACCGTATAGTGTGTCCGCCTTAGAGAGGTTCCTATGCGTCCGGTTTAGAGAGGTTTATGTGGAACCTTATAATGTGTCCGGCTTAGAGAGGTTCATAGGAATCCTGTTTAGAGAGGTTTCTGTGGAACCTTCCAATGTTTCCGCGTTGGAGAGGTTCATAGGAGTCCGGTTTAGAGATGTTTCTGTGGAACCTGTCCGGCTTAGAGAGGTCCCTAGGAATCAGGATTAGAGAGGTTTCAGTGGAACCGTATAGTGTGTCCGCCTTAGAGAGGTTCCTATGCGTCCGGTTTAGAGAGGTTTATGTGGAACCCGGATTAGAGATGCATGTGTCCCCCTTAGAGAGGTTCATATGAGTCCGGTTTGGAGAGGTTTCTGTGGAACCTTGCAATGTGTCCGGCTTAGAGAGGTTCATAGGAATCCGGTTTAGTGAGGAATCTGGCTAGTAAGATCTAGCAGTCGATGATACTACACACTTGTGCGGGTTCCGTGGTGATGTAGTGTTAGTCTGTGTGGTTGTACGTACGTACGTTCGTAACACATTTAATTTTTCAATAATTCATGATCGGTTTCACATATATATATTTTGATAATATTTGGCCACAATGTGTGTCTAGATGTGGTACTGTGTTTTGCGTACGAACCACGTCCGACCGCCCAAGGTCAAGGTCACTCAGGACATATGTTCACATTGTTTTCTAAGGCAAAATGTTAAAGTTGTTTTACTTTTTTCAACAACCCATCAACCGCTTCACCGATTTTGATAATGTTTGGCCTCAGTTTGTGTCTATGGTTGCTGCTTTGTTTTGTATACGAACCACATCAGACCGCCCAATGGCAAGGTCACTGAGCATTTGATTGTTTTATTAAGGCTGCCAGCGAGGTGATTAGGTTCGCTTAGCGAAAACAAAAATGCGTATTAATAATTATAATAAGCAATACGAAAAAATATAGTGACACATGATTTTCTCTATGCACAAACCCAAAACGAGCACCTGCACCTGATTTCCCTCTGTGCGTAATATGAGGAGAATTACGTCACTGCTAGTGGGTGTTTCGATAGATGACACAATACGGCTGAGTTAAATTCATCATGGAATGTCCTCGACTTAATCTACACGACATCGAATGCTTACATGCTAATATGCATGTATAATGAGACAGCTTAGCTATGGTAGGTAACTACATGTAGTACACAGTAACGTGAACTGTATATATACCTTGAGCCACCAATAACCCCCCTCCCCCCCACCCCCTTGTGGGATTTTTGGTCAGTATGATTTTCGGATTCAGTAACCTATTGTCTATCAAACCTGATTGTCTGCGCCTACAAAGCCGATGGATGAACAACAAATGACGGCCATTTTCCAAAATGGCCGCCATACAAAACTGGGTGGTTTTAGTTCAGGCCGATATGTGTCATTTAAATCACGCTCTTCCAAGTTAAGCGATATCATTTTTTCACCAATTGAGTATAAAATGACTTACAATAAGTTTTATATTGGATACCATCCTCAAATAGCCACAATTATCAAAATGGCCGCCAAAATACTTAATTGTTTATGCTTGCAACATTTTTTTTCACCACACGATGAGCTACCTACAATTTAATCATGTCAGTAGCAACATATTCACATGGCAGATCCTTTTTCACATCGATTTGCATTATTTCTGGTGTGCTATCAACGTTAATTATTTTCAAAATGGCCGCCAAACAGGTATTATATAATGGCCCTTTCGGGTATTTTTGTCGTCCAGTGTTCTGTCATCCAGAAATGGCGTGGATATCACAATAGAGCAAACCATCAATCGCCATGCTAAGTCACATGGAGGTATCATAGGTTTCAGCCGCAATTATGCAGCATACTACATATGGTGTATGACGAGACACTTCCGAGCTAGCTACATGGATGCTACGCTTGAACTGGCTGATATGAACGCGCATGAACAGTCTTCACACAAGGACACGAACTTCGGAAATATCCAGAAGTGAAACAGACGTCAAGAAAATTATCAATGGAATAGGAAATTTTATAGATCCATTTGAATATCAGATGAATCGCTCTATTGCATATCTTCAGAGGCGCCAGCTCCTAAAGATGTCGTTGACGATCTGCTGTCTGCAGAAATGACAGGAAAACAAAAGTTTGCGCGGTTTGTCCAGGAGCGGTTTGTTGAAAAGTCAGTCAGCTTTCATGCACCAATAAAACAGTTGCGCCTGAAAACATTTGCATCACTCGCTAAAGCTGTGAAGGTCACTGGTACGCAGAGAAAGACAAAGAAGTTAGTAGCTGAACGAAATATATTTGGGCAGCTAATTTCACTTGCTCTCAAACACAACATTGACATGGAAAAGGTGCTTAGCTACCCATTGGGACCTGTGCCATGGTCGCTCGCCACTGCGGGTGGCTCGCCAGCAAAGACTGATAAAGCTAAACTCATGCACCAGCTTGTAGGACAATCACATAGTGTTGATGTATCTCCGACGGGTCAAGTGAGCTATATTATTGACGGCAATGCACTGTTACACATGCAGACCGCTTTGCCAAACACATTCGCGGATCTTGCAGATAACATATATCATCAGCTCCCGAAAGTTAAGCGTGTTGATTTTGTGACAGATGCATACCAAGACTTGTCAATAAAAGCATCTGAGCGACTACGCAGGGGTACATCAAAGACTTACATTATAAAAGGACCTCTCACAAAAGTTCCACGAGATTGGAAACTGTTCTTGTCAAACAATTCAAACAAAACACAACTAATTAGACATGTCTGAATGGATGCAAGATAAGTACGCTGCAAAGCTGATCGGCAAGACTATTCAGTTTGTAAGCGGGGAGCAATGTATGCAGCTAACTAGCACTGATGATAAGACTACACAAACTGTTGAGATAGAGGAGTTGCACTCATCGCAAGAGGAGGCGGATACATGGCTAATCCTGCATTGTGCGTACCATGCACTGCATACACCAGAGAACAGCACCATTATTGTGAGATCCCCAGACACGGATGTGTTTGTTTTGATGTTGAAATTCGGACAGAAGCTGAAACAACAACTGCTGTTAGATACCGGAGTTGGGAACAAGAGACGGCTGGTTGACATACATGGTGTCATTGGAGACATAGGCAATGAACTGTGTTTGGCATTGCCTGCACTCCATGCTTTTACAGGCTGTGATAGCACAAGTGCTTTCGTTCGGCGTGGTAAAGTTACTCCTTTGAAAACACTCCAGCGGCATCCAGAGTTTATTGAAGCCTTCCGGAAGTTGGGAATGTCTCAGTCAGTTGATGAAAAGCTATTTCAAACGCTTGAACACTTTGTATGCTTGCTGTACAACAAATCAGACATTACAGATATCAACAAGCTACGAATGGAGCTATTTCTACAAAAGTGTAGCCCCAGGTCTGGCGATCTTCTTTCGACGTACAATGGGGCTGACCTGAGCCTTTTACCACCATGCAGATCGTCACTGAAAATGCAATGTAGCAAGAGCCAACTATCAAACGCTCATTTGGAACAATGCTGACCGGCGTGATGCAGACATACCGCCACCAGATGAACATGGATGGGAAGTTAACAATGGCTTGTTAGAATGCAAGTGGACAGAAAGAGATCACCTGCCAAGTGAAATGGTTGATCTGTTAATAGAGGAACGGGATGACGTACCTGATACTGATGAAACAGAAGATCCTGAAGCAGAGAGCCTACTTGATGCCATGTTTGATACTGATAACGCGTATGACTAGTCTGGATTTATATTAATCTACTCTCACAATTAGAACTTCATAACTTGATGTTGTGAGGATCGCAATTTGAATATTGTAAACCATGATGTATTTTGCCTCTTGAATTGTATTATACATTTGTATACTAGTCTTGGTGCGATGGCCGACTGATCAAGTTCTAAACTAGTCGTGGTGCGATGGCCGACTGATCAAGTTCTAAACTAGTCATGGTGAGATGGCCGACTGATCGAGTGCTATACTAGTCCTGGTGCGATGGCCGACCGATCAAGGGCTAAACTAGTCTCGGTGCGATGACCGACTGATCAAGGGCTAAACTATTCCTGGTGCGATGGTCGACTGATCAAGTTCTAAACTAGTCCTGGTGCGATGGCCGACTTATCAAGTTCTAAACTAGTCCTGGTGCGATGGCCGACTGATCGAGTGCTATACTAGTCCTGGTGCGATGGTCGACTGATCAGGGGCTAAACTAGTCCCTGTGCGATGGCCGACTGATCAAGTTCTAAACTAGTCCTGGTGTGATGGCCGACTGATTGAGTGCTATACTAGTCCTGGTGCCATGGCCGACTGATCAAGTGCTAAAGTAGTCCTGGTTTGATGGCCGACTGATCAAGTGCTATACTCGGCATGGCCGACTGATCACGTGCTATACTGGGCATGGTGAGATGGCCAATTGATCAAGTGCTATACTGGGCATGGTGCAATGAGCGACTGATCAAGCGCTATGCTAGTTATGGTGCGATGGTAGACTGATCAAGTGCTCTACTAGTCCTGGTGGGATGGCCGACTGATCAAGTGATATACTCGGCATGGCCGACTGATCACGTGCTATAATACTGGGCATGGTGAGATGGCCAACTGATCAAGTGCTATGCTGGGCATGGTGCAATGGGCGACTAATCAAGCACTATACTACTTATGGTGCGATGGCAGACTGATCAAGTGCTCTACTAGTCCTGGTGCAATGACCGACTGATCAAGGGCTAAACTAGTCCTGGTGCAATGGCCGACTGATCAAGTTCTATACTAGTCCTGGTGCGATGGCCGACTGATCAAGGGCTACACTAGCCCTGGTGCGATGGCCGACTGATCAAGGGCTAAACTAGTCCTGGTGTGATGGTCGACTAATCAAGGGTTAAACTAGTCCTGGAGCGATGGCCGACTGATCTAGTTCTATACTAGTCATGGTGAGATGGCCGACTGATCAAGTTCTAAACTAGTCCTGGAGCGATGGCCGACTGATCACGTTCTAAACTAGTCCTGGTGCGATGGCCGACTGATCAAGTGCTATACTAGTCCTGGTGTGATGGTCGACTGATCAAGTTCTAAACTAGTCCTGGTGCGAAGGCCGACTGATCAAGTTCTAAAATAGTCCTGGAGCGATGGCCGATGATCAAGTGTTTATCTAGTCCTGGTGCGATGGCCGACTGATCAAGTTCTAAACTAGTCCTGGTGTGATGGCCTACTGATCAAGTGCTAAGCTAGTCCTGGTGCGATGGCCGACTGATCAAGTGCTAAGCTTGTCATGGTGAGATGGCCGACTGATCAAATCACATGCCATAATAACTAGATGGCCATGGCCTGCATGTCGTGCCCGCCGAGGCATTTGATAGTACAAACATTTTTTTTATTGCAACAAAGCTTTAGCCCGTTGACGTAAAAACATGCCGCACCCGCCGAGGCTTTGATATAGTATACCCAAAAACTTTAACTAAAAAACACTTTAACCAAATACTTTATCCTGAATGCACACCAATGTGTCGACTATATCGCTCTGTCTGCGGTCCCAACAAAAACTTTAAGGGAAATTTTAAAGTTATTTGACCGTGACATTGGGCACATATAAATAATAATGAAAATGTGGGTGACAAATACACAGTATGTGAAGTCTCGAGTGAATTGGTGAAGCAGTTTCAGAGATATAGTGTTCTTAAAGGTACATGCCCACTCAGTAGGCACACAATGTTCTTTATATCAGAGACATCATCTGGGACATTTTCGGGCAAATAAACATTAATTCACCATTAATACACATATTTATTGGCATTATTATACATTTGATATCAGACGTAAATTTCCACATTGCTATCAGGGGCGATAACCGTGTTTCCTTAAAATGTTACCAAGACATTACTATTTATTTTTTGATGTGCAATGATAATACTTTATAATCTGTCGAAAACATTATTTTTTTCAGGGAATCACATTTAATTAGTATAAGCAATTAACATGATTTGAATATGAAAATAGCTTGATACCACTGCTAGTCATTATCAGTAAAATAAATATTACTAAATGATTATATATGGATAGCGGGCACACGTAATTTTTAGAACTGGTGGAATAGTGACACAATTATACACTTATTTAATTGCTATACAGAAACGTTTGTGCCTACTGAGTGGGCATGTACCTTTAGCAACTTTAATCGGACGCACGAAGTGACGTACATATGGATGTAAGTACGTATGTAGGCCAATGTAACAACTATATACTGTCCACATGCAAGCATGTCAAAAAATTTGAGTTAAATTTAAAAGTAATTTGACCTTGATATTGGGCACAGGGGTTGCAGGGGTTGAGCATAGAATGAAAATATGGATGATGATAAACACACATGTGAAGCTTCGAGTGAATTGGCAAAGCTGTCTCTGAGATATAGTGTTCTTAAAAACTTTAACCTACGGTAAACAAAAACCAGATGGCCATGGCCCGCAGTCGAGCCCACGAGGCATTTGATGGTCTCGGATATATTTATTTGAAGTTTGAATTAAGGTATGTAAAAGCTTTAACGCAAATTTGAAAGTCATTTGACCTTGATCTTGGGCATGTGGGTCGCATGCGTGGGCTATAACATGAAAATATGGATGATAATAAAGAATTATCTGAAGTTTGAAGCAAATCTGGGTAAGTGTTGTTGAGATATAAGGTATGCAAAAACTTTAACACAAATTTCAAAGTCATTTGACCTTGACCTTGGGGCACAGGGGCCGCATGAGTGGGACACACAATGAATATATGGATGATGACTAATAAGCATTTGATGTTTCAAGTCAATGTGACTTAGGATATGGTATTTAAAAACATACACCGATCTCGGACGAACTGACGCACGGACGTCATTGTGATCACTACGTCTAGCTTTCCGCAAGCAGGCTCGGCAAAATCTACGGATGGACGTCAACGTGCAGAATATATTGCACTGTCCGCAGGCGGTCGCGACAAATATTGTCCAACCTATTTTTAAAGGTGCATGCCCACTCAGTAGGCTAAAAATGCTCTTTATGGGAATTAAATAAGTGTATAATTGTCACTATTCCACTAGTTATAAACATTACGAGTGCCCGCTATACAGATATACTCATTTGACAATATTTATTTTACTGATTGTGACGCGCGGTGGTATCGGTATTTTCATGTGCAAATGGGGCATGATATTTTATAATTATTTATACTAATTAAATGCATCAACTGAAAACAAAATTGACAGATTATAAAGTATTATCATTGCACATCAAAAAGTAAATACAGAGAATAAATAGTAATGTCCGTTAGCATTTTAAGGAACACGGTTATCGTCCCTGATATCAATGTGGAAATTTTCTTCTGATATAAATAATAATGCCAAACAATACGTGGGTGATGGTACATGATTGTTTATATGGCCAGAAAATTTCTCCGATGATGTCTACGACATAAAGAACAGGTTGTGCCTACTGAGTGGGCATGTACCTTTAACGCTAGCTCCGCACTGTCCCGTGAGACATATGCATGTGTTAAGTTTCATAAAAAATATTGCAAAGGGCGTTCGCGTTATGCTCCGGAAAAAATCAGTGCGCTAAAAAACAAAGGGAGATAACTAAGCTAGAAAATGTGTTCACATAACACGGATACCCCACATATCGCTTTTATAGTAAACAAGGCAAAATTCCAGTGTCCAAAAGTGAGAGATAATCCATGACACGGGGTTCGAATCAAAAATGGAAATAAACTTTCCGCATCTACTCATCATAAGGAAGCTACATATCAAATTTCAGTGCTGTAGCTATTACAAAAGTTTTACGAGTTACAAGGCAAAATTTTCAAATACTAATTAAAAAAGGGGAGATAATCCATGACTCGGGGGTCGAATCAAAATAAACTTTGCAAATCTATTCATCACAAGGAAGCTACATACCAAGTTTCAGGTGTGTAGCTATTAGGGTTTAAAAGTTTTACGAGCTACAAGCCAAAATTGGAAAATTCAGATAATCCATGACCATGGCGTCGAATCAAACATACATGTACCAAGTTTCAGGTCTGTAGCTATTACGGTTTAAAAGTTTTACGAGTTACTAGGTCGGTGACGGACGGAAGAACGGACACTAAATGCCCCCTCCACTGTCGTGGTGGGGGCATGACAATTAGTGAGGCAAAAGTTGTCATATACAAGTATCTTACCTTAATTCACCAGTTACACATCAGACGATGAATGAACTTTAATTCTGGTGTAGTATATTAAAGTTATTCATTATGTTCAATAGTGCTGCTTTGACATGACGTGAAATTAAAACATGCATGACATGATCTGGAAGAATAACCACAGACCAAGCACGCATATTCAGAATCACGTCTGTCGGTTCTTATCCAGCTCCGATTTCTGTCACCTGTCCACACAATCCAGAATCCAACATTGTCGCAAATTTAATCCTCTATGTTGGTGTACGTTAGAACAAAATGTCACTTAGTATATTATCCAATGCGGGTTGTAATCTCTTGTTCCTCTAAATAAATGCGTCCAACAATCCCTGTAGCTACTATCGAGATAAAAAATGTTAAAGGTTCTGTCAGCGCCTTCATATTGATCTCAATATCCACCATTTTGATTCCAAGTACAAGAATAATGATGTTTCCATGCGCCATCGTAGTGTTACCTGTCAGATTCCTTTATTTGATCAAATTGATGGACAAATGTGTGTCCGCTAATGTCGCCAAGAGCATAATCTGTGATGTTGACTGTATTAATTTGGCATAACTTCTAGCTTGTGAATGAAGTGATCACATAGGTGAAGCAGTGTGTATTTGTGTCCGGTTTGCTCAGTAGGTAGAGCGATGGTGTGGTAAACCAGAGATCCCCGGTTCGATTCCGGGCTGGTGCGCATGTTTCTCACCCTGTGACATTTAGCGCCCAACGTAGTTGCGGGAAGTAACTCTGCAGAATACTCCCGCATCGTCCGTACCGAGAGTTATGGTGTTCTCCGTAGGTTTCCCCTGCAAAGTACCAAATCACATCTGATTTGCACTTCAACTGTTAATTGCGACATATTTTCTGTATTTTTCAATTGAAAGAAATGTCAGAATTATACTTATTCGTTTCTGTGTAATAAGTACAGAAAAATTATCTCACAATTAACAGCTAAAGCGCGAATGAGATCCGATTCGGTACTCTGCAAGAAAAACCTATGGAGCACCGTAACTCTGGGTACGGACGATAATTGAGTATTCTGTTGAACAACGAAGGACCGCGACTGATAAATACTCCCAAAATTGTACCCAAACATATGGAATTCGGAGACAAAAATAAATTAAACTTGGAATTCGAGGACGAATTTCAATTTGGCGGAGAAGAATGTCACAGTACGCAACTGACTATGATGATGATGCTTGTATTTAACGGCCACACTGGCTCTAATGACCTTGTACGCCGTTGCAACTGACCATGGGGATGAAGTGTGTATGATATGTGCCTTGTTAGCTTGCTCGGTAGAGCCATGGGCATGATACGGTAAACATGAGGTCCCTGGTTCGATTCCGGGCCGTTATTTATCTTTCTCACTCTGTGACACAAGTAAACCGTTTTATTTTAAAGAAATGGCTATCACCGGAATAAATATTATCTTCACAAAATTTGATTCGGGCTAATAGAAATCAACAGCCAGAACAGAACGTTTGCAGTAATAGAAATCTATAATTACAAAATAAATTTTTAATTTTCTTTTTATGATCAGGTTTCGAAAATTAAAATATGCTTTTCTTTTAAAATTATTATCAATATGTTCACCATGTTATTATGGTTAATATGCAATTCGCAGTCTCCTTGCAGCTTGAAATTGAAAGACATTATGAAAAGTGTTGTTGATCTCAGAAATTGTCATGTCGACTATAGGATCGCGTCGAAATAATGTTAACGGAATAGGAAAACGTAACTTGATACCGACGAAAAAGTAAACAAAGCCAAAATTGATGCTTAGTTTTGCAATATTATACCATAGACCACACATTATAATTTGATTTTATATGAAAATAAATATATTGTGAGTATGGTCATGATGGTGGTGTCTATTAATGTGTTCTTGATATTCGGAATGGCAGTGATGACATTTTTTCTTGTCTAAGAAATTGTCAAGGTCAATGTTTCACTGTTTGTCTCGCAATAACCCGACGATTTATATTTGGCACCAAAAAAACAGATCACCAATATCGCTCACTTTCTAGCCACTTTGGATGAAAGAGATGGGATCAAATTTTGGATTGGAAAACGGATACGTTTGTCAACTATTTCGATTGTATTGCCGCATTGGTCAAGCAGAGCGGTCCGCTGGTTTGACGGCAGAGCGCAGCGTAAAGCGGTCATTCTTTCGCAGTTTAATATTTAGCTATACGTATTGCAATTCCGCAACCAACTCTTTGGACCGTAGTCACATGATTGCAGTCCGATTGCGGTGCAATTGCAATTAATGGGAACGCGAATTGCAATCCTGCGCTCCAGGAATTGCAATTCGCCTGGTAAGAGAACCGCAGGCCACTCTGTATGCAAAATAAGTGTATATAGTCTTAGCAACCGGATTGTCAATAGTGTCGCTAACACTTGTATTAATGTGAACACGTATGTTATTAATCCATCATTATCAAGATTTGAACAAGTTGTAGTATTTGCCTTTGCAAAGTTTGTGAAAGCAAAACAGTAATTCCATCAGCAGGATAGAAACAATAACAATTGATGTGAAGACTCCCCCAATGAAGAAAGTTTTTGATGCACCTTTTGCGTGATATCAGATTTTTTAAACACCAGGGATGGCACGTTATGTGAATAAAAAGGGTATACATTTTGAATACCATGTATAAAGTAGATAACCAATGAGTTTCCTGAATATTATACACTGGAAAACATGGTGAAAACTTACATTTAATTCTGATATATAAGTCACACAGATTGTAACAGATCTAGCAGGTACCAACATTGGGACATATATTTTGCACCACCCTGTATGTGACCTTGGCCCCGGGCTTAGCGGGGGCAGGACGTTTGTGACGACGTAGAGGACAATTAGAGCAATGCGTGTGTGAAATATCAACCAGATCCATGCCAGGAAACAAAACGTATAATACATAATTTTACTCGAGCGTTAATGTTTCAAATGCATAAAGTATGTAACCTGGACACTGGGCTTAGCAGGGGTGGGAATCGTGAATTCGACGCAGGGCGGTAGAAGACCATTAGAGCAATGTGTGTGAACTACAAGGGTGCGTGTGTGAACTATCAAGCAGGTCCGTGTAAGGAAACAGAAATTACAAGACATTTACCCGAGCATTACTGTTTCAGGCGGCCGGACGCCAATAACACTATAGACCCACCCCTTCCCTCATCATTCGGTGGCATAACAAAAGCCTCACAACAAACAAGGCCAAATGGACCAGTGAGAACACACAGCAGTAAAATAGATGACATGCACTCCAGTACAGAACACAGAGACAGGACAGCAATGGTGCTACCTTGGAATGGCCAGTATACAAAACAGAGCTGCCGGTATACAACACAGAACGGCCAGTATTCAATACATAGCTGCCGGTATACAAAGCAATTCACTGGCCCTATCAAACATAGAGTTACACAACCGCTTGCGTTAAGCTTGCCAAGATTATGAATGCCAGATCCATATCAAACCTAAGTCAATTTACTCCTTCCCCTAAAAGTAACAGGATTACGAATAGTCACATTACTCACTCGAATAATGAGTATAACCCGATTCAACTCTCACATACAATAAAGACAAAGATGTACATGAAGGCCAAACCAGGTATTCGGTCGGTATTCCGGTAAGAAAGAATCCAGATTGTTAACTTACACAACGCACGTTCCTACCTGCCACCCACGTTTGTAAGGAAATACCATTATACCAGCATGTTCATTGTTTAGGAATCACAGCAAAAAACACAGGCATAAGTACATGAATACAAACTATATTGAATATAGACGCCCTTGGTTAGTATACAATACTGCTCGTTAGACTAAAACGGTTAATCTATATACATGTTATCACAGGTAAACATGAGCCAGTCATGCATATGTCGGAGCATGTGATAATGGTTTTGGTAAAAATGATGTGTTCATGAGATGGTCTGTTTCTCATAAAATGGAATATGAAAAATGAAAAAAGTACCAATCACTAAAGTATGTCACTACGTATTACAATGACTATATTCAGTTCTGAAGTTAGAATGACCTGATCTGGTGCCAGGTCCTCAAGGAACACATGCGGTTGTGACTGGAGAAACAATATTTATAGGTTTCATGACCAGTGCAACTCCTGATCAAATAGCACACTCTTGTAGCCTGATAACAATCTGTGTTGCCTGTTACAAGCATGACGGGTGTTTTATTGATAAAAGATGAACACTGCAGATCCTGTGCAGATGCACAGGCTGATCTGGATCTATGCTGGTCGTCAAACCCACAAGCCCCATTTCTCCAGTCACAGCCACATAAACCGAGATTGAAGTTTATTTTCTTTTAAGTTCATTGTAGTTTGAAGATTCACGCACAAATGTGATATTGACAGTATTGAACTAATAAATATTGACCTTTGAAAATTCATGGCAGTCACAGTTATTAAAAACTAAACAATACATGTGCATGTTTTCACAGTGTGTCTCATGATTAGACACGTGCCGTCATAATTACAAAACAGCATCTACAATCCACTAGCTCCACCAGATCATAGAACACTCTAGATGTGCCATGATATATGGCGTATCGGGCACAGGTCTTTCAACAAATGGTCATTATTTTGGTGTCACATGGGTATTTTGATGGATTTGGGTGGATTTCGTTGGTCTTGTGTAATGTATATAGCTTTGTGCAACTACTAATGGTCAAACAATACACACGACAGAAATCGCCAACTATCTACACATTCACCGTTTCGAACTTTCAGGCCCCGTTTGTACTGTTAAAATACCCATGTACTTAATAATTATACGTGTATTTCATGGGAGGTGAACTCAATTGTATTTTTGTAAGAATGCACACACACCACCAGCGATACCGAAATAACCCATAAAACACGGACATGTGAACAATTCTTCAAGGACCTGTGGTATCGACCACAGCAGAGCCAGTACAATATATGGTTAGTGCCGTCGAATTTAAAATACATTCGGTTGAGCCTTAGATAGCTTTATTGGGGCGAGCTTTAGCGAACACGAATAAAGTTGTCGTGGGGAAACCGAATATATTGTATGTTCGACGGCACTAATCATATATTTAATTTATACCGCATACTGGACTTAATTGTTTGAACTTGCGTGACGTCATGTTTTCGACGTCATTCCCTCGCCATATGTCACAAACCTAGCGACGTCATTCAAAGCAAAATGGCTGCGTCCACGCTAGGTAGATTCCACATTGTGTCTGATTAGGTCTTCGATTTATTTACGATGAGCTTCAATGCTGGCTGGCTTTAGACTTGACATTTGTCATAATAATCAATACAATGATGATTATTATCGTTGGTTATTATGATGTACGAACTGGGTCAAAACTAAACTTACAACTGCATCTCTATTTTTTATAGCTGCAGCTGTAAATATATAGGTGCACCTTTTGTATTTTTTACAGGCGCACCTATACATTTACAGCTGCAGCTATACAAACTACAGGTTTAGCTGTACACGTTACAGGTGCAGCAATACATTTACAGTTGCAGCTATACAAACTACAGGTTTAGCTGTACACGTTACAGGTGCAGCAATACATTTACAGTTGCAGTTGTGCATTTTACAGGTGCAGCTCTACATTTACAGGTGAAGTTTGCAAGCTTACTTTTGAACCCGTTCGTACACCATAAGGTATGTCGCATATATTGTAAAAATAGACAAAATTCAGCTGAATTGACAGCAATTTAGATTTTGAAATTCCCGCCATCTTGAATTTGCTGTTGAGAATGACCAATCAGAGGCCGCGATTAGGGGTCAAAGGTGAACAAATAACGCAAAATCGGCACTTCATGTATATTAGGCTACTTCAGGTATATTAGGTTACTTCAGATATAAACAACATTTATTCAACGCCCTTTATTATGCTACATGGAGCAATGGTTGCGGTATAAAGCTATTTTAGCTATATAGTGGTTATCTTGTCAACGGGACTGCAGCTCCTCCAATGCCGGACTGCACATTAATATGTAAGCTGTAAAATATACGTATCGATTATCTGTAAATAATGTCAATTTTATTTTGTTTTGCAGGCTATGCTATTGAACACTTTCACGCGACAGTTAACACGTATAATACATTAGGCAAGTAAGCAGTGGTGAAGGTTAGCTAACTATGGCCACATGTGTAACGTATATATGTGTACAGTCATATTAACAAACGTTCGTAGACATGTATATATATATGAGCCGTATGTTATTTAATTAACGCAATGTTTCATTTGTTAGGTATTGTAACTAAGGTACACTTATCAATTATCATGGACCTAGTGCTATGAATTGTTGATCACTTTAGATCTTCTCAGACACCAGCTCGACAACACTCATATATTTATATTTTCGTATTCCTTTCGCTGCGGATTCGTCGATTCTGAAAAATAAATATAATAACATAGTTCCTATTGTCTGTATTGTTAAGAAGTTCCAGACCAACCTGAAGGAATTTGAATACATGTATACTGATCGATAGCATAATATAGTTATTTTAAGCACTAAAACAGCATATGTCATATCAATATGCTAGGTTATATATCAAAATCACACTTATTTCTATCATTTATTTACGTACATACATATATGATATGAAGTGGACCAATACACACTGAATTCCAGTCAGATACAATACTGTACTAACCTCACAATCCCAGATCAGTGTAAGCATGCGAGTCGACGGTCCTGGCGGAATCCAGCATTTCATACCTGGCGGGGGCACCGTCGCTGTAAATATGTCCACGGGTGTCAGTGTGGGCATACATATGGATGTTCATATTTTTGCAACGAATATGACATATATGTTTATGGAGTGGTGTGAAATGTCCATATTTCACGAGTGCCGTTAGGCACGAGTGACGTATGGACATTTCACACCACGAGATGAACATATATGTCATATTCGTTGCAAAAAATATGAATATTCTATTTATTATATATCGTTCCATGAAAATTGGCAGTTTTCTTAGACTGTATACGGTAATTAATGTGTATTTGAAGCCTATTTGCGCTGTTTTACTGCCGATGCGCGCTATGAATATAGATAGCGGAAGTATTCGTATTTACACCGGAAGTTGTTTATTTCATCGTTGAGAACATATGACTTTTATGTACATCGTATAGCTATGTATTTCATAGGTAGGTATATAATAAACAGACGTAGTTTCACTTTCTGTTTTGCGTGTGTCGTTAATTTCGTCCTCGACCGTAACAGCGATTCTTACAGAATGGTGACAAAATTATATGGAAACTGACTATTTTTATTTTCATTGTTTCAAAAATAAACGAGCTATCCGAATATGACAACAGCTATTTCAAAAGTTATGTGTAATATGCAATATTCAAGATAACGTCCAATATGGCTGCCATTTTCTAAACTGGGTATTTTTCGCACAATGGTGTACGCATTGAAACAAATTTAACCAGTTTTGAAAATTAATTTTGATAGATTACATGTGCATGCAATCAAAATGTAAAATGGAATAATTACTCGCAAATTTGTCCTTCGATGACAAAATTGGGTTTAGTGACCAGCATAGCTTCTGATTATAATAGACCACCCATGTACAATCTAATTTATTCATTTGTAGATGTGTCCGTAACTAAATATGCATAGCTACATCCTCATACAACATTACTATGGTTGATATGTTGAAAATCAGAACTTCTCCGTCAAGTGGATGACTGTACCAATAGCTCCACGGGCCATACTGAAGATGGCCAGCTGTAAGTACTTGTACACCAACATCATTTTCCACAACAGGGACCATTGACATACCATACGTGAAGCAAATTCGTTTATAACTCAAAAGTTGCATTAGAGTATAACCATCGATTGAATTAAGATCTTTATGTAATTGAATAGTATCGGTGTACCGTGCAGTGATGTTCGCATATCAATGTATCATTTATTCATTCTGAAGCTCATCCGTAAATCCCGACTACATTGTTACCCCTATACTTGCCACAATGTTACACCATTTGATCTAGCCTCGATCCATACAATAACAGAGTGACCGTTTGTCATTCACTGATCTTGGTAATGACCTTGACAGAGGTACATACTAGAATGGCGTATATGGGAATGTCATATAGTATATATTAACAAGATAATATTAACATTAATATCACACGTACGAACTATCTATTACCGAAACCAACGGTATCATTCTCTGAAATATACGTTGAGACGATCTTATTACCGCTTGTCCCGTCGCTAAAAGTAATTATTCATACATTATATTAAGATACGGAAATTCTATTCGTGCGCTGCATAGCCATTCAAATGTTTGCGGAAACGAATAATGCAGTGCAATTATGAGAAGTAACCTCGCACTAACACGTACACGGTTTCATTAAATGACAGAACACGTCAACTGCACATGGTAGCGTCTACTTCTAGATGTCAACCACAGTAGTACAACTAACACACTACCGACTGAGGCTAAATCATGCCCCCGGTTTAAATGCTGAAATTTATATTTCAAAGGCATTACGCAATTACTCTACGTTGTATATACATTTACACACAATTGAGCGACCATACATATTCATTTCGTATTACATTCACGATTATGCAAAGTCTACATTTATTTTCATTGTTACGACACTGTTTGAACGCAAAAGTGTTAAAAGTGGCCAAAATGTCTCCATACATGCAAACATGTATGTAGGGCCATTGATGGGGGTCAATTAACTTAACTGTTGAATATTAAAACGAGCGGTCGGAAGTGGCTTCGACACGAAATGTAGATGTCCACGTAACAGTGGGTGGGGTACGCTTGCCAAATCGATATGTGGCTGTGGAAATGGGCCTTACTGGATTTGTGACCAGGATAGCTCCTGATCAAATAACACCACGCTCATGTCGCCCTATGTTTAATGGATTGAATTGCGAACAGTGCAGATCCTGATCTGACTGTGCGGGTGCACACGCTGATTCGGATCTGCAATGATCGCAAACCATGCGTCACATTTATCCGGTCACAGTAAGATAAGAAAACTTGTTGTAATTTAATTTAACGGAAGCACTCATGTCATTAATACAAACTATAATACCTTATGGGGACTATGTAGTTGTCCGATATTGCTGAATCGTTTCCTGAAACATATGAAGAAATATTTACAAAACTTAAACCGTACTTATTTTGAATGGCATTGCAGCCGAATATCAGCGATGGGCTGTTTCACAATCAGGGGTACAGTTTGAAGCATTGCGTACAGGAAGCTATTATGGACAACTTAGGTATGCTCGCTATGTGATTATATAGTTTTGGAACTAAGGGACTTATGTTTAATCTTGAACAGCAGTTTGTTTTATGTAAACATCTCAACATTTGACGAAATATCCATTCAATCGCTGTTTTTCTTTTGGAAAATTGTGTGTCTCATTTCTTTGTCATATACATGTAATTCCACCAGTTAATAACATATATTGAATCCAGTTAATAACATGTTCATGAATCTTAATGGGGAATGCAAGCATTATTTCGAATTATCAGATGGGTTTTGTAATTAATGATAAAATAATTTCAGTAAGAAACTCATTTATTTTTCATGAAGATCTGAATGTTTCGATAAGACAATGTGTCCGTCAAAAATGTCTTCTCCGAAATAATTGTTTACGTTGGTATTTATTTTTCAGAAAAGTTGAAGCACATGTTGGGGTCAATAACATAGCCTCAACTCTAATATATATTTATGTTACATATTGGACCAAGTATGTCTGTATCTTCTCCGGTTTATGCACTGTGTACCATAATGTACATATAGGTATTTTGTCCGTCATAAACTGTATTCTCCGGAAGTGGTCTGTATAACTTACAGAGACCAATATACGTGTCATATATTGCCAGAATTATGCTTAAATCACTCGTGCCATCTGATATTTATAGAAAAGAGAAATTAAGAGTTGATTCCACTTACATTCTATTGATTGAATGTATAAACTTTCTGTTGATTGTTATAATAATACACCTGGTGTATAATCTGATAACGGACTTGAATGTATAAATTTCACCCTTTCTGTTGATTGTTATAATAATAAACCTGGTGTATACTCTGATAACGGACATGAATGTATCGACTTCACCCTTTCTGTTGATTGTTATAATAATAAACCAGGTGTATAATCTGATAACGGACATGAATGTATCGACTTCACTCTTTCTGTTGATTGTTATCATAAACCTGGTGTATAATCTGATAACGGACATGAATGTATAAATTTCACCTTTTCTGCTGATTGTTATAATAATAAACCTGGTGTATACTCTGATAACGGACATGAATGTATCGACTTCACCCTTTCTGTTGATTGTTATAATAATAAACCTGGTGTATAATCTGATAACGGACACGAATGTATCGACTTCACTCTTTCTGTTGATTGTTATCATAAACCTGGTGTATAATCTGATAACGGACATGAATGTATAAATTTCACCCTTTCTGTTGATTGTTATAATAATAAACCTGGTGTATAATCTGATAACGGACATGAATGTATCGACTTCACCCTTTCTGTTGATTGTTATAATAATAAACCTGGTGCATAATCTGATAACGGATATGAATGTATCGACTTCACTCTTTCTGTTGATTGTTATAATAAACCTGCTGTATAATCTTATAACGGACATGAATGTATCAACTTCAATATGCTATGTTATATATCAAAATCACACTTTCTTCTATCATTTATTTACGTACATAAAAATATGATATGAAGTGGACCAATACACACTGAATTCCAGTCAGATATCGCAGATATTTGCAGGGTAAAAAAGAGCTGTACATTTTCTGTTTCGAGACATGAATCAATACTGTACTAACCACGCAATCCAATATGAGCGTAAGCATGCGAGTCGACGGTCCCGGCGGAATCCAGCATTTCATGCGTGGCGGGGGCACCGTTGCTGTAAATATGTACACGGGTGTCAGTGTGGGTATACATAGACGGCACACGTGAAATATGGACATTTCACACCACGAGATGAACATATATGTCATATTCGTTGCAAAAAATATGAATATTCTATTTATTATATACCGCTCCATGGAAATTGGCAGTTTTTGTTAGACTGTATACGGTAATGAATGTGTATTGGCAGCCTATTTGCGCTGTTTTACTGCCGATGCGCGTTATGAATATAGATAGCGGAAGTAGTCGTATTTTCACCGGAAGTTGTTTATTTCATCGATGAGAACATATGACTTTTATTTACATCGTATAACTATGTATTTCATGGGTAGGTATATAATAAACAGACGTAGTTTCACCTTCTGTTTTGCGTATGTCGTTAATTTCGTCCTCGACCGTTACAGCGATTCTTACAGAATGGTGACAAAATGATATGGAAATTGACTATTTTTATTTTAATCGTTTCAAAAATAAACTTGCTATCCGAATATGACAACAGCTATTTCAAAAGTTATGTATAATATGCAATATTCAAGATAACGTCCAATATGTCTGCCATTTTCTAAACTGGGTATTTTTCGCTGATAAATTGGTGTACCCATTGAACAAAATGTAACCAGTTTTGAAAATTAATTTCGATAGATTACATGTGCATGCAATCAAAATGTAAAATGGAATAACTACTCGCAAATGTGATCTTCGATGACACAATTGGGTTTAGTGACCAGCATAGCGTCTGATAATAATAGACCACCCATGTGCAATCTAATTTATTCATTTGTAGATGTGTCCGTAACTAAATATTCATAGCTACATCCTCATACAACATTACTATGGTTGATATGTTGAAAATCAGAACTTCTCCGTCAAGTGGATGACTGTTCCAATAGCTCCACGGGCCATACTGAAGATGGCCAGCTGTGAGTACTTGTACACCGACATCATTGTCCACAACAGGGACCATTGACATACCATAAGTGAAGTAAATTCGATTATAATTCAAAAGTTGCATTCGAGTATAACCATCGATTGAATTAAGATATTTGTGTAATTGAATAGTATCGATGTACTATACAGTGATGTTCGCATATCAATGTATCATGTATTCATCTTGGTCAACTGCATATGGTAGCGTCTACTTATAGATGTTCACCACAGTAGTACAACTAACACACTACCGACTGAGGCTAAATCATGCCCCCGGTTTAAATGCTGAAATTTATATTTCAAAGGCATTACGCAATTACTCTACGTTGTACATATATTTACACTCAATTGAGCGACCATACATATTCATTTCGTATTACATTCACGATTATGCAGACTACTTTTACTTTTTATTGTTACGACACTGTTTGAACGCAAAAGTGTTAAAAGTGGCCAAAATTTCTCCAAAGATGCAAACATGTATGTAGGGCCATTGACGTGGGTTAATTAACTTAACTGTCGAATATTAAAACGAGCGGTCGGAAGTGGCTGCGACACGAAATGCAGATGTCCACATAACAGTTGGTGGGGTACGCTTGCCAAATCGATATGTGGCTTACTGGATTTGTGACCAGGATATCTCCTGATCAAATAACACGTTCATGTCGCCCTATGTTTAATGAATTGAATGGCGAACAGTGCAGATCCTGATCAGACTGTGTGGGTGCACACGCTGATTTGGATCTACAATTATCGCAAACCATGCGTCACATTTATCCGGTCACATTAAGATAAGAAAACTTGCTGTAATTCAATTGAACGGAAGCACTCCTGTCATTAATACAAACTATAATACCTTACGGGGACTATGTAGTTGTCCGACATTGCTGAATCGATTCCTGAAACATATGAAGAAATAGTTACAAAACTTAAACCGTACTTATTTTGCATGGCATTGCAGCCGAATATCGACTATGGGCTGTTTCACAATCAGGGGTACAGTTTGAAGCATTGCATAAAGGAAGCTATTATGGACAACTTAGGTATGCACGCTATGTGATTATATCGTTTTGGAACTAAGGGACTTATGTTTAATCTTGAACAGCAGTTTGTTTTATGGAAACATCTCAAATTTTGACGAAATGTCCATTCAATGGCTGTTTTTCTTTTGGAAAATTGTGTGTCTCATTTCCTTGTCATATACATGTAATTCCACCAGTTAATAACATGTAATGAATCCAGTTAATAACATGTTCATGAATCTCAATGGGGAATGCAGGCATTATTGAGCATTATCAGATGGGATTTGTAATTAATGATAAAAAAAATTCAGTAAGAAACTCATTTATTTTTCATGAAAATCTGAATGTTTCGATAAGACAATGTGTCCGTCAAAAATGTCTTCTCCGGAATAATTGTTAATCCGGTATTTATTTTTCAGAAAGGTTGAAGCACATGTTGGGGTCAATAACATAGCCTCAACTCTAATATATATTTATTCTACATATTGGACCAAGTATGTCAGTATCTTCTCCGGATTTTACTCTGCGTACCATGATGTACTATAGGAATGAATGGCCTTTTTGTGGAATTTATCGGGGTATTATATCCCCGATAAATTCAACAAAAAGGCCATTCATTCCTTATAATTCCAGCATTTGATATAAATTCATCAAGAAAATGTGTCTATTTCCCATTTTCTTAAGAATTATTTTAACTGCGCCTCACTGTTACGAAAAGTAGTTCGGCATATGGGAGTTTACTTGGATATAAATTTTGGACAGAGATCTGCTACGGGCCAATCAAATGTTAGGGAATTGTGTAAATATTTTTGTGCTGGAATTATATTTAGGTATTTTGTCCGTCAAAAACTGTATTCTCCGGAAGTTGTCTGTATAACTAACAGAGACCAATATACGTGTCATATATTTACAGAATTATGCTTAAATCACTCGTGCCATCTGATGTTTATAGAAAAGAGAAATTAAGAGTTGATTCCACTTACATTCTATTGATTGAATGTATAAACTTTCTGTTGATTGCTATAATAATAAACCTGGTGTGTAATCTGATAACGGACATGAATGTATGGACTTCACTTTCTGTTGAGTGTTATCATAAACCTGGTGTATAATCTGATAACGGACATGAATGTATCAACTTCACTCTTTCTGTTGATTGCTATAATAATAAACCTGGTGTATAATCTGATAACGGACATGAATGTATCGACTTCACTCTTTCTGCTGATTGTTATAATAAACCTGGTGTATAATCTGATAACTGACATGTGTATCGACATCACTCTTTATGTTGATTGTTACAATAAACCTGGTGTATAATCTGATAACAGACATGAATGTATGAACTTCACCCTTTCTGTTGATTCTTATAATAAACCTGGTGTATACTCTTATAACGGACATGTATGTATCACCTTCACCCTTTCTGTTGATTGTTATAATAATAAACCTGGTGTATAATCTGATAACGGCCATGAATGTATCGACTTCACTCTTTCTGTTCATTGTTATAATAAACCTGGTGTATAATCTGATAACGGACATGACTGTATCGACTTCACTCTTTCTGTTGATTGTTATTATAAACATGGTGTATACTCTGATAACGGACATGAATATGTCAACTTGACCCTGATACCGGACATGAATGTTGATAAGCAAATAAACCTAGTGCTTAATCTGATAAACCACATTAATGAAAATAATGCAATTTTGCATTTTATTACTACAGCAGCCCATACGCTTTTCTATGGTATTACTACAACAGTCTATACGTAATGTGGTATTTTATTACTACAACAGTCCATACGTAGTGTGATATTCTATTACTACAGCAGCCCATGCGTAGTGTGGTATTTTATTACTACAGCAGCGCATGCGTACAGTGGTATTTCATTACTACAACAGCCCATACGTAGTATGCAATTTTGTAACGATGAAGTTTTGATAAATACAGGAGTGCTATTGTGTAATATTGGATCTTAGTATTTTCGTATATATATGTTTGTTCTAAGAGCAATGTCAATTTATATTTATTTTGAAGATTCTCAATACATGGTTTAAAGGGATATCTATCAACACAAGTCTAATGGCAAATTATAGCTCTTGTTTTGACACCCAACATTCACTGTAGCTCTTCATTGCATGCTTCTTCCAACACCAACTAGTTCAAATAAATCTGGTCATTGTATATGCCACATCATGGAGTGGAGTGGAGTGGAATTGAACTTACTCTGTGTGTTTATTAAGAATTTTGACTCGTTACCTACAGGTATTTTCATCTTAGAAAATAGATTTAATCTGGGATTTTACGCCTTTAATAAACAACAACAGGGTCATAGATTCTCATCAATAATATGTATTGCATACACTCCCAAGTATTTACATTTTCATCTACGACTGCCAACGTGTCAATATCATTATGTATTATGCATCCCCATATCACTAAACTAACCTTGGTGGGGACACACAGCATAACCACCAACCTTCAAAACAATAGCTGGCAAGTTTTCTGCACTATCTTGTGTTTTGTTTAAAGAAACCTCACTTACGATTGTAGACTGGGATCTACGGCCAATAGTGTGTATCATCCTATTAGACCGATGACTGGTGGTGAAGCAGGCCCACCATATTTGAGCCATGTCATTGATGAGTATGTATGTGCTGGCTTACAGATGCTCCCCGAGCCATATTATTGACGACAATACATGAGCTAGATGACTACTAGCCAGGAAATAAACAATGGTCACTTTTGTTGGCTAAATGGTCGTATGGTGGATGTTCCAGCTATAGTTTGCAAGGCTAAATGATTGTAAGGTGGATGTTCCATCTACAGTTTACATGGCTAAATGATCGCATGGTGGATTTTCCCGCTACAGCTTACATAGCTAAATGATTGTAAGGTGGATGTTCCAGCTACAATTTGCAAGGCTAAATTATCGTATGATTTATGTTCTAGCTACAGTTTACATGACTAAATGATTGTATGATGGATGTTCCAGCTACAGTTAACATGACTAAATGATTGTATGGCGGATGTTCCAGCTGCGGTTTGCATGGCTAAACAATCATAAGGTGGATGTTCCAACTACATATTGCATGGCTAAACGATTGTAAGGTGTGGATGTTCAAGCTAAAATTTGCATTGCTAAATGATCGCATGATGGATGTGCCAGTTTACATGGCTAAATGATCGTATGGTGAATGTTTCGGCCACAGTGGTGGATGTTCCATTTACAGATTGCATGGCTAAATGATCGTAATGTGGATGTTTCAGCTACAGTTTGCATGTATAAATTGTATGGCGGCTGTTCCAGCTGCAGTTTAAATGGCTAAACGATCGTATGGTGGATGTTCCATCTACAGTTGACAAGGCTAAATGATTGTATGGTGGATGTTCCAGCTACCGTTTGTCTGGCTAAATGATCATATGGTGGATGATCCCACAACAGTTTACATGTTGAAATATACACATGTATGAATAAGTAGCAAAATGGGGCCCATAGTCCTCGGGACTCGACCCCGGATTAACAAGATGGTGGCTCACAGATTGCATGACTAAATGATTGTATGGTGGGTGTACCAGCTACAGTTTGCATGGCTAAACGATTGTATGGTGGATGTTTCAGCTACATTTTACATGACTAAACGATCGTATTGTAAATGTTCCAGCTACCGTTTGCATGGCTAAATGATCGTATGGTGGATGTTCCCATGTTTAAATACATATATGTATACTGTAGTAAAATGGCGCCCATAGTCTCCGGACCCCGTCCTGGGCTGACAAGAAGGCGGCTCACAATTTACATGGCTAAATGATCGTACAGTATGTTCCAGGTACAGTTGGTGCCAGTACGACTAAGTTCGGTCTAGCGTCAAACCATGAAGAGGTTAACATGGTCCACTTGATACAACCGACGTCCGGTCACAAAGTAATGAACTCTACAACATGTTTGTTTTGTAAATATGATTACGATTATCACTGCGGTTCGTTCAAATGGTGACACTTATATACTCAAACAATAGTCTACGATAGTCTAAGTCTAAGTATGTGATAGATAAATGTTCCGTTGACTTCACCGACCGTGCCTATATATAGTGATATATAGAAACTCACGGAAGCATGATGAATACGTTGGTTTTAATTCATTGTGTGTTTCGTTCGTGAGAGTTTCCATATGTTTGACAGTGCAGCAACAGTCCAAATTTATGTTGTATACTGCTGTGTAGCACGATGCTGACGATCCTGATTACCCTGAGAAGAAATTGATCTTAAACCCCACCACAAAAGCTATACCTTTGTCACCGTGTTTATAATGGCCATCGATCCGATTTTCCCTTGCACCTGGGACCAGCCATGATTACCGTCTTGGCTGCAGTCTGTTCGTATCTTAGCCAATACATACACGTAAACAACGGGTATACTTACTGCGTTGTTCTGGTACCTCGTCCGTCATCGTGTCGTTCACGTAGGTTTGCTCACTGTAATGTCCACGAAAACAAACAATTGACATAAATCATGGCGTATCGATGTATTACAAGTGTACTTTATATGCGAACACGCTATGTTAGTAACTGTGAGTTAGTTACTCATGGTGCACGTATCGAAATCCACAGATGGGTGATGTTTATGTTTTCGTTGACATTGTATACCGCTTGTTTTCATACTCACTCACTTATTCCACTGACCCATTAATTGAATGACAACCACCTTTGCTAGTACAACCTGTATTTTAGCATTCACATTCACCCGATATTACACACACGTTGGATACAACAGTTAGTACGTATAGTCATCTTACCTGCCAGTGTATTTCGTCCCACCTTTACCTATGGACATAAATAAAAGGCAATCTCATAAATACCAAAATTATTCACTAACTCAAACCGAGTTCGTGTGCAATATGGATATAATAATTGTATGCCTGTACAGTTGTCAATATTTAGATAAAGAAGTTATAGCTATAATACACGTATCTTGTGTTTCAGCATCCATTTAACAACAGGCTTGCGCAACAGTCATTGCTATCAGGCAATAGTATAGATTTCAATCACGTGCACGCAGTGCTTTGGTTGGTACTGGTCATGTCCCATTAGCCAACCAAATCAGTGCGTGCCACGTGATTCGATATTTTTAAAGATGGCGGCTAACATTCATTGTTAATCAGGAAGTGAAGGTGTTTGATTTTAAAAAGCGAATTTAGGTTAGTGAGACGTGTTTTTGGTGCAGTTTACACTCGAAATATTTTAGGTTTATGTTAATGTACATGTATTAGCAACAGTAAAATCTATGCCGAAAACCCACCCAAAGCAGCGGTTTCGACACGCTGTTAGGCGTTGTATAGGCGAGTTCCAGATGACTACATCGCGTGGCTTTTTGTTTCAATGGTGGCGAATGGGAGTTTTATACCTTTGTAAGTACTATTAGTATTACCGTGCGCATTTGAATTGTTTTGTACATTGTTTAGAAAGGTGTTTCATGTATATACAATCAATAATTAACCATCTATGACACGCTAGAATCACCTGTGATATAAACTAAACAATGACCACACATTTTGCTATTCTCTACTACTTTCAGTTTTCGTATGGATGTTGTGGGACCTATTTTCCCATAACCTGCAACCATTCTGATCTGGATATTCACTAATTAAAATATAGGTTTAATTATTGTTAAGAAATATAAATTCAATCTCCTATGACCATCCTGGTGGTGGCGAAAAAAGTCAGCGGCTTGAATTGAAACCGACTCACATGACAAACATGATGTGACTTACAAAATAATCCCAAAGCATATGCTTGAAACTGATGCGAATGGTTTCTGCAAGCAAAGAGTGTCTATGGATTAACAATCTGGCTTATTTTTGTTTGTTTATTTGTTTGTTTATTAGTGTTTAACGGCCTATCAACAGCTAAGGTCATGTAAGGCCGGACAAACTGGTTCGATCCCATTTTAACCTGCTGAATTGGGCGGAAAATCCCAAAATCAGAACGGAATATTTACATCGAGAACAAATATATTCAGCCCTGAAATTAGAATAATTGACCTGGAGCCAGATCCATACCACACCAAGTCACTTGACCCCTTCCCTTAAAATAGGATTACGAATATCGTAATACTCACATAAAGGGTATAACCAGATTCAACTGTCAAATACAAAATGCCAAAGACGTATGTGAGGGCCAAACCAGGTATCCAGTGGGGATTCCGGTAAGCAAGAACCCCGATCGTTAAATTATCCATCGCGTGCTCCCACCTGCTATCCACCGGCTTATTTTTGTAATGTACTACTTTTGACTACACCACGCATGAATGTCTGATGATTTAGTGTGATTAAACCTCAAGACAAATTGTACCGAAATAAATCAAAGTACTCAAAGTACTGAAATGTGTTATCTCCACAAAAATTGATCACTTGCGGAACTAGAGACTGAAAGTTGCATATTTTCTCAATCATCATCCACATGATCCAGATGCAAATTTACTGTGCTGGTGCAAACTCATTCCCATCCACACGTTTTCTCTAGATAAAGTTACTGTGTGTAACTCTCAGAAAAAACTGCACGAAGTTGGCGGCTAACTGGTCACTGCTACCCAACTGTGAGAATTAAGCATACATGTACTACATGTAGCTGCTGTATTCATACGCACGAAATGTCTTGATTCGTAGTTTCCAAAATGTAACTGATTAACTGAGCCCAAAACTGTGAAAACTATAGAGAATAGTATACGTAGAGTTTTAGATTCACAGCAAGACATACCCAAACGCCATAGGATAAGTTGGCAGAGTGCACTATTGTCTTGGTCGTACTCGCCGTTTAGACGTAGCACGACAATATGGCTGACTCCATAGACATTTACGTGACATAATATGCTATCTCAAAGTAGATAACATATACAAATATGCAAGTGTGCCAGTCAAGTTGGTGGAATGGGTTGGGCTACGACGGCGTAAAACTTCCGGGTAATTATATAAAAGTTCAATAAACCCACATATATATATATATTAATTTCCCGTGTATGATCGACCCTACCTCATAGACCTAAACCATGCCATCGTATGCGTATTAGAATCATGTGGAAATGACAACACATTCAAATATCGTATATTTTATTGTCCCATTTAAATTGACAGTTGATTCCAAATTATACTAACTATAATTGTTAAACGTGTGTATGACTCGAGGGAATTTATATAAGGGTGCGTTATCGACGGCGTGAAAACTTATTTTTACACATCCACAGACGGATCTCGGCGGATTAAGGGGGTTGCGTACTCATCCGTCACACCCCCTATGCGTACTGGCCTGACTCCGTTTTGGCCAGTTTTGTTCTCCGTGTCTAAGTCTCAGTATTGAATACATCAAAATACAGACCGTGTGTTCAGCATGCCGCCAGCAACAAACGAAAGGCACACCGGTACTGAGACAAAACAAGCGACTCACGCATGTTTGGCATGTTTTCAACTTCGGACATACATATCTTATTGCTGTGTTACACGCGACGACGCAATTTACTTTCCATTGTGTTTCAATGGCAAGCGATGTATTATATAATAAACATATGTTTTATTCTCTGATAAAATATCAAGACTAAGTATTTATGTCCGGTACTGTATGCAAGGAAGACACCAGTGAATGAAATATACAGCAAATGTGCATGGTAACATTCAAGTCGGTTCCTTTCCCTCTAGGCAATTCAGAACATTAATTTCGTGTTTCCCGACTAACTGTTTTTAGTTAGCAATTTATAATTTAAAAACATCGGCTTGTTTTTGTTGTACGTGTCAACTCGCAAACTTTCAAAGGAATATCCATTGACCATCCAAATAGTTCTTCCGGTCCTGATTAACGAACAGCATGCATAGTTTACTTAGCGCACGGCGAGCATATTTAACGTATGACTTACTATGAAGTCTATGCTACTTACTGGATGTAATTAATGCACTACACCGGGAATATATATATTATCATATAACCAATGTTCAGGTTTGGTAATGTATTAATTATGTTTACATGACTTTGGACTAGCGGGTGTTGCAGGGTCGTGCATCCGTCACATGACAGAGAACCATCTGGCGCAAACATGTGTGAAATATCCGAAGTAGTCTTATGGGAAACCGAATACATAATGCCTTTATCGACTACGTTACATTTTGAAGCTGAGGGACAAACAATATGACGGACGGTGGAACAATGAGACTATAATACTGGATATATTGTAATCGTTGCATACATGGCATATACTTGTTCTTTTACCTACCATGCCTGATTCGGTATCCCTTTTTGTAGAAGACGCCGGTCACGATAATGCCGACAGCAATCACCGCCGCCGCCACTGCACCTGCTCCAGTGGCTGCCCCTTCACCAAAGGAAGACGCTGCCACGCCATAAGCATCTGTGACAGAAATATCCGTATTTCATCACCTTTGTCAATCGGGCTTAAATGAGCAGATAGTGGCTTAGTTTTATCTTTATACGCATCTAGGGCCTTAGCGTATATCAACTGTACCAGTGTATCGCTTTATTTGCCGGCTAGTGAACACATAATACTATACTTAGATTATATGGCATTCTCTTTCTAAAATACATGTATAAACGTAATATCGCAACATTGTAGAAGTTCTAAAATAAATATAATTTGAACAAATATTGCAGTAAATTAGAATGATACTCTCATTTTTCTAGTTCCGATACTAAGCAAAGTCCAACAATATCATATATCATCTAAGTATACAATGTTAACATACTACACCTGCCCATGGCCCGTCCGTTGTACTACCTGTTTTTATGTTGAGTACAGCTGTATCCGGACTGGATCCCAGCTCGTTGTGTGCATACATCCTTAGGTAGTAGTGAGTGCCGGGACGGAGCGAGGCCACTGTTACTTGGTTCAGCTCTCGGCTAACATTGACACCCGTGTCCAGTGACGGACCATCGGTCCAGGTCACACTGTCTGTGCTGTACTGTACAACAGTTGTCTGTGGATAGCCCCCGTGAAACCCCGATCGCCAGGATACATCAACACGTGTAGGTTGGATGTTTAGCACATTGAAATGTTCTGGGCTGTCTGGTGGTCCTGCAGAAGAGGCCAAATAAAGTTAAGAAGAATGTTGGATCAGTGGAAAACAAATCATAACATAGTAGACACTCGATATACTAGCGATACTGACAGTGAATGCACATTTTATTGACAAATATTCAATCACTAAGATTTTTAAAATCGAAGTGCATGAAAGACGCTCATAAAAGGGGGCTAGTAATATTTCAGGAATATAGACTATGCTAACGCATTTTGACATGCTTTTAATGTGTACTTATTGGTATGGTGGGTGGTTGGTCGGGAGCACGAGACGGGTATTTCAACTATCGGGGTCCATTCTTACCGGAATACCGATTTGAGACCTGGTTTGGCATTTTGTATGTAACAGGTGAATCTGGTTATACCCCTTATATGAGTATTACGATTATTCGTAATCCTATTTTAGTGGAAGGTGACAAATGACTTTGGTGTAGTATGGACCTGGCACCCTGTCTTATTATTCTAATTTCAGGGCTGAATTTATTTTTTCTCGATGTAAATATTCCGTTCTGAATTTCGGATCCCCCCATGCAGCAGGTTAAAAGGGGATCGAATACATGACCTTAGTTGTTTATAGGCAGCCGTTTAACACCAATAAACAAACAAACAACTTATTAGTATGATGTATTAAATGCAATATCAGCATCCCGTAAATGATGGTGAATACATTTTGTGAGACGTTGTTCTGCATTTGGGACCGTTTTCCGTAAAAAATTAAGTTGGGATGTGTATAACTGTTTTATGTTTTGTTGTGTCGTTCGCCGATTGGTCTCAGAGGAATATATTGTTTTATGATTGCACATACGAATTTCATATTTGAACACATATATCTACAAGATACAACGTCTGTATAAGAACTTTATAAACGCTCCTCTACGACGGCTGATATGGATAAGGATACTTATCGTTCGCCTAACACCAACATGTGGATGTATTTACCTTCCATGACAACTTCCATTGAAACAGACGCCTCGCCTATCACGTTGGTTAGGACAATGTCGTAGACACCCAGCCCGGACTCTGCGACAATTGTCCACGTGACAGTTGATCTGGTTCCTAGTGTCAGCACTATGCTACTGAATACATGCAGGTTTATCTGTGTCGCCTCTGTTGTCACGGTACCAACGGGCGGAGTTTGTCGAACGTTGCCGATAACTTTGTAGCAGCTAACAAGCGTCGGTGTCGACGGTGAGTAATATGTGCTGGTGACACTGGCGGGGTGGCCCAGCTTCACAACAAACTTGTTTATATCACTTACCGTATTGTTTGGTGTAATGATGACTGGACGTGCTGAAACATACACGTGGTATTAATTAGTAAATTACATGGGTTATGGTTAGGGTCTATCAGGAGAAGCAGAATATGGCAGAGCACATTTAGCTGCTACACATCCGTATCTCTGGACCATGGACTGCTCGGCCCTCTACCCAAAACTATAACCAGCAATTCCACAACTAGTACAACTATATCGCGGTTACCGTACCAATTTACGATTGATCCGTCTATGTGGTCAAACAACGTAACCTGTGTCAAGTTATGATGTTAACGTCTTAAGGATTAACTTCAAAGAACGTCATATGTTGTTTCGAAGACACCAACATCGACAATTTGATTGAATATTTGAATAGATTGTATTTGATCCAGTTGTGCTTATTGTATACTCTACTGTGCATTGATTTGCCATCTGAGTCATGTTAGCCTGGACCATCAATCGACCAGTTTCACTTGTTGTAGCGTTCGACACAGGTGGCTCAGGACGTGATAGATAAAGTGATAACA
This sequence comes from Conchocele bisecta, assembly GCA_029237695.1. Taxonomy (NCBI): domain Eukaryota; kingdom Metazoa; phylum Mollusca; class Bivalvia; order Lucinida; family Thyasiridae; genus Conchocele; species Conchocele bisecta. Next base: position 37,822,890 of record CM055275.1, read on the forward strand.
TTTAACGCTATATGTTTGAACACAATATGTATGTGTCATATCCAGTACATGTAGTTTCAGTCAATTCCAAAGCTTATAAATGTTCCCATTTTGTTAATAAAACACAGCAACTCTACAGAAGAATGTCCACACCTATGTAATACATGTATCCCATAACATTTACAAAGCAATTATCTTTGAATAAGATAATGATTAGGTATAGAACGGGTCCGATTTGGTCCGCTACAGCTATACTTAGCACTACGTGTAAATTATTTACTTTGTTGACGTACCAGGCGTTTCCATGGTATGTCGTTTGTATTTCAATGTGTACAATTTTATCGTCTCGGACCGTGCATTTTTATATTAATTGTGCGGCGGTACTGTCATGTAAGGCTTTAATATGTATTGGTCATGTATTGTAATGGCTGTTCCTCATCACGTAACACACAGTCAATGGATTTCTATTGACTTTGGAGCGAACCTTCATATAATATTATTTAACTGTTTATTTAATATTTTGTAAAGTCTCCAAAAGCAAACTGAGATGTTGTTGTTATAACGTATTGTTAATAACATGATTATTGTATAATAGTGTGTAGCACGAACATTTGATTGAGAGAGCCGCAGTAGAAGCTGTCCTGATGAGCTCACTGGTGCCATACGGTGCTACCCCGTTGCTGACCCGACATGTGTATACACCAGAATGTGCATATGTCAGGTTGGACAATCGGAGAGTTGCGGCGGCTTCCAGGATGGGACGAGTTATCTCCCCGTATCCCGGCCACGACTGAACCCAGCTTGAGTACAGGTAGATGCTGGGAACACCGGACGGCGAACACGTCAGATCCACAAACTGACCATTTACCGTCGCCGTGGCCACAACATCTGGGGGATCTGATATTAGACATTAACCATTATGGCCAACACAAGCATATACATGTAGCGTATATACAACAAATCTAACACTGACGAGTGTAAATAAGTAAAAAAGAAAGAAAACTCACAACACGCTTCATACAGATAAGCCTATTTTAGTAACCAACTAAAATAATTAGATTTTTGCGACCAATGCACGTCTCGTTAACAAAACACAATTTGCAACAAATAATCGTAATCCGACATATTCTGTCATATAGGCTAGTTTAATAGTACATATGTTATTTACCATGTCCACTGTATTGAATGCAATAATTAATATTGATTTTGAATCGACTTGTGCTGCCATCATAAGTGCGTTGCTAGCAGACTATGTGTGGCGATATTTTAATACATGTGTTACTAAAATTAGGTGATTGCAGTGATTTGATGATATATACAGTGTAACATGGCCAGTGTAGGTTTGTGAAATGACAAAATCCATAACCTATTCATCAATCACGGTGTATACATATCGGCATGAGATAATTGATAGCATGTTGTACCAAGTTTTAATAATTTACCTGTCATACTGTTTGTTGTATGTGTCAAACGCTACAAGTGGTGAAACTGACAGATGACATACATGTGCGCCGTACAGCAACAGCAGAGTGTCCATGTACATGATGTTCAAAATGTATGTCCCCATTAAATAGACATAACTAGTGTTCTAAGTTAGATACATATTACAATTAAAGTTAATTACAAACTAATTTATTGTAGCATTTTACACAATATATATTTTAACTGATAATGTCACCACTTTTAGAGTATGACTTCACAATGTGCTATGTATGATATTACTGATATTTTAAAAAATCATAAAAAAACATGGTCGAAGACTGTTATACGAGTGTCGAAACACGACCGATAGCATCGGACAATGATAAAGAAATGTTACAACATACTATGTAATTCATTACCCTTATGCAAAGGTAATATTAGGACTGAATAATTACATGAATTATTAACCCGACACACATCTATTATACAGTGAATTGCATGTGTTGTTACGTACAAGTAGTAATTTGTTAGTTGACAATTAAAAATGTTATTGAAAAATGTGTATTATGAAAACAATGAAACCATTCATCATTTAGATATGTAATGACAATTATTATGAAGGCCAATTAACACATTGACCATATGATGAGTCACAAGTATATATCAAAATGTGGTACTGTTTCATCAGAATCGAATTATATGTATACCAACCAGCTGTAGATAGTCTTAGCAATCGGATTCTCAATATTGTCGCTAACACTTGTATTCTTGTGCACACGTGTGTAATGAATTCATCAGTATCCAGATCTGAACTACTTGTAGTATTTGTATGTGCAAAGTTTGAGGAAGCAAACAAAGTAGTTCCATCAGAAGAATAGAAACAATTGAGGTGATAAACTGTTCCACAAATGAAGACGCACATTTTGCGCGAAAATCAGATTTTTTTTAAAAGACCAGCGAAGGCGCGTTATGTACAAAATTGGTATACATTTTGAAAACCATGTATAAAGTAAGCAATCTGTGTGTTTCCTGAATATTATATACTGGAAAAAATGGTGAATACTTACATTTTATTCTGATGTATAAGTCACACTGATCACTATTATTTACTTGTAACATATAGGTCCCAAAGTGGGGACATATATTTTGAACCACCCTGTATATATGTAATACATATATCCCATAACACTAATACAAAGCAATTATCTCGATGATGATTATGTATCGAATGGGTCCGATTTGGTCCGCTACAGCTATACTTAACAATACGTGTATATGATTTACTTGTATGACCGTACCAGGAGTTTCCATGGCATGTCGTGTGTATTTCAGTGTGTTCAATTTTATCTTATAGGATGGTGCTTTCTTCTATTAAATATACGGCGGTGGTGTCATGTAAGGTTTTAATATGTATTGGTGATGTAATGTAATGGCTGCTTGCCAACACGCAACAGACGGTATATGAATTTATATTGATAGTAGACCGGCTATTCATAAATATTTATTGAACTGTTTAATTAAAATTTTGTAAATTCTCCCAAAGCACACTCAGGTGATTGTATGTTGCAGTTATAATATAGTGTTAATAGCATGATTAACATATAATAGTGTGTAACACGAACATTTGATTGTGATAGCCGCAGTAGGACCTGTCCTGGTGAGCTCACTGGAGTCATACGGTGCTACCCCGTTGCTGACCCGGCATGTGTATACACCAGCATGTGGGGTATCTGATATTAGACATTAGCCATTATCGCCAAAACAAGCAAATAGTGCATATAGTGGATATACCATAAATATAAAACTGACCATTATAAATAAACAAAAGAACAACCATTAGCCAATATAGCCAATATAGCCAACATAAGCATATATAAATCAAACCCTCGCAATTATAAATAAAAAAACAACAACAATTCGCAAAACGCCACATATAACATGCCCATTCACACTCAAACTCAAATAATTAGATTATGTGACCAATGTACGCTTGGTTACCAAAACACAATTTGCAACTCACAATCGTAGTCCTACATATACCTAAATGAATATGAAACTAAAGGTGAGGAATTCCTACCGTTTCTAAGTCGAACCGATATCGAGAGATTCTAATATGGCATATTATTTATCAGATACTGTTGTATTCTAGTAAGTATTGAGCAGTAAATGTCAAATTATTCATGAACACATATCACGTTGTGTAGCCATACTAAGTTTAATTACATCACTTATGGTTCTATGTGTTTGTATACCATATGCCAGTTGTATGATATGAAACGTGTGATTCATATTTTATGTTATAAATCGTTCTGTAGTTACATCAAAATTACAGTCACCCAAAAAATAAAGAATGAATGTGATACATGTATATACCAAATATCACAAATATCAAGACGCCAGCTATCATGGAATAAGCCTTTTAAGAGTTGCAATACAAAGCTGTAAATTGGTAAGTTCCAAAGGGGAGACAATATATGGCCCGGTGGTCAATCAAAACTAGAAATTCACTTTGTGCATCTACACACCATAAGGAAGCTATATGCATGTATCAAGTATCAAGTATTTATGGTCAAGGCTGACAAAAGAAGATTTTTGAAAGTCGGTGAAATATCGTTAACCAGATGTATTTTTTTAGTTAGTTTCATCTATTATTTATATACGTGTCTCCAATTTTCCATTAAAATTGTACCTTTGTCTTATTTTTGCAGTAACGCAATTATTCCTTGTATGTTAAAGATCCACTTTCATACCGGTAACTGTTCGACTTTATGTAGTAATATATTATATCGTTACCATACACTTTATACAAATCACCTGTTAGTTCGTCTGATCCTTGGCTTGTTCATCCTTGTTCATCAGTTCTTGTATTGCTTTTTTGCATTCATATTCGTTTATGTTACCCTCACAAATCTGCTTGTAATTTTTGTTTAGTTTTAAAAGATTAAACTTTATTTATTTTACAACGATTACAAACAAGCGCGAGAGCACTTATACAAATTGTTTAGTTTTGGTTCAGAGAGACTAATTTAAACGTTATTTTTGTGAATTACGAGTATATTACTATCTTTGCTATAAACAGTCATATATATACACAGTGCATGGAGTTTCCATTTCTGCCATCGTAGCCAGTTTTACAATCATGTGCAACATGATGGGGGACCTCTGATTGGAAAAGGCTTTGCCTTATTTTCATCAAATGTATATACAAAGTCTGATATCTAAAGAGCTTGTTGACCATTTGTTAACATGTTTGAGAATTTAGTAAAGACTGTGTAACACTAAGAACAATACACAGTGCTGTATATATTTACATGTATTACCATAAATACTGTCTCGAATCCAGTGACTTGTAAGCAGTTATCTGAGTGTATTTACTTGCCTACTATGCGACACATTATGTGTTTACCTGCGGCAGATGCACTTCTAATAATTGATATTGCATCAGTTCGACATTTTACACATTGACAAAGTGTTCATTGTATATTTTGATGGTAGAAATACTCAGATATCTAGCGTTTTGTGTAGTCTGCTGAAATAATATATATATGACGTTGTCGTCCTATATATGTGGGACGTATTGCAACATACTTTATTTGATGGTCTGCCATATTATTTGCTGTAGGTATCAAACCCTCCAAGTGGTGAAACTGTCCGATAACATGTACAAACTAAAATGGCGGAGAATGCTCTGTATAATATAATCTAAGAAGAACATGGTCAGATATACATTACATAGATATTCAGTCACCTGTATGATTGTACTACATTTGAAACAAACTGTCATATTATATATAGTCAGTACTTAAATGTTTGATCATTCTCAAGCATGCTATTTCAATAATAGATGATATATTTTTGTCTTCAAATATTTCATAAAGCCCATCTCTTTCAATATTTAGTTCATATAGTATGTAGATTATTTATAATGTCTGCTAAAATAATTCAGCTGTTATATCTTGATTTCTATTGTTTTCCTTTCCCGTCACTGCTTTCTCCTTTGTACTTGCATATTTCATTGATTGATTTCTTATTGTTCCTTTAACCAATCTCCACATTATATGTGCTGCATACATTCAGGTGTACAATGTAATTCTTGCAAAAATCATACTGCAAAGCAAAGCTATTTTTGTGTTAGTCATGTTTAAATATATGCACGTTTGATTGATTCCCAACTCAGATTATGTTAAAGCTACGACTTTAAAAAGCACATGTAGTTATAATTTTATGCTATTTGTTGAGCTGTATACATGTACGCGGGGCTACCATAAAGTTCGAGAACAAGTTTTAAATATCTTGAAATATGTACTTAACCCATGCAACCGTTTATTGGGAACAAGTTAAATGTGGTAACACTATGATGACGTCGCTGCACTTGTGATGTCACAAAGTATATGATGTCATTACAACATGTTTTGTCAGAATGTTGTGAAAATGGCGCTATTTGCGTTTAAAAACTTATGATATATCGGAAATGGCGCTCGGAAACTAAGCTTCCAGACACACTGAGATTTAACAGTAACGCTAATCATACAACAGTGTACAGTATCGCATAAATAACATTGATATTTGAATTTACGTTGTGCTGTTATTGAACATAAAAGTTCCATATCGATTTGTGATGGTAACTTGATCACAACAGAATGCGCCATTTCTAAAATAACCTCAGCCGAACCATATCAGTTTCGAAAATACATTCTCAACAAAGACCCTGCAAAATAAGTCCATGAAATAGCCATTTAATCTCAAGTTCAAAATGTGTGTATGTAAATAGTTCGTAAATTTCGCTTTCCAAAGCAATGTTTGTATTAAACGTACTAATTTGAAGTGGAAGCTAGCAGATATTACATAAAATGCAACAAATTTATTACTAAGCAATACGTCCTCTACATTTTGAAAAATAATAACTCGAACATCGCTTGGGTTAGGGTTAGTAACGATGAAAGGCGAAACATAGTAGTTTGTTCAAAACGTCTCAACATGAAGTCACGTGACGTCATGGCGTCACGAACTGCGTGGCGTTATCATGGTAATACTAAATTCAATCTGTCATAGAGGTATCATGTTATGTATTCGCTGGTTTTGATTAGTGAAGAAGCAGTAGTTATCTTTATATAAAATTAGTTCTTGAACTTTCTGGTAACCTCGTGTTATTGCGGGACATATCGGTCCCTACAATATTAGTCGTCTTTATCGTGACAAGCACAACAAGGGGCACACATATTGATTGTATACATTAATTGGGATATTGGTCATATGGGTTAGGAATATATATAATTTAGTGATATTTCAAATAAATATGATTCTGATTTGAGGAGGTATACTTAACCAGTGTTTGAAAGGTACAACTGCAAGATACACAAAAAATACCAGGCTAGTGTCTTTTGATATCAAGTTTATCATGCAAGGCTAGGAAACGCGTAGGAATTCCGAGGCTTGCCGTGGAATTCCTACCGTTTCCGAGCCGAGCCTGATAAACTTGATATCAAAATACACTAGCCTGGTATTCTATTTATCAGGTAACGATTCATGCTCGAAAATGACATTAGATGACGTCGTATTCTATGGACAGAACGCGGACTTGTTTACGTTGCGTCATTACACTGACGTCATTCGGTAACGTCAAGTGACGTCATCCGACCAATGGAATTTCAGTTTTCACTTTGTTGTAACCCGGATGTTGATATCAGGTCAATGCCTGATACAACAATATGTTATCAGTCAGTACGTATTCGGTCAATACAGGGCAGGTTACCTGATAAATACATGTATTAGCATACATGTCTGGGTATCAAGCAGTGTGGACTGAATGTGATGGTCTGGTCCTACATTGAATACAAACACTATTGTGAACATTGAATATTACATGTAGATTCGTTTCAAGATCCAGGTAGAATGATTTAGTGGGTGATATCCGTCTGACAATCAAACATAGTGGACTCAGATCACACTGACTTGCTACAACAAGAGGACTCAGATCGTATTGTCTACAGATAACTATTGTGAACAATCGAATATTACATGTATAGCCGTTCAAGAATCAGACTGCACATGTATGCTTAAGTGGTTGGCATTGATATGAGTCTGGGATGTAAACTGGGCACACATTGAGTGTCTGTTCGAAATAGTGTGAAAACTATGCGTAGTATGATTGAGTGATTGCCACAAGTCTGGGTAGCAAAATTAGTGTAGATCATAAACTGGTTGCGTACACAAACATTTGTGAACATTGGATATTCCATGTATATTCATATCAACAGTCAGAGAAAAGCGTGCAATGTAGTGGCTGATGTAAGTCTGGGTAGCAAGCAGTGTGGACCCAGATCAATCCACATATATGTGTATGCTGGTCTGAGCATACACTGATTGTCTACACGGAGATTGTCTCAAGATCCAGGTTATGATATTAAATGGTTCATATAGAGTTGCGAACAGTGTTAACCGTGGGTCTCCAGCTATTACGTGTTTAGACAAATACGAGTTGCAAAATAAAAGTTGTGAAAATCCATGACCCGGGCGTCGAATCAAAACTTTATATTTATATTACCTTAATTTTAACGGTTTTCCGAGCTACATGGTTTATGACGGATCGGAGGGACGGACGGACAAGGGTAACACTAAACACACCTTCCACTATTGTGCTGGTGCATAAACATGTCCCTAAGTCTTGATTATATCGAAATTAAACATTGTATTTGCCCAAAATCCATCAGTAAATTTGATGTGGAGCAGATCAAGACAGGACAATTTTCATAATATCGGCCCAGTTAGTTTACTATATTTATATACTTTTCCAACCTCTCGAAATGAGTAACAATATAGATGTCTCGATAACAAAATGTTAACTAAACATTCATAAGTTATTGGACTTTGGCCTTGAACACAGGGGCCGTATGTATGAGATATATCAAGCTCATATGGATGATAACAAATACGTATGTGACCTTCGAAAACTTGAACACAATCCGCCCCGACGCCACCCCCCACCCCCTCCCCCCAAAAAAAGACAACTACGTGGTAAGCAAAGTAGATTTCGGTGACGAAGAATACTTGTGTGTACGTGCGCCTGTCCGGTTGCTTTCGGCGAAAATCGTTGAAAATAAAGTGTGTCAACTGAAACCTTTTAACAACTGACAGACAGTAAAACCACCCCAAGTTAGTGGCAGCAGAAAGTATATGAAAATAAATTAAATACATACAAATATATAAAAGAGAAAGATTACTGATGATGATTTATTGTCCTACAAATGTATTCACAATTCCCATTGATTAACCGTTTGGAAACAATGAAAACTAAAAGCTTACAGATTTATAACGCCCTTATATGTTCAACTGTTTATAAATTGACGGGTTATGAAAGCGCAATGGTGAGCAAACTTCATTTTTAAAATATCACGATACCAAGTTCATTGAATTTCCATAATAATAACCTGATTTATCCCGTCAACACAGTGCGTATGTGCCGTGAAACACGGTGCCGTGAAACATTTTTGATATCCCGTCAATACAATTTTTGCATTTTACAGCCATTTGAAGGTGTTGACGGGACAAATAGAATAGTAAGTTAGTGCCGTGAATGGGAAAAAATATCTGGGGAGGCACGGAAACGGGATGTGCTCGGCAGAGCCTCGCCCATCCCGTTTCCTGAGCCTTGCCAGATATTTTTTCCCATTCACGGCACTAACCTACTATTCTCTATCTATTTTCCTTATTTCTGAACCAAAGTATATGTTGTGACCACTCATTTGAACCGTCTCGGCGAGACGGTTCAAATGGTGGTCATTACATATACTTCTGATGAGAAATAAAGAAATTCTTGAGCGTTGCCGGATATTTTTTCCCATTCACGGCACTAACCTACTATTCTCTATAAATGCGTTTTTCTTAAGTTCTTTGCAGACACATGGCCTATTTTCCGAAGTCTTACAGCAACATAATTCTCGTGGGGGGAGAAATAGAGAATAAAGGAAGTACGTCACTGTTCGTGGGGTATTCGATAGATAACGCAATACGGCTACGTTAACTTTAGCATGTACTTTCCTCGACTTAATGTTCACGACATCGAACGCTGACATGTAAATGTGATAATTTGCCGACCAATGCATGTTTAAGAACAAGTTGCGACTGCATTCATACAATATCCATTGATACATGTATATCTCAACTGAGTTTGTGAAATGCTTCTTCTGAGGGACCATCTGGGGCACATCCACTTTAATATAGAACATTACTGAGTCATCGATGCGGAAGAAAAGGTCGTATTTCGCACTACAGTTTACTTTTTCCTAGTCAAAACAGAGCTACATTGCCACAATTTACTTACAGCGGACGGCAATGGTTGTTGATGCTGTGAGTGCCGCCTCCAGTGTTGTTGGGTGCCACACTGTACACTCAGGCCTCCCTCCGTTGTCTGCCTTCTGTACAGGGAACCGTATTATGGACGTCGCCGTGTACGTGTCTGTACCGGTGATAGACTGTGTCGCTACAGGTGTGGACGGACTGCCCTTGTATGCCCAGGTCATGTTGATATCCGTGTCGGGACGGAAGCCGGACGTTGTACACCGGACCGTCACGGAGGATCCCGCATCGACCTCGCCAACCTGCTCTACTGTGGGCGGTGACGGCTTCACTATAGCGAATAGCGGGACAATGAACACTAGGGTATACCTGGGTCAATGTTATGGAGGATCACCGACCTGCTCCACTGTGGGAGGTGACTACCTCACTAGAGGGAATAGCAGGTCAATGAATACTAGGATCTACCTGGGTCAGTGTTATGCAGAATCAGCGACCTGCCCCACTGTGGGCGGTGACGGTCTCACTTTAGGTAATAGCAGGGCAATGTAAACTATGGTATACACCCGTGTATCCTGATGAAGTTCTATATCGCTTGTTAGAAGCAGGACGGATCTTTCATTGATGGAATGGCGAACAGTGCAGATCCTGATCAGCCTGTGCGGATGCACAGGCTGAGCTGGATCTACACTGATCGCAAATCCCATAAGCCCCATTTCTCCAGACACAGCCACATTTTATGAAATTGCCGTAAATTTACAGTGTATTTAACTTCTCGTTACGCGTTTTTCTTAACCCTTTCGCTGCTCAATTAAATTATGTCGTCTGCTGTTTATATTTTATTTTCAATTGTCCTCATTAAAACATGGTTTGAAAACACTTGAGAAACATAAACATTTCAATGGAAGTGATTCTAAAGTGCTGTCGAATAACGTTTTTGTTGAGAAAGAAGATAAAAATGTAAAATAACAGAAGACGACAATTTACGTTTCAAGCGTTCTAACAGTTGATTGCGGATGTATGCTCATTGGAAAGCAATTAAAACATGGCAACATACAGATTTATCCAAAGGGGAAATTTGGTGGCAAATCATGCACGTGACGACACAACTCGGCATCGTTCTCATGCTAGAAACTCACTCCATCCATTAGCCAAACAGCGCTGTATGTAGCTAGCAGAATCCATTATTATTATGATTGATCAATGCATAAATCCTGATAGTTCATATATCATCATCTGCCAAAACTTGCTACCTTTTATATTAAATCACGCTAAAACTTTGCAAAACCTGATATATGAGAAATGAGCCGAGTTATGGAAACATTCATGTTCATGTAATTATCTTCTTCACAACTTATGGTCGCCAATGTCAGGATGAATACTTACAATTTAGGCGGAGTGTCATGTTGACGGAATCCATGATGATTACCGGAGGTGAGGTGGACGACGGCTGGCAGACATAGACATCGCCGTCGTCGGCCCGGGCCGGTGTGAATGTGTAGTTGGCGGTGACAATATACCCATCTGCCTCCAGTGGTCCCGTGCTCGAGCTGCTCAGGGCTGTAAACTGTGTAATGCCGCGGTACCAGGTCACGGTCGGCGCAGGGTTGCCTCCCCTGGATGTACACGTTAGTGGTAGGGGCCGGCCTTCAGTTGACACCACGGTGCCGTTCGGCTGTATGTCGGAGATCACCGGCGTCTGAGGTCGGACTGTAATGTTATTGTATATACCCAGAATAATGTACATGTCAGTGTCAGGGGCCGATCTTCTGTTCCCATCACGGTGCCGCCCGGCTGTAGGTTGGGGATCACAGGGGTGAGTGGGTCGACTGTAATGTTATTGTATATACCCAGAATAATGGACATGTCAGTGACAGGGGCCGAGACGGTTCAAATGAGTGGTCACACCATATACTTTGGTTCAGAAATAAGGAAAATATATAGAGAATAGTAGGTTAGTGACAGGGGCCGACCTTCGTTTCCCACCACGGTGCCATCCGGCTGTAGGTTGGAGATCACCGGGGTCGGTGGGCGGACTGTAATATTATGGTATATGCCCAGATGCCCAGAATAATGTACATATAAATGTCAGGGGTCGACCTTCAGTTCCCACCACGATGCCGCCCGGTTGTAGCTTGGATATCAATGGGGTTTGTGGTCTTTTTTTACGTTGTTATATCCGTTTAAAAAAGGTATTCACATAAAGTACGTTTTTTTCACAATTGTCAAACAAAGATTTCCCTAAATGAAGTTGCCAACAAAAAATTACTTGCCGTTACTTTCTGTTGTGTCATTTAGTATTCGGTTGTATTACTGTTATAGACGGTCCGCAAAGGCCAAACAAATGCCTCCAATAAAGTTTTGATTGCATTTTTTGTTACAAATGGGTACCCATGCTGATTGACTTGTACCATATGTAAACTGTTGTAAATCAGCAGATTTTACCATTAGGGGCCATTTTCATCGACATTAGTCCAGTAAATAAAAGTTGAGGTTGGACAAAATTGCAACCTTCAGTTTCTCAAATGTTTCAAGTCTTTGATATTAAATAGTGAAGGAAAACAATTGTTTACCAAAATCAACCTTGAGGAAATACGTGAAACTAGGTGTCACGATAAGGTGCATTTTATCAGGTATTGAAGAAATAATACCGCCAGCCGATACATGTATGCAGGTATTATAATCAGTAAAGGCTTGGGATATACTCATTATGGTCAGAGGTGTGAAAGTCCTGAACAATGGGTGACCGGTTTATAATGTAACACTGAGTTGGAGTGGGTGACTGAGTATATTCTGGACAGTTTGGTGTATAGCAAATGGTCAGAGACACATGTGCTACATGGGACTTTATTATGATTTGAATCATTGCTTGCTGCCTGCTCAGACGTATCTTGTCTGTAAGTAAGCATTTTATGTGGGGATAATCATCGATTGGAGTGATATTTTGTAAAGTTTGGAATCAGTCTAGTCAATTGGGGAAAGTTATACCACTTAACTTAGTGCGGGTGCAAATGTTATTTCAGGTGGCCGTTGTGAAGAGAGTGTGTACTTGGGGTGACGTGCGTATGCGAGACATGGGCTGGTTGATGATGACCTTGGTTGAGTGCAGTGCCCAATTTTGAATTAAAGGATTATTTACTGTTGCTTGGCGACCAGATACAGTGCCGATGTATGGCCAAACCAATTATGTGATCGTATCCATTAACTACTTAGTGTACGGCATGCTTAGTGCATATCAGCTGTTTGCATTGCATTCCTTAGTGCTTAACGTCTTAGTGACAGTGAACATTGTATATATTTAATCCAGTTAAGTGGAATTAGTGCATGGAAAAGCTTTGTGCTAGTGCCTTAGTGCGTAATTGACTTTGTGCTTTGGTGATCTATAACCTGTGAAGGAATCATTGCCATTGTGTAATACTATTGGTACAGTAAATACATCTGGGTTGTAATAGTGTGTGCATATGTATGGGAAACCAGCCATTTACTATGTGATGAGATCGATAAACATGTGTATAGTGGTGTTTTATTGGTTTGTGCAATAAATTGTGAAAACCATCAATTTAACTGATGATATTTCGTCCCAGTGATTTTTGACAGATGGTGGCAGTGGTGGAATGTTAAAGGAAATACCAAGTTGTACCATGCTAACTTGCTGACAAAGTATGTGGTTAGAGAGAACAGCTAGATCAGGAGTGTGATTTATTGGACGGAAACCAGTTAGGACAATGGCTACTTGAAATTGCAAGTGTCAGTGTGATAGACGATGATGTAGATTTCCTTGAATAGTGTCCATGTAAGGGAAGATGATGTTCATGAAACAGAAAATGTCTTACCACAAGTAAGAACACTAGAAGCAAAGGAAACTATAGACGACGTCAATATTATTAATGATTTAATTGACCTACACAGGCAATACATTCAATATATCTTGGTTGAGTTTCAGGATGTGTTGACAGATATGCCGGAGAGACTAAAATATTAGAGCATCGGATTAAGTTGATATCATAAGAACCCGTAAGAACAAAGCAATACCCACTTCCATATGCCATGACAGAGACAATGCGACAAGAAACAAAAACTATGTTGGAAATTGGAATTATTAAACCGTCAACTTCCCCTTATTCTTTGCCTGTTGTGTTAGTTCGCAAATTTGACAATACCATTAGATGCTGCATAGATTTCCGCAATTTAAACAATTTTTGATGCAGAAAATATTCCAAACCCCGGGGAAATTTTCTTAAAGTTGACAAAGAACAAATACTTTTCAAAAATCGATTTGAGCAAATTCGATTGTCAGGGTGTAGTAAAGAAAAAACTGTATTTTTCTCTCCAGATGGACTATTTCAGTTTAGGAAATTAAATTTTGGCTTGGTAACAGCACCATCAACCTTCTCTGGAATGATGAGAAAGCTGCTTGCTGATTTGGAAAATTTTATTGACGATATTCTGGAACGAACACACAGAATGCTGGGATAGTCATGTGAGAGTACTTAGACAGGTGATTGTCAGACTACGAGATGCAGAGCTAACCACAAGACCAAGCATGTGTATGATAGGTTTTGGGTCATTAGAATTGCTAGGACACCAGGTGGGAAATGGTCAGTTGAGTCCATTAGTAGACAAGGTAGAGGATATTATGAGAGCGAAAAGACCCGAGACAAAGAAACAGGTAAGATCGTTTCTGGGGATGATTGGATTTTACAGAAAATGCATGCCCAACAGTCTACCACAGACTGCAGCAGACTATTGGAGAAACCATTTATTCTGAGGATTGATGCCTCGAACACAGGGATAGGGGAAGTATTGATGCATGATTCATAAGGAGTCAGGTTCCCAGTGGCTTATGCCAGTAGGTCAAATCCAAGATGGCTGCCAATGACATTAAGCAACAAAGGTTTATAAAATCGGAAGTAATCACGAACTCAAATGTAGTAAGTGTATATTTATATGTGGATTAGCAACATAAGTGCAACCAACGTACATAAATACATTTGGGCGTTATAGGCAACCATTAATCCAAAATGGCCACCAAAATATATGTATAAAACACACTTTTGACAATTTATCAAAACATAATATTTTGTGTAAGGTTGAAAAAAAATGCCTCAAGTGGTTTCCTTTGCAATAAAAAAAAAGCAATCCCAATTTTGACACGAACCACTAAACTATAATGTATGCACATGGTACATTTATTGATATATTAATGATACAAGAAATGTACATTTGTTTTTAGGTACATTTTTGAAAGCTATTTAATCAAAATCCAAGATGGCGGCCAAAATGTAGGAAACAAATACTTTCAACATTGTTGTATGGCAACAAAGCTATTATTACACCGGATGGGCACTTTTGTGTCAAGCAAGTTCACATCACAGTTATGCCGGCTTCATAAATAAAATAAACTGATCAGAATATACCATAACAAGAGTGTCGTAAGTCACAAAATATGCCCGTCGAATATGGGCCAGAACTATGAAGCCTGTAACCAAGGCAAGAAACATTGATGTAAATTTGAATATCTATAGAATGAAGTCTGCCTCTTGTGTGACAAACAGGTATATTAATGTAGGTAGAGATGTGTAAGGAAAATGTATTGCATACAAACATGTAGAAAAAATGGCTCAGTTAAAACGGCAATATTTGTAAAATAAATAACATGTATTCGGCATAAAACGCCAAGGTGCACATCTTCAATAAGTGTAGATGACATGTGTATAGTTTAAGATCGATTGGTTGAAAGGTTTTAGAGGAGTAGTGTACACAAACTCTTTACCCTATTATAAAATTGCTTACACAAATGTAGAAAAAAATGGCTAGGTTAAAAAATCGATATTTTTGCTTACAAATATGTTTTCGGCATAAAACACCAGGGTACACATCTTCAACATGTGTAGAAGACTTGTGTATAGTTTCAGATCGGTTGACGGAACTGTTTTAGAGGATTAGTGCACACAATCAATGTTTATGTCCGCCCGCTCGTATAGAAACTCATGATGCCTCTCGACCAAGATGGCTGCCATTAAAGCAAACATATGCATGTCAAGCCTATTTATCCAATATAATTCAGAGAATGTTGTAGAAATGTTCATCATGATCTATGTAAATAATAAATCCATGTTTAATGCAATGTGTTTGCCATTTTTAAATTTACCTAATAATTCAAGATTGCCACGAACATTGTAAAGAAGACGAACGTAGCCTATATGGTATATCAAAACATTCATTGAAGAGGCTGTGAAACTTCTATTCATTATTCTATCACAGTGACAATTTCCGATACTACATATATTAGCACTAATCAGTTGTATCACATATATCATGTATTTATGCCGCCTATGTGATATTAAGGGGGCATTTGGCATTGCTCTTGAGGTTCCGTACGTCCGTCCGTCCATCTGTGTACATTTACGTCGAAATGTCAAACAGTTTGTAAGAGTGTCTCCTGTTAGAATCCAGTGTGCCACTTACGGGGGGAGTGGGGACATATCCATGTTTTACAGAAATAGTTCTCCATATATTTATTACAAGCCAAAGTTCAATGGAAGATTAATTTGGCTATTCGGTGACTCCATACTTGAAGCAACGTATCTAAACCGCGAGAATCGTATTATAATTGACTCCTGCGGCCAGGTGAAGCGGTGTTGTAAGGATGCTTTGCACTGGATCATGACACTATCATTAAGTGCTGAACATGTTACTTACGTGTAGTTCTCCACAATGTGCACTCCTAGTATATTACCATTTGGTTAAACAGGGATATAGAACATATTACATAATTGAGAAACTCCGGCAAACTTCCTAATGTGTGAACAATATCAAAGTTGTCAAGGTGAATAGGTAAATATCATATTAAGGGCAGCATGGATGGGTGGCATTTATCCACAAGTACGCTGTGTTGAACAATTGAAGCAATCTATCAAGGGATATAGAAGTTATGACAAAAAATGAGAAACTCTATCGAACGTCTTAATGTGTGAAAAAGTTCAAAGTTGTGAAGGTCAAAAGGTCAATGTCATGTTAATGACAGCATGGACGTGTGGTATTTGTCCACAAGTATGCTGTGTTGAAATATTTAGTAATCCATCAAGGGATAGAAGTTATAACAGAAATGAGAAACTCCGGCGAACGTCTTAATGTGTGAAAAAGTTCAAAGTTGTGACGGTCAAAAGGTCAAGGCCATATTAAGGGCAGCATGGATGCGTGACATTTGTCCACAGGTGTGCTGTGTTGAAATATATAATCCTTCAAGTGATGTAGAAGTTATGACATGCTTGAAAAACTACGGCGAACTTCTTAATGTGCCTGACACACCGATGGGTGGACAGATGAACACACAGTCCAATAACTATATGCCTCCGGCTCTACAGAGACAGGGGGCATAAAAAGTAAAATAGTGATTATAAAATATTGTATTATTATTATAAAGGTAATATTGGCATACCAGCTTGGTATGGTATACCATGGAGCGGTATATAATAAATAGAATATTCATATTTTTGCAACGAATATGACATATATGTCTCGTGGTGTGAAATATCTCGTGGTGTGAAATGTTCATATTTCACTCGTGACTAACGGCACTCGTGAAATATGGACATCTCACACCACTCGATGAACATATATGTCATATTCGTTGCAAAAATATGAATATCCTCTATCAACAAGAAGAATACGTATATACCAGTGTGCTGCCTTGTGTGACTGAATGCACTTATATGGCTATGAGTTAATTAGTAACAGATGGTAAGTGATAATATTATTACATTTAGCAGTCATTTTAAATTCTACTATTGACACGAGTGTTTAATTACACATCAAGGTTATAAATAACATAATATTGGTTTAAATAAACAATTTTTATTTACACAATAGTACACAATATGATTGTCATCAAATATTTTATATTTATATAAAACTTCTGCCATTAATATTTAGGTGTCTAATATTGCATTCGAAAGCTAGATAACACAAGTCATGCAATGTGTGCATAAGCTCGATATCTGTATACTAATATGCTTCAATTACTCAATAATCCGAGTAATTATTTGCAATGTTCACAACAAGGCAATTATTTTTTATATTTGGCGGCCATCATTGATTTCGTCATTGGCAGTTACCTAATTATATTCCTAAGTTTGTAAAGGCGTTCATAGTATACTTAACTTCAGTACTTTTATATCAAGTTACTAGGAATGCTACACCGATGTGCAATATATACTTAATTATTACTCGCCATGAGTATCGTCACAGGATAATACATTTAAATATGGCGGCCATCTTAGACATTCGCTCTTCACAAACGTGTCTGATTGTGTATGAAACTTACTGAAAGCGTTAATTTTGTCAATATATCAAGGATTAGTATACATTTTGTTTTGTTTTGGCATGTGAGAGCAGTCATATGTAAAATACTTTACGTTTGGCGGCCATGTTGGATTGTTGCCATCTAGCAATGAATTGAATTGAATGTTGATGTTGATCTCGATTAGTCAAGTGAATTCGCGTTGTACTCTTAAACTATGTCAACGTGGACACAACTATAATAATGGCACAATATAATTGTTTGGTGGCCATTTTGGATTTATGGAAATTTCTAAAAAAAATCAAGGATGACAGAGTGTCATCAGTCGGATACTTGATGTGGGTGGTCTCGGCAAGCAACCGTCAGTACAAAATTGAGTTTTCAAAAATAAGCTTACGCTCCCGGCGGCCGGACTATAATGACAATCGAACCATATGTCGCCCTGTGAGCATTGAGCTTAACAGACATTGCAGGCACGTATTTTGGCGAACATTTTGGACACTGTTGGATCGTTTTAAGGATTCTGGTGCTAATTGAGCACGGCTTTACGTTTAAATAAGTTATTTAATGATATACGACCATGGACTTATGTTTAAGAAGTGTGTAGTTAATACAATAGTGCATAGTCAATGCATTAGTGTTTAATTATTTCCAAGGACTATATATCGAACCCACCACCCATCGGGCCGGTTATGCCATAGACTTACCGTTGTAGATACAGTCAGAATTCGTTACAACGGCACACGTTACAACGGCATATTCGCCTTCCGGCACGATACGCCGCCAAACGAATCGGCACGCTCTTTAATCTGTTCGATATACCGGCAAATTCGGCTTCCGGCACCGGCAGAGAAATCCCGCAAACGAATACACAATTTAAGTCGTATTTAATGTTCGCTATAACGGCGCCGGTAACCTGTGTAGCTGGTACCAGGACTGTCACCCAGCTCAGTTATCCGGCATCACCGATGTTCGGGAACCAGTCGCTAAACAATTTCACGGCTGATTAACCCTGACAATGTCATAAATCGCGTCAATTAACAACGTGTCGGTCTGTATATTGTCACAAATACTCGACCGCGTGCCTTTGTCCACATATAATTAAGGATTATTGCGGTGATGTATTATTTTGCCAAACAAAAATTAGGAAAATAAATTAACAGTTAGCAACATAGTCTCTGGGCCGAGTTCTCGTTGGGACGAAATGAAATACTGAAAGGGATACAACTCTGTATGTTATTGTTTCGTATTTTCATAAATGTTAGCATGTAAATAAAAACAAACTGTTCATTTAAATGTTTCTTTTCTTTATGCACTTGTTTGCGAATTTCTAACAATAAAGAAACAACGTTCACATATAATCCGGTAGTCACGTGTCTACGTAATTACCAATTATCACACGAGGTTCGCATGCAACCTTGACCTTGTCAAACCTCGGATTATTATGAATGTTGTTTGTTTCATTGATATAAATTTGTATACATATGCATTGATTTATCATCGATGGTGACAAATAAGTATTTAATTCAGCACATATCGCGCCGATAATGCCGAATTACGCTAGCATAAATTGACAACAAATAACATCGCTACAATGCGTGGTAGCCAATTCCCGACAGATACCAATCCCCGACAGATAACAATTACCGGAATCGGACGGAAAAAATCCCCGATTCGTTATACCGGCAGATTCGTTATAACGGCAGATTCATCTGAAACGAACTATGCCGTTGTAACGAATTCTGACTGTATAATGGACACAGGTGTTTGAACAGATGGTTAGTATATTTGGGTGGACTTCGTTCGCTTTGGGTAATTTACATACTATTATTATTATTATTAGTTTTGTGCAACTACTAATGCTCAATCATTACACACGACATAAAAAGTCAATTATCTACACATTCACCATACAGAACATATTGACCCATGTTATACTGTCAAAATACCCACAAAGGAACACAGGAATTAAATATTTTTCTATATTTGGCCAATACAATTCCAATATGAGTTGCTTTCAGACGGATTATATCATCAAAATTTCAACCACAAACTCCAAATTCGGGTTCATTCTGCTGATGCCGATAATATATGTGACCAACATTTAGGACATTAACGGACGCAAATTTGATCTTGAAATTGAACATGACTGCCGCATGGGTGTGGTATGGAATGAAAATATCGATGATGATAAGCATGATAAGGAAGTATATATGAAGTTTGAGGTCAATCAGATTTACCGTTATAGATGGGTACTCAAACTATTTAAAGCGGATGGACGGAAGGACGGACGGAAAGACGGACGGAATTAGGAAAAATATATACCCTTCGACATACATCGTATTCCGGGGGTATAATGAGGACAGGGTGGCCCAAAGAAAGCTTTTTATAACTCGTATATTATCCAGAAATAATGTTTCAATCTTCACCAATTTTGACATACATATTACATTTGGCACATGGATATTATACTTATTTTATCGAAATCTCACTTAAGCTGTCGACCATGAAGAATTAGGAGGAGGAATAAGGAACATAGTTACCCTGTACATAACGTTCTTATATACAATATTATATGTCCAAAGACCGCCACATATCTCACTTGTCGAGCAGACCATCAGAGCAATGGGTGTGTGATAATTCAAGCAGATCCGTGTGAGTGAAGGGACATTATAAGACACGTACCCGAGCATTGAACGCATCAAGTATGTGGCCTTGACCCTGTGCTTAGCGAGAGCATAACGATCGTGGATTTGTCACACAGCAGTAGCGTGTGTGAAATATCAAGCAGGTGATTGCAACGAAACATAAATTATAAAACATTTACCCGAGCATTAAGGTTTCAAACGCACCAAGTATGCGACCTTGATCCTGGGCTTAGCGGGAGCGGGACGATCGAGGATTTGTCACAGGGCGGTAGAGGACCATTAGAGCAATGCGTGTGTGAAATATCAAGCAGATCTGTGTAAGGAAACATAAAATTATACAATACATAAATTATACAAATGACTGCCATCTGTCAAAATAAACACATTTTCTTGATGAATGTATTTCAAATGCTGGAATTATAAGGAATGAATGGCCTTTTTGTGGAATTTATCGAGGATATAAACTTGGAAAAGTCGCGGGATACTGGACGAGGTATTCCGGCCTTCGTCCAGTATTCCCGCGACTTTTCCAAGTTTATACCCTGATAAATTCCACAAAAGGCCATTAATTCCTATAATATTATAACATGGCATCTGCACCTACTGAGTGGGAATGTATATTTAATGGTATTGTACATGTAACTAACATTGTATGTATGCATTTTATATGTTGAGTATAGGAATGAATGGCCTTTTTTATGGATGAATTTATCGGGGTGTAAACTTGGAAAAGTCGCGGGAATACTGGACGAAGGCCGGAAGGCCTCGTCCAGTCTTCCAGCGACTTTTCCAAGTTTATATCCCGTATAGATTCAACAAAAATGCCATTAATTCCTTATAATTCCAGCATTTGAAATAAATTCATCAAGAAAATGTGTTTATTTTCCGTTTTCTTCAGAATTATTTTAACTGCGCCTCAAGGTTACGGAAAGTAGTTCGGCATGGGAGTTTACTGGGATATACATTTTGGACAGATACTTGCTACGGGCCAATCAAATGTTAGGGAATTGTGTAAATATTTTTGTGCTGGAATTATTATATAATTTTCAATGAAAAGTAGAGCACATGAGCAGAGGCTTACGGATACCTCTGGCCGCCGCCTGGACCGATAAATAAAAACGTTAACGCCAATCTTACGGACGGACGGACGGACGGACGGACGGACGGACGTACATACACACAGACGGACGGACGTTCCTACAAATGGATACTTGTTGGGTTTTTACTGTATAAAAAATACCCAACACTAACCCTAACCCTACCCAAGAAGATCCCTAAAAAGCTTGTCCAACACACAGAAGAGCATTTTTTGGGTACTGTTGTACCAAACATATACCCTCTCGTCTGTGCTTACAGACGAACAGACGGACGAAATGACGAAAACTATATACCACTCGACATACTCCGTATACCAGGGGTATAATAATATATATGGTACGGCTTTTCAACTGTTTCACAACGTTCTCAGCAATGGACACTCCCGAGAATGACCTTGTGACATCATCATGATCATAGTCATAATGCATTCAAAATGCGTGTACAAGTCAATCAGCACAGGCACTCAACTATATGTATCCCAACATGTATTAACCCTTACAATGCTGAAATTCTTTTGTCTGCGGTTTATTTTATATTTACTAATTGTCTTAGCAAAATGTATGATTTAACAGCACTTTAGAATCATTTCCAATGGAAATGATTCTAAAGTGATGTAAAATCATGTTTTTTTTTCAGAAAGCAGATGACGTATATAACAACAGCAGACGACAAGCTTCGTTTCCCACCTTCTAATAGTGAAGATTTTTACTGTCAGAACATATTAACTGTAAATGCAAATGCATAGATCCATGGACTAAATGGCGAACAGTGTATATCATGATTAGCTGTACACGACCAACATGTACCGACCCATTCTCCCAACACATTCATACAGCCATGTGATAATTGGGCTACACAATTTCAACCTGATGTATGGCCCTGGTAATTGGATACATGTAGCATACCAGTCAGACATAGTGCATACTTATGATGAAGAACCGTACTTACTTCTGACAATCAATGTATTCCGTCCTTCTACGGAACGACCACTGATGATTGCGAGGCACGTGTACGTGCCGGCGTCCGACGTGGTGACATTTGTGATGACGACGTCCCGCTGGTTGACGGCAAAACTCAACCGGTGGAAGTTGTCGAGGTTCGGGTTTATATTGGAATAGCCTGCAAAGCTGTATAAGGTGTCATTTGGCGGTCCTCTCCATGATTTATATGTGTAATTCGCTTGTAGTGGACATATAATGGTCGCCGTCTGGCCGGTGTATGTAGTAGTATTTGTAATGACTTGTCCATCCACCCGCACGTATATCATACATGACAATACCGCCTGAAACAATGACAGTCATAGTTATACATTCTGACAGGCAAGTACATCTGTAGCCTATTTCATCAACATTGCAAAGTATACTTTAGTAGCAAAGTATACTTTGAGGGAGAAATTTTCAATTTTATGATAAATTTATTAATTTTTATTATACTGAATTTATTACATTATCACAGCCAATTTGGCTGTGATAATGTAATAAATTCAGTATAATAATTCTGCATACTTGTAATCATGAAATATATGCATTTGTTAGTTCTATATGAATAATGCATTTCAGGAAAAATAAATGATTACTCCTCAAAGTTTATTCTTTGCTAGTAAAGTATACTTTGCAATGTTGATGAAATAGGCTACAGGTGTTGACAATCCCCGCGACATCCACGCGCGGATTATGGCGGGTGAGAGTAAATGTAGATTGTATGTACAATCCCAAAACATATTCCAAACAATAATAGCATATATATACCGAACACATGGATGTGGTATTAAATAATGAGTTTATATGTCGTCTGCCGTTATCGTCGGCACGATGGGCGAGTATGTAGTTTTCAATGCGCAGACTATAAGGATTTCGAGATATAGAAAATGTTTTGACGTTCTCCCGGGATATAACGTCAGCGTAGTGTGTAATGTGTCGCCATATGTGGCCGGTGCATGGGATGGTTCATTTTGGTCATTTAATTGGAGAGTAACGCAGGTACGGAGGTCATTCAAGAAATAATGACGGCTGACAGATTAGGCACCTGTCGGATAATACTGAATTGCCGAAATACATGTATATTTGTGTTGGTTAATTCCTTAGTTTGTAGAATGCTGCTTACATTGTAACATAACATAAAACTTCATTTATTTTCAAATATTAGACCGATGCATGAGCAGTAACCGTCTGAAACTGGGGCCCGTTTCACTAAACTTCTTACGACTAAAATCTTCGTAAGTGCACATTTAGCATCGTCTGGAAATTTTAATTGATGGATCTACATTTATTGAGCATAGGCTGCATATGCAGCCTATGCTCAATAAATGTAAATCCAATATTTGCTTACAAGAAAAAAAAAGATGTTAATGTGACATTTACAGACTATCATAAATTTGCACTTACGAACATTTTAGTCTTACGAAGTTTAGTGAAACGGCCCCCTGGTATTGTATACATGCAGTCACATATATACGTGTGCTTGACAATGCATCAGATAATTACCCCGGACCATGCTGAGGCATTTTTGAAGAATAAATAACATAAAACACTTATACGAGGGGTGTTCATAAACTACCCGGACAGGTTCTGTAAAATCCATATTCGTTGGGTTAACATGCGTCCGTGAAACACGGTGCCGTAAAACATTTTTGATATCCTGTCAATACGATCTAATCACTGCGTATGAATATGTGCGGTGATTGGGGTTATTTTTTTGGACTTTAAAGCCACGTGTAGGTGTTGACTGGATACATAGAATAGTAGGTTAGTGCCGTGGATGGGAAAAATATCTGGAGAGCCTCGCCCATCCCTTTTGCTAAGCCTTACCAGATATGTTTCCCATTTACGGCACTAACCTACTATTCTCTATATTCACGGCAACGGCACTAACCTACAATTTTCTATATTCACGTCACTAACCTACTATTCTCTATATTCACGTCACTAACCTACTATTCTCTATATTCACGGCACTAACCTACTATTGTCTATATTCACGTCACTAACCTACAATTCTCTACATTTACGGCACTAACCTACTATTCTCTATATTCACGTCACTAACCTACTATTCTCTATATTCACGTCACTAACCTACTATTCTCTATATTCACGTCACTAACCTACTATTCTCTATATTCACAACCTACTATTCTCTATATTCACGTCACTAACCTACTATTCTCTATATTCATGTCACTAACCTACTATTCTCTATATTCACAACCTACTATTCTCTATATTCACGTCACTAACCTACTATTCTCTATATTCACGTCACTAACCTACTATTCTCTATATTCACGTCACTAACCTACTATTCTCTATATTCATGTCACTAACCTACAATTCTCTACATTTACGGCACTAACCTACTATTCTCTATATTCACGTCACTAACCTACTATACTCTATATTCACGTCACTAACCTACTATTCTCTATATTCACGTCACTAACCTACTATTCTCTATATTCACGTCACTAACCTACTATTGTCTATATTCACGTCACTAACCTACTATTCTCTACATTTACGTCACTAACCTACTATTCTCTATATTCACGTCACTAACCTACTATTCTCTATATTTACGTCACTAACCTACTATTCTCTACATTTACGTCACTAACCTACTAATTCTCTATATTCAACGTCCACTAACCTACTATTCTCTATATTTACGGCACTAACCTACTATTCTCTATATTTACGTCACTAACCTACTATTCTCTACATTTACGTCACTAACCTACTATTCTCTACATTTACGTCACTAACCTACTATTCTCTATATTCACGTCACTAACCTACTATTCTCTACATTTACGTCACTAACCTACTATTCTCTACATTCACGTCACTAACCTACTATTCTCTATTTTCACGTCACAACCTACTATTCTCACATTACGTCACTAACCTACTATCTCTATTTTCACGTCACTAACCTACTATTCTCTATATTCACGTCACTAACCTACTATTGTCTATATTCACGGCACTAACCTACAATTGTCTATATTCACGTCACTAACCAACTATTCTCTATATTCACGTCACTAACCTACTATTCTCTATATTCACGGCACTAACCTACTATTCTCTATATTCACGGCACTAACCTACTATTCTCTATATTCACGGCACTAACCTACTATTCTCTATATTTACGTCACTAACCTACTATTCTCTACATTTACGTCACTAAACTACTATTCTCTATATTCACGTCACTAACCTACTATTCTCTACATTTACGTCACTAACCTACTATTCTCTATATTCACGTCACTAACCTACTATTGTCTATATTCACGGCACTAACCTACTATTCTCTATATTCACGTCACTAACCTACTATTCCCTATATTCACGGCACTAACCTACTATTCTCTATATTCACGTCACTAACCTACTATTCTCTATATTCACGGCACTAACCTACTATTCTCTATATTCACGTCACTAACCTACTATTATCTACATTTACGTCACTAACCTACTATTCTCTATATTCACGTCACTAACCTACTATTCTCTATATTCACGTCACTAACCTACTATTCTCTATATTCACGGCACTAACCTACTATTCTCTATATTCACGGCACTAACCTACTATTCTCTATATTCACGGCACTAACCTACTGTTCTCTATATTCACGTCACTAACCTACTATTCTCTATATTCACGGCACTAACCTACTATTCTCTATATTCACGTCACTAACCTACTATTCTCTACATTTACGTCACTAACCTACTATTGTCTATATTCACGGCACTAACCTACTATTGCTCTATATTCACGTCACTAACCTACTATTATCTACATTTCACGGCACTAACCTACTATTGTCTAATATCACGTCACTACTACTCATTCTCTATATTCACGGCTAACTACTACTACTTCTCTATATTACAACGTCACTAACCTACTATTGTCTATATTCACGGCACTAACCTACTATTCTCTACATTTACGTCACTAACCTACTATTGTCTATATTCACGGCACTAACCTACTATTGTCTATTTTCACGGAACTAACCTACTATTGTCTATATTCACGGCACTAACCTACTATTGTCTATATTCACGTCACTAACCTACTACTCTCTTACATTACGTCACTTACTACTATTGCTATATTCACGCACTAACTTACTATTGTCATATATTCACGGCTTTACTAACCTACTATTGTCTATATTCACGTCACTAACCTACTATTGTCTTATTTTCACGCAACCTAACCTACTATTATCTAATATACACTTTGCACTAACCTACTATTGTCATAATTCACGTCACTAACCTACTATTCTCTACATTTACGTCCACTACCTACTAATCTCTATTCATCCGTCACTAACCTACTATCACTACTATTCACGTCACTAACCTACTATTGTCCTATATTCACGTCACTAACCTACTAATTGTCTATATTCACTACACTAACCACTATTGTCTACTATCACGTCACTACTACTAATCTACAATAGTCATACCTACTATTGTCTAACATTCACGTCACTAACCTACTATTGTCTATATTCACGCACTACTCACTATTTCTATATTCAACGCCACTACTACTTATCTACTATACACTTCACGGCACTAACCTCTACCTCTATTCAGCACTTTACCTACTATCCTCTATATTCACGTCACTACCTAAACTATTCTCTATATTCACGTCACTAACCTACTATTCTCTACCATACGTCACTAACCTACTATTCTCTATATTCACGTCACTAACCTACATTCTCTATATTCACGTCACTAACCTACTATTCTCTATAATTCACGTCTACCTACCTCTATCAGTCAACTACATTCACGTCACTACTTTACTATCCTCTACATTAGTCATAACCTACTATCTCTTTATATTTCGTCACTAACCCTACTATTGTCTACATTTCAGCACTAACCTACTAATTTGTCCTACATTACGTCACTAACAACCTATTCTTCTACGTCACTAACCTACTATTCTCTACATTTACGTCACTAACCTACTTCTCTATATTCACGGCATAACCTACTATTCTCATTTACGGTTTACGTCACTAACCTACTATTCTCTACATTTACGCACTTAACCTCACTATCTCTACATTTACGTCACTCACCTACTATTGTCTTGTATTCACGGCATACACCATACTATTCTCATCACGTTCACGTCACTACTACTATTCGTCTATATCACGTCCACTACTCTTACGATTCTCTATTTACGTCACTAACTACTATTCTTCTCTATTCACGTCCACTAACCTACTATTCTCTATATCACGTACTACTAACTACTATTCTACTAACATCATTCGTCACTAACTACTACTCTACATTTACGTCTACTAACCTACTATTGTGACATTCACGGCACTCAACTAACTATTCTATATTCACGGTTCACGTCACTAAACCTACTATTCTCTCACTATACACGTCACTAACTACTATTACTCTCATATTCATTTTCGTCACTAACCTACTATCTACATTCACGTCACTACTACTATTCTCTATATTTCACGTCACGTCTTATATCCTACTACATTTACGCTACTATCTATATTCTCTTACATACGTACTACTACTATTCTCTACATTTACGCACTAACCTACTATCAGCTACATACGTCACTAATCTTACTATTCTCTATATTACGTCACTAACCTACTATTGTCTTATTCACGTCACTAACCTATATTGTCTATATTTACGGCACTAACTACTATTACGTCTATATTCACGTCTAACCTACTATCTCTATTTACGTCACTAACTACTCTCTATCACTCACGTCACTAACCTACTATTCTCTATATTCACTTTTGTTCACTAACTAACCTACTCTCTATATATCACGTCACTAACTACTATACTCTATATTCACGGTCACTAACTACTATGTCTAAACTATATCACGTCAAATAACCTACTTTTATCTATATTCACGTCATACTACTATTCTCTATATTCACGTCACTACCTACTATCTACTATTCACGTCACTAACCTACGTATTCTACTATCTTCACGTCACTAACTACTATCTATATACGTTCACTAACTACTATTCTCTACATACGTCACTAACCTTCTATTCTCTAATCACGTCACTAACCACTATCTCTATTTCACGCACTAACTCTATCATTCAGCACTAACTAACTATTCTCTATATTCACAGCATAACTAATATTCTCTATATTCTTATTACGTCATAACTACTATTCTCTATTCACGTCACTAACCTACTCTACTATACGTTCACTACTCTCATATTCTCTATATCTACGGCATTAAGCATATCACTATTCTCTATTATTCACGCTACATACTTACTATTCTCTATATCATGGTAATATTTATCATAGCTACTGCAACGCGAGCCATACACATTATTCATACTTTATCTTGGCTTAATGGGCCAGGCTGCAAAGTATCATAATTTAGTTGAAATTCGATAAAAACATAACAAAGCTATGATACATGTCTGTGTTGTTTATGAACATCCCTCGTATGTCATCACACTGCCCTGATCTACCGTTTCGGATACATAGAGGGTATTCATATTTTTGCAACGAATATGATATATATGTTCATCGAGTGATGTGAAATGTCCATATTTCACGAGTGCAGTTAGGCACTCGTGAAGTATGGACATGTCACACCACGAGATGAACATATATGTCATATTCGTTGCAAAGATATGAATATTCTATTTATTATATATCGCTCCATGGAAATTAGCAGTTTTTTTAGAATGTATACGGTAATGAATGTGTATTTGCAGTCAGGCACTGCAGGAGCGCATTATGAATATAGATAGCGGAAGTAGTCGTATTTTAACCGGAAGTTGTTTATTTCATTGATGAGAACATATGGCTTTTATTTACATCGTATAACTATGTATTTCATGGGTATGTATATAATAAATTGCATTAATATAAATGGTGTAAATACTGTATATATAGATGTATGTCATTATTGCGAGATTGATACAAAATGCAAACCATTTTCATTATCATTGTTCATGATATAATAAACTAGACATTATGTTTGTAAAATATGGATATGCCCCCATGGCATACTAGACTCTAACTGGAGATTGTGCGTACTAACAAAATAAACTTTAAATTTACGCAAATTTCAAGTCAGTTGAGAAAGTCTTACTAACTTTTTGACGCAAGAACATGACTGAGTTTTTCAGAACCATTCCGAAGATCACAAAAGGTCAATGTCATGGCATTGGTGTTGGGATTGCATCAGACATATTCAGGTGAATGAAGTGTCCAAATGTTAAAGCAATCCTTCAAGTACTATTGAAGATATTACATGATGGAGAAACTGTTACAAACTTTCGACGTAGCAAAATTGCTAAGTGTTTCAGCACCATTTCTAAGGTCACAAAGGTCACGTAATTGGTGGTGAGGGTGCGTCACGTGTGTTCATGTGAATAAACTGTCAACATATTAAAGCAACCCTTCAAGTAATATTGTGCAAATCTTCTATTAATGTCTTCTGAACCGTTTCGTAATGGACGTCGCTCTACTTTGATACTCGTCTATTATGGTGGAATGTCGGTTGTTTCCATTTTAGTCCCATGTTGGTGCTACGCGTTTTGCGTTAACAATTGGTTTACGTCGTTTCCCTCCGCTTTTCGCAAGCCCCGGATAGTTTAAATATCGTTTAGTCCACTTATATACAAGCAATCGGCACACTGATGATGTATTATTCAAATGTTTCATCAGCTAATAGGTTTGCTATGTGGTTTACTCTTGATCCACGCAAAACTGTATTATATCACTACACTGGTTTCTGGCTATTCTGACGACGAAGTTTTCTACGTGCTAGCATTTAGCGACCACTTTCAAATCACTGTTCAGTTTATTAATACACGCATTATCGCATGTAATATCTGATCTATCATCAGACGATTTTCAGTGGAAGGTGCTGGTCATATACTATATATTCTATTAACTAGTGCAGAAGCAAACATTTTAATATTTGGTTTGCACCGGTACCTCGCTACTATGAATACAGAAATGCACATATGAGATGCACAGTACAATAATTTTTAAATGCAAATGTATCAACTTGTGCATAATTGCTAGATGAACATTGGTGTAAAATGTGAGAATTATGCACGTTACAATAATTAAACTACAGTAAAAGTCCGCGTATTTTTGATCACCTTCGTCTTGTAAGTGATGTACGTATACAATAAATGGGTTATTCGATATGTATCTGAATATATTCCACTCTGTTCCGCTGCGCAATGAAAGTGCGTTTCTACAGTTGCTACGGATCTCTACATATGGCCACATACAATCAAATGTGGCTGTGACTGCAGGAATGTGTCTTATAGGTTTTGCGACCGGTGTAGTTCCATGTCAACATGGGATTCCTGACAAGTGTAGCTCCTGATCAAGTAGCTCACTCATGTAGCTTGACACCGATCCAACATGTGAAAATAACGTATACATATTACCATAGCGTTACTGTGATAGCTTAATACATTAGTGTGGCCTTTACACTCATGTAGATGCTTATATATTGCATGTACATCTACTTAGTGCATTTAATGTCGATTTCACGTAGATACCAACTAATCTCTCAAGATGTGACATGAGAAACTGTAGGAAGAGGAGTTCCAGTTCCATATCGTTGAGCCAGTAATCAAACTGGGGATGATCAGATTACATGTGCTTACACCACGGTTCAAAGTGCAGCTGTTCTTCATCGGGTGTTTTGGAATGAACTCTGAGAACGGTCGGTTAAGACGAAGGAAAAGGGCTGTAGTTGTAACTTGATGTGCCCATTGACATCTGGATGTATGTGAGCCTTGCTCTTGCAGTATGCTGGCCCCCTCAAGTTTTGTATTGTTACACATCACAGGCTTTGTGCCACTTGTCATTATGATTGACTTGTGTATCTTCTATGCTATTACCATATTTTAATCGTGAGACAAAAATGTTCAACGTCTTTGACAAAAACTTATTTTATGGCGACATTGTGAATGTTCCTATTTTTTGGAATCAGCATGCTAAAAAAAAACCTGTGCAAAGTGTCATCCTTGTTTCTAAAAGTGCGCATCCAATTCACATATCCGCCCCACTATTGGCATAGTGCTAGTACTCTGGACGTTATAATGATTTTATTGATGTGTATGGATTCTGGCGGTTGACACTATGGACATAGAGCCCGTATTTGTTGTCATAGTGCCAATACTTTGGAAGTTATAGTGATTGCAGTGATTTTGATGGGTGCTGGCGGCCATCTAGAATTTTGAAAATTCAACCGGATGAATTGTTGCATACACTCTGAACATTGTCATCTTGAAACCATATGGACTTTAACCGATCAAGAAAAAACTTTATACTACATTTCCATCATGTCCAATAATTCCTCCAGGCTAGTTATAGGTGAATGTATAAACTACTACTAAACGCGCACGCATCTACTGCATGTGAAATTACAAAGTTATGACCTTGGGCATGGGAGGTAGCATTGATGTGGCGGGAAATGAAACTAGACTGGAAATGTGGCCTTGTCGGCACACGAATGTCCCCACTGGCAGCCAAAGGCACAAAGGCACAGAGGGCCAGAGATGCGTGGATTTGTCACAGAATGAAAGTAGACCATCAAAGCAATGGATGAGTGAAATTCATGCAAAAAACACTGAAATTATAAAAGTAATAACATTAGAAACAATCGTATTACTCATACAAGGGGTATATCCAGATTAAACTCTCACATACAAGAATGCCAAAGACATACCTGAGGGTCAAACCAGGTCTCCGTTCGGGATACCGGTAAGGATGAATCCCGATCGTTAAATTACCCATCGCGCCCTAAAAGTAGTAAGATTAGTAGGATGAATCACATCATTGGTTTTATCCTTGGGTATGCTCCCAACCAGCTTCCAATCAAAAAATAAAAAATCATGTGAATATGTAAGCGTTATTTTATTAAAATATGATTCATGTTAAAGTCCTTTACAATAGTATTGACAAACAAACATACAAACAATGACAACGCAGGACTGATATCAATCAATGTATTTAATGGTATTTAATGGCCTGTCAACGGCTAATGTAATTTAGGCCGTGTTTCAATGTCGATTCCAATATTTCACCTGTTTTGATGGGCCGGGGTTGGGCGGGGAAGGGGGTTCCAAAATCAGCAACAAATATTTGCAGAGATACATATATATTCAGCCCTGAAATTAGAACATCCTGATGCCAGGCCTTCGCTACGCCAGAGTCACGTAGCCCCACTCCCTAAAAGGTTGGAAAGTGGGGGTATTGACTTAGGAAGAATGCATTTAACTGAAGATTTGTATTGGTTTCCTGAATATATTTGACCCTGCGAGTGATCTGGGAAAGTAAAAAATAAATGAAAAAGAAAATTATTATCAAACTACAAATGTGGCTTGTCGGCATACGAACGATGACAGCCAAAGAAAACGAGGCCCACTTGAAAACACAGAGGGCCAGAAATGTGTGGATTTGTCACAGCATGATAGCAGACCATCAGAGCAATGAGGTGTGTAATATCAAGCAGATCCATGCAGGGAAACAGACATTATAAAAGACTTACCCAGGTTTGGAACGCACCAAGAATGTGACATTGACCATGGGCTTAGAGGGTTAGGATGATCGTAGATTTGTCACAGGGTCCATTAGAGTAATGTGTGTGTGAAATATCAAGCAGATCCGTGCAAGGAAACAGAAATTATAAGACATTTACCCGAACGTTAAAGTTTCGAATGCATCAATTGTGAATGTTATTGTGACCCAGGGCTTATCGGGTGCGGGACGATCGTGGATTTGTCACAGAGCGGTAGAGGACCATTAAAGCAATGCGTGTGAAATATCAAGCAGATCCATAAAGTTAATCAGAGAGCATAAGACATTTACCCGAGCGTTAATGTTTCGAATGCAACAATTACAGGGTGGTTAAAAATATATGTCCTCACTTTAAATACACACAACTAGTGTTCTAAGTAAGATAACTATACAAACTAAAGTTTAATACAAAGTAGTATATTGTAGCATTTTACTCATTATATATTCTAACTAATGACATCGCTACATTTAGTGTGTGATGTCACAATATATATGATATTACTGATATTTCAATAAACAAATTATGAACAGTAGTCGAAAACTGTGACAAATGTTGAAACGCGACCGATAATAAAGAAATGTTAGGACATACTATTTAATTAATTACCCTTGTAAAATTGTAATATTAGGACTGAATATATGAATCATTAACCCGATACACATCTAGTATACAGTCAATTGCATTTTGTTATTACATGCAAGTAGTAATCTGTTAGTTGTGTCATGCTTCATTGAACAATGCGTATTATATAAAAATGAGGACATTCATCATTTAGATATGTAATGACAATTATTATCTGTTATGAAGGCCAATTAACACATTCAGTCACAAGTATATCAATATCCGGTACTGTTTAATTAGAATCGAATTATGTGTATGCAAAACAACTGTAGATAGTCTTAGCAACCGGATTGTCATTAGTATCTCTAACACGTGTATGCTTGTGAACACGTAATATGTAACTATCCTATCATTCTTATCTAGATCAGAACAAGGTTGTAGTATTTGTCTGTGCAAAATTTGTGAAAGGAAAACAGTAATTTCATCAGCAGAATATAAACAATAACAATTTAGGTGACAAACTGCTCCACAAATGAAGACAGCTTTTGGATGCACATTTTGCGTGATATCAGCGACGGCGCGTTATGTAAAAAATGGGTATATATTTTGAATACCATGTATAAAGTAGATAATCTATGAGAGTCCTGAATATTATACACTGGAAAAAATGGTGAAAACTTACATTTTATTCTGATCTATAAGTCACACAGATTGTAACAGGTCTAAAAAGTTCCAAAATGGGGACATATATGTTGCACCATCCTGTATGTGACATTGACCCTGTGCTTAACGGGGGAAGGACGATCGTGACGACGTAGAGCACCATTAGAGCAATGCGTGTGGGAAATATTAACCAGATCCGTGCCAGGAAACAGAACGCATACTACATTTACCAGAGCGTTAAGGTTTGAAATGCACCAAGTATGTGACATAGACACTGGGCTTAGCAGAGGTGGGACGATCGTGAATTTGTCACATGGCGGTAGAGGACCATTAAAGCAATTCGTGTGTGAAATATCAAGCAGATCCGTGCCAGGAAACAGAAAGTATAATACATTTACCAGAGCATTAAGGTTTCAAATGCACCAAGTATGTGACCTTGACACTGGGCTTAGCAGGGGTGGGAATCGTGAATTCGACGCAGAGCGGTATAAGCCACGCGTGTGTGAACTATCAAGCAGGTCCATGTAAGGAAATAGAAATTACAAGACATTTACCCGAGCATTAACGTTTCAGACGGTCGGACGTCAGTAACACTATAGACTCACCCGCTCCCCACACCATTCGGTGCCATAGCAAAAGCTCCACAACAAACAAGGCCAAATGGACCAGTGAGAATACAACAATCGCAGCAGTAACAGAGACGACATGCCCTCCAGTACAGAACACAGAGACAGGGCAGCAAGGTGCCACATTGGAACGACCAGTATACAAAATAGGGCTGCCGGTATACAAAGTAATTCACTGGCCCTATTGAACCTAGTTACAAAACCGCTTGCATTAATCTTGCCGAGAGTATCAACGTTTCTGAACGGCTATTGGCAATGGCCACTTGCAATCAGGTGTCAACGTACGTAGATCATAATTGGGAGAAGGTGTGTATTCGTGCCCGTTAGCTGAATTGGTTAAGAGTCCCTGGCACTTTTTACTCACCCTGTGAACTTTGGCACCCAATGAGGGACTCTGACTGCTAAACACTGCCCAAGATGTACAAGATGGCGCGGCCAACAAGTTCGATCCCGTATTTAACCTGCTGCATTGGGGTGAAATCCCAAAATCAGAGCGGAATATTTATATTAAAATAAATATATATTCAGCCTTGAAATTAGAATAACCTGACTTGTTGCCAGGTCCATACCACACCTAAGTTACTTGACCCCTTCACCTAAAAGTAATAGGATTACGAATAGTCATATTACTAACAATTATGAATTCATGACATGGTCTGTTTCTCATAAAATAGAATATAAAAAATAAAAAAAATAACAATACACAAACGGTAGACTGACTAATTCACTAAACGTAGTTACAATGACTCCATACTATATTCAGTCCTAAAGTTATAATAACTTGATCTGGTGTCAGGTCCTCAAGGAACACATATGCGGCTGTGACGGAAGAAACGGGGCTTATGGGATTCATGACCAGTGTAGCTCCTGATCAAATAACACACTGTTGTAGCCTGATAACAATCTGTGTTGCTTGTTACAAGCATGCTGGGTGTTCCATTGATGAAAGACGAACAGTGTAGATCCTGTGCAAATGCACAGGCTGATCCGGATCTATACCGGTCGTCAAACCCACAAATCCGATTTCTCCAGTCACAGCCACATATACCGAGATTGAAGTTTATTTTATTTTAAGTTCATTGTAACTTGAAGATTCACGCAAAAAATGCGATATTGACAGTATTGAACTAATAAATATTCATGGCAGTCACAGTTATTAACAACTAAACAATACATGTGCATGTTTTCACAGTGTGTCTCATGCTTCGACATGTACATTCGTAAATATAACACGGCATCTACAATCCACTAGCTACGTCAGATCATAGAACACTCTAGATGTGCCATGATATATGGCGTATCGGGCACAGGTGTTTCAACAAATGGTCATTATTTTTGTGTCACATGTGTATTTTGGTGGATTTGGGTGGATTTCCTTGGTCTTGTGTAATTTATATAGCTTTGTGCAACTACGAATGCTCAAACAATACACAGAACAGAAATCGCCAACTATCTACACATTCACCGTTTCGAACTTTCAGCTTTTATGCTGTCAAAATACTTTATAGTTATACGTGTAATTCATGGGTGGTGACATAAATTGTACGTTGTTAGCAATGCACCTACACCCCCAGCGATACAGAAATAGCCCATAAAACACGGAAATATGAACCGTTCTTCAAGGACCTGTGGCATCGGGCACAGAAGAGCCAGTATGTTTATACATGTAGCTATAGTGGTTATCTTGTCAACGGGACTGCAAATCCTCCCATGCTGGACTGTACATTGAAGTGATAGATTGTAGGCCAACCGGAGGGAAAGTCAGACTTGACCGTTACATACAGGAACATTGCATTGCCTGGATCGCTATCAGCCTATCATTCCAAATCGAGAGTCAAACTACTGAAATTATCATTCTACAGTCTCAACAGTTACTGTAGTGACTTTGTTGGTCTATACAACACAAGTCGGTCTATATAATAGCACTACTATTAGTAATTTAATTTTAGGAACATGAGTGCCGAAGGTCACAATAAATTCCCATTAAGGCATAGCCAGTACACAATAGGAGATAGCGCACTCATGATAATCAAGTATACCGAATTTGGTAACTATCTGTCAAGTAGAACTTGAGATATCACGAGAACATGGAAGGAGAATTCAACTTATTAAACGTGTCAGCAATTGTATGCACCTCTCCTCTATAAATTATGACTCGTTTAATAAATGTCATATCAAATGGAAATTCGTCCGAGACCCTATATTTATGGGCCGGTGACCTACACTATATAATACATTTTAGCCATTGCAGTAGTTTACAGAAATCTAGCTGTGAATTACATCACTCGACAGCAGTAGTTTACACCGTTCTCGTGCTTACCATATATGGAGAAATTACGTCAGTAACGTCGCAATGACGTGTTTCCTTCGACCAATCCAATCATTTTCTCGGACACTCTTGGACATGTTCCGTCACTACGGCCCGCCTCCAGAAATTAATTCGCATATATCTTGGCTATAGTGTGTACGTTTGATTCACGTTGTTGTTTTAAGAATCATGTGTGAAATGTAAGAAAATGGTTATTTAACCAGGTGAACTGATGGCGCTCGTGATTGGGTCCTACCGCTAAACAAACTCGGTTCGCTACGCTCAATCGTTTGTTCAGCGTAAGGACCCAATCACTCGTGCATTATTTCACGATACTCGGTTCACCTTGTTAAACAAACGGTATGTAGTGTAGTGTACAAGTTGAGGCTTTTATACTCACGGAAAGGAGGCATACAACCTGAAATGAATGTTTAATAAATAAATTAAACTATCATGCGTCTCCTATGTTGTCTTATAGTTAATAGATGATACGCATATTTGAGCTGATTATAACTTTACAAATATTTGTTATTTTTGGAATCGATTTTCATAATTTATTTTCATACTACCTAGGTGCCTCCTCAAAACATGCTCTAGTGTCCATTTATATCAGCATAGAACTTACCAGAAGCCACGAACACTGAATTAACGCCATATCCGATGACCTATATTTATCCCGTCAACACAGTGCGTATGCGCTGTGAAACACGGTGCCGTGAAACATTTTTAATATCCTGTCAATACGACCTAATCACCACGTATGAATATAAACGGTGACTGGGGTTACTTGTTTTGCATTTTAAAGCCATTTGTAGGTACTAACGGGATAAATAGAATAGTAGGTTAGTGCCGTGATTGGGAAAACATATTTGGCGCGGCTCGGAAACGGGATGTGCTCGGCAGAGCCTGGCCCATCCCGTTTCCTAAGCCTTGCCAGATATTTTTTCCCATTCACGGCACTAACCTACTATTCTCTATCTGTTTTCCTTATTTCTGAACCAAAGTATGTGTTGTGACCGCTCATTTGAACCGTCTCGGCGAGACGGTTCAAATGGTGGTCACTACATATACTTCTGATGAGAAATAAAGAAATTCCTGAGCGTTGCCGGATATTTTAACCTACTATTCTCTATAAGTTAGTTAGTTATAGTTCGTCCCAATCCTCTTCACACTGTGTATCTATCTAAATTCATTTGATGTAAATTGTTATTCAGTAAAATTAATACACCTACGCACAATCGTGGGTAAAATACCACCACTGTATATTACTCACATACAAGTACGAATGAATACCCATATATACTTCCTGGTCTAAGATAGCTATATGTAAGAAGTTGCGCATGCCTGCCGTGATACTTCACCATAGATATTACGCTGGACAAAATAAGTGGATAACGGTTCTACATATATTAAATCTAGACACAAACAACAACTTTCTAGTGCGAGCAACACACAGGAGTACGGTCCTGGACAGTTTAAAATGCTCTAATACGTCTGTGTTGAACGAGATATATTTGATAACATCATAGCTGGAATATTGGTAGTCTGTTAGTAACGACACCATAATTTTCCACAAAAACAAATCGGTCAAGGTCCGTTGGAGGTCATCAGTTTAGTGGTGGGTTGTGACGCATTCCACTGGAGCTTGAGTATGTGCACGTATGGTGGTTATAGGCATATAATCTATTGACAAACACTAGTAAGTAAATAGAAAAACGTAGGAAATGTCACTTGACGGTCATGGGTTTGGCAGTGGGTTGTGATACATACCAATGGGTCGTGATTATGTGCAAGTATGGTGATTGTATGATTAATACAAAGATAGAAACCTAAATACCAAAATCCCTGACGCCAACGTCGCCAGCAACGCCGACGTCGGTAACTGTAGGCCTAATATTATTGAAGATACAAACCCGGACGCCAACGTCGCCACCAACGTAGGCGCCGGGGTGACGACATAGCTCTCCGTATTATAATAGTCGAGCAAAAAATGGAGGACAAAGACACAGTAGTGTCGGCAACAAATACATATGTAGTGCATTTAATTTAGAGAACATTATATTTTCCACCGGAATTGCGATTCTCCGGAACACGTGGGAAACCGTTCCTTATATATTTACAATGAGCCCCTTCTACCATACAGACCATAAAGCCATCACTTGCAAGCAATGTTAATACAGATGACCCGGAGGTGAAAGGGTTAAAAACATATGTAACTCGGAGTAGACGAAATGGGATAAAATGTAGTTTATACGTTCATAGGCCAGGAAAGCACAACTTGTTTGGCTGTCAAACCATCTGAATCCATTCTCATTAGATTAGGAATATTCAGCTCCGCTTACATGAACAGTGCAGGGCTGCTTGAACACCATCCCGCCCCACACCAACACTGCAAAATAGATAATACAAAATGGCCGCCATTTGGGTTCCATATTTTAAAAGGGGTTGTACAAACAAAGCACTTGTTTGGTTCATACCAGTTGTATGTGCACCCTGAAGGAGTGCACACTGCGAAAGCGAGAAATCCGAAACTCAAATGAAATGTCATGCAAAGCATGAACTGTATTTGGCGAAATCAATGAGGTGATTCTAATATGTTGGAGTAA
Source organism: Conchocele bisecta (assembly GCA_029237695.1). Taxonomy (NCBI): domain Eukaryota; kingdom Metazoa; phylum Mollusca; class Bivalvia; order Lucinida; family Thyasiridae; genus Conchocele; species Conchocele bisecta. Next base: position 37,863,044 of record CM055275.1, read on the forward strand.
CAAGCTTTAGTGGAAAATATTTGAAATATTCAAAACAGCAGATGACAAAGGATGTATTACTGCCAACATATCTGCTGGACATCAAAGGGAATAGCGGTCAATAGCCACATACCGGTATTAACCCTTTTAACATGTTTAACACCACAGATTCTACAGCAATATGTGCAAACTTTATGTAGTTCCAGATGAGCCGGTATAACAGCAAATTCTTCAGCCCAGTAAAGGTTTCAGTCCGCGCATGCGCAGACGGAACAATAACAATCGGGGCCAATGCTGTGTAAAGTTTAAGTCATCGATTATGTTTCAAGATTTAATGAGATTAAGCATAAGTACGTCTAAGCATAAAAATGGTCCCAAATGTAAAATGTAGGTATTTTCCCGTCCGGGGATGTTGTGAATGCGTATTTTCGAGCTCCGTGTCGCACTTTAGTGGCCATACTATTCTGCTGATAAATCGAGATGCTATCGGACACCTGTTTGGCGATATGTGGGCGGTAAAGTGGGGAGGTCATATATGATTCATACCGTTTTCACACCACTGTTCACGTCACTACCAACAAAACATTACGGAATGAATCTCATATAACATTTAAAATACATAAATTGCAATGATTTCGTAATAATATTTAGTTGCGAACACGTAACTGCTGCGGTGTCTGGTCAAGTCGAACCATGGTCATCTCGGCCCACATTTCAATCGCCGCCCAGATCGCTGGTCAAGTCGGGCCAGATCACTGGTCATCTCTGCCCACATTTTTTGGTCATCTCGGCCCATATCATATTTTGTTGTATATGACATAAAATAAAATATTAGAAATGGTGATTCAAGAATATTTTGAGAAGAAGATTGCAAAGAACCTGATGAAATTTAATTTAAAATGAGAAAATATTATTGTTTCCGTGGTCATCTCGGCCCATATCATATTGTTCGTATATGACATATAAATTTATTAGAAATGGTGATTTAACAAGAAACATGATATATATTTAAAAAGATTCTCTATTTTAATTAAAAAAATATATATATTTATTTATGAAACAAATATTTATTTAGATCTACATAAAAAAACAAACTTTTCTTTTCAAACTCAATTTAGTTTTTGAATATATTACGTTAGACTTATCAAAGTTGACCATACATCTGGTCTGAGATCGTTACAGTACATACCGTTACAGATAGAGTATACGCCAAAATTTACAACAGTTTGCAAGTTGACATAATCGAACTAGAAGCATGTTTGGATGTTTGGCATTGAATAATGAATGTAAAGACGGATGAGCTTGAGTCTTTTGGTAACACATGAATGTGCAAAGCGACAAAGTCAAACCGGTAAGTTCATGTACCAGCAAGTATGATCGTGCACAGGGACGCTGATTCAGTGTGCTGATTTCTTCTTTTTGACGTCGTGTTTATTGAGCGTTTTAACAATTTATAATTGTAGAAAACCACGGAAGTATATTCATTAACTAATTGTTTGATTAGGTCTATAAAACCGTTTAGTTCAACATATACAAATGGAAATACACACGCATACGGGGAGAACAATACGTCGTTCAACATTAAATTACATTACAACTAGAGCACAGTCGATGGCGCGCCATCGCAATATACCCACGTTTCCCAAATGCGAAGTTGAAAAGGGGGAGATAATTCATGACCGGGGTTCGAATAAAAAATCAGAATTCACTGCGCATCTACACACCATAAGGAAGGCACACACCAAGTTGCAAGACCCTACCTATTACGGTTAAACAGTTTTACTTCTTACACGTGACGGACGGACAGACGGACGGGCACCCGTGACGAAAACAATATACCCATTTAATTAGTTTTTTAAAAAAAGTGGGTATAAATAACTGTTTGCTCTGAAAGGCAGTATTCATGTCTGATGACAGGCACCCTTACAGTACTGTCATGTGTTACGCACTATGTACACAATCACAATCACTGGAATAGCCTGCATCGCTTGCGTGTTATTTCTACTGCATCGCAGTCTCTCATTCGCCTACTAGGAGACCACATTCAAGGGTAGCGAGTGGAAGTCTGGCACATGGCCAAACTGGCTATGGTAACATATTTGAGACAGTGGTTACCTCAGCTTGTGATCAGCTTGTCCTACCACCCACTTGTGTTTGTTTTGGGAGTGTTACGGTAGCAATTTTTTCTTTTGAAGACTGAACTCAAAATACGGGGGTCCCAAAGTACGAAGAAATGAGAGGGGAGGAGAGATAAAATAATAACAATACCCGCAAGTCAAGAGATCCTTGATAATCGTCGAACAATACTAGAAGAACCATATCAATTGCTAGTGCGCACAGTCTTATTGTATTTGAGTCACAACTTGACAATCCTTGAAATATCATCCCACAGTTACTGTGTCTAGTTCTTGACTTTTTTTATTATTGTAGTTGGTTTAAACAGTATTTATTTCAAGAGAGATATGTGATATTATTGTAGTAGTACGTGTCACATGTCCCAAACATGTTGCCTTGAAATATCATCCCGCCGTATTTCTTATATTAACATGACACACATGTTAGCGTGCATTCAGATTGAAGCTTTTCATATTCAGACAACAGAAACGTGGAATGTTCGCGACATCGTCCCGCTTACAGCTGTACTTTGACCACATTGTGAAAAAAAACCGAACCTTACAATATCTGCAATAAATGTACGATAGGCGACCCATATCATGTCGGTGATCGAGAAAGGATCACCCATTGAGTGAATGGCGAACATCGTATGTTCTGATCAGACGGCGCATATGCACATATGAGACTGATCTGTCGCTATACTAATCGTAACATCCATGACTTTGTTGTTGTTTTTTTGCAGGAGATATTTATTTCTTAAAATCGGTAAAGGTTGAGCTAATTTTAATTTTAAACATTGTATTGGAAAGAAAGAATTGATCAAAAGACTGAAAATTTGCTAAGATTTAACCAGATCTGGAACATATAGTTGTGCGGGAAACCGGGCCCAGGCTACATAGGTCTACAAATATGATACCGATTAGTTGTATGTATATGTAAATAAAAAATGTAGCTTACACAGAGTTTTCACCTGTAAATGGTGGTCGATAACAGTTAACGTGGACAGTTATCTGTAAACTGTGTCAAAGAAACTATTATGTGAAAATAAAGGAACATAAAAAACACACGTCAACAGACAAACATTTTTATACCAATAGCAAAATAATAAAAGAAAATTATCCTTACGGCTTTACGCCATTATGGTTAATAAAAACATATATAAGATATGCCTGTTTCGAATAAAAATCGAGGTACGTTGTTGTTCTGTTCGTTAGATAACTTTGAACACAACGGAACAAACCTAACATGGTGGTCTGACAAACGTCGATAATTGGAAATCTCGGCGGAAATTACGTCAGCTAAGTTCACGACGTCATATCTTGTGACGTCGTCAGATTCCCGAAGACAGGTTTTCTCGCGACGCGGCTCATAGCATCCGCGATATTCAAAGAATAATATTTATAACAGTCCTGTGTTTTTTAGTAAATGATGACATCTTGCAATATGCTTTGAAAGTGTCATAAATATTCGTTGTCATGTACGGAAGAAAATCATAAATTATGTAAATATTTTTCATGAACTATGACAACTGTGGAAATGTATCAAAATACTTACATGGCTGGTCTCATAATGGATCACTGTGTACATAGTCTACGCATATACAAATATAAGGCCAAATATGTATAATTTGCAATTGTTATTGATTAGAATATTTGCACTAATTGACACTGAGAATGATTGGGAGTCAAAGCGTTTTCCTGGTATCATTAATGTTACTCCTTCAAAAAACTTTAGCCCTGATCAGACTGCGCGGACTTGAGATTGAGACAGATCGAGCTCCGTGTCAGGTACATAATTTGGTGGCGAAATTCTTATTTCTCAATGAAAGATAGCAAGTTAGGAGTCCTTTAGAATCGTCTCATTGAGATCATTGAGACTCCCATCTTGCCATTTTTTGGTGCAGAAATTTGTTGTTATCCAGAATTGATAAAATTACGTACCTTAGCTTGAGCTCTGTTGATAGTTTATAAAACTTTTCTAATCAAACGTTTTAACTGTCATTCATTCAGTATCAAATAAACTGACTGCGTCTGTAGTTGTACTCTTGACCAAAGTTTGATGACCTGTTTATACACACTATCCCCAATGTATTCCAACATGGGAATGGGTGGTAGGATGGAGCATGTGATGGGTAATCTAACGATCGGTGTGTGTTCATCCTTCCCAGAATGCCGACCTACATGGTTTGGTCCTCTTGTATCATTGTATTTATTTCTGCAAGGTGAATGTAACATAACATATGCTACATGTAATTTTGTATCAACAGCACATTTTAATTTGTAACATGCTAGTGTGCTGGTCAGTTTGAACCCCAGATATATCTACACTGGTTAGAAGACTAGTGTGTTCTTGTATCATCAGCTTATAGCTGTTAAAACGAGCAATTCTCCCAGCATTATTGTGGAAATAAGCACACACATGTTGTAGGCTACCAAGAGAGCATGGAACAAGATCAGGGTTGCTTGCTAATCCATTTAGACAATGATGAATCCAGTCGGTAACAGTCTAGATCCTGATGTGACTGCTCATTCTGATCTGGACCTAAGCAAAAAGATTACGGTCATAATAGTCGCTGGTGGTAATAAAACTCACCTGTACATATTCTCATGCACTATGGTCGAGTCTGGCGGTTACTGGAGACTCCAGCTGCAGCCACAGACGGACTAATGTGCAGTGAAAGTAGTTCGGCATGCTTTGTTATCTCATTAGCTGACCCCATAGTGCAATACAAAATCATTAACAGGAACATTAGCCTGTCAGAATCAGCTTGGCATTTGGCTGTTCGTTTTCTATGGGACTGTACACATAATGAGTCCCATATATTTCACGTTTTCTTTGCCTTATATTGGTACATATTGCATAATATCATTAATAATAGGCACATTGGGTATATACCAACACAGGGGTGTGAAAAAATACCGATGTGTTCTCTATATATCAAGTTTACGGACAGGCTGAAACTTCTCACGGTCGGTTACATATCTGCACATTCATATAAATATACGTCATTTGGTAGAAGAACTACGGTACGCGGTGTGCATATTGCGTAATATCATCGTTACCATTCATATTGTGTATATACCAACAAATTGGTTTCCACGGGCTTAGAGTTCTCCCTCCCCCCCCCCCAGCGTGAGCCATTTAAGCCGCTATGGCTAGGCTGAAGGTTTTCACGGACTTAAGGGGCTCACACACACCCCCCCCCCCCCCCCCAGCGTGAGGCCCTTAAGCCGCTTGGCTAGGCTGAAGGTTTTTACAGACTTAAGGGGCTCACGTTACACCGGCTTAAGAGCCGTCTCATCAGGATCTGCACTGTATTTTCATATATATATTTAAAAAAAAAACTTAAGAAACGGACTAGTGTGAAAATAATTTTCTGACGAATGGATTGGCCGGAGAATTATCATGGATCAATCCCATTCACTTACACTGGAGTAAACCTAGATATTATCTACACTATTCAGTTTTAATAATACAACGCCAAAACTGTTTGCAAGTTCACCCATACTGAAGAGAAAAGAAACAACTTGCAAGCTATATCGCGCTTTCCGAAATTTAAGCCGGCGCGACAATAACATGATCACTAAATTACAATGGCAGACAGTATTAACTAATAAGGCCTAAACAAATTAGCTGTGTTTCAGGTTACATGCTGAAAAAAGGTTTGGTCAGTAGGTTGTCAATTTTTGTTAGGCAAACATAAGTGAAAACTAACAAATATTGTTTTAAATATTAGCTATACTTACGGTATTGGTTTAAAACACACTTTGTGCATAACACCTGAAATACCTGTTTGTGGATACCTGAAACACGGCTTATTTGTACACGTTCTTAGGGAGAAGTACCCCACTCAAGTGTGTGTTTATATTCAGACATATATACTGGACAATATAGACATGGGTTCATGCCGTCACATTCCCCTTAAGGGGTTGCAATGGGGATTCTCAGATCACCAGTTGCTCATTTTTGTCAATTATGCATAAAACATAGCTATTATAGATCACAGGTATCTCAAATTATATATCAGTTTCTTATGTACACACACCGCAGTACGTTATTGTGGTACAAGCTATAGTTGTTGCATTCAGTGAAAAACGGACTAAGACAATAAACAGCAGATGCAAAAAAAAGCACCCTACAATATGTTTACCAGTAGTATTGAAAATAACAATGCTTGTTTAATCAGAATGGGCCCCACTGGGACTCAAACCCAGGTCACTAGTATGAATACCAGTATGCTAGCCGCTGCATTACAAAGCCTGACCAAACCGATAAACACAACATTATTAAATTCAATACTATGTTAAATTGTATAACGCTTCTGTACATGTGGATCAAAAAAAAAAATAAAAAAATAGAGAAAAAAGAAGAAACGCGATGTTTGTGACAGTCATCAAAGTACAACTACCGCGCATGTCATACCGGATTTAGAAGGTTCTTGAACCAGTTCCCACATTTAAATATAAGATAACTACCGCTTTGTGTCACCAAGTAATGTCAATGTTATGAGACATTTATCCGTGTTAACACATAATTGTCGCTAATACATGGTTGCGTGCTTTTCTCTGTTTTACTCGACAGGTGTAATATTTAGCATTCTATAAATAGACTGGTGTTTGTGCGCAATCTGAAACAATACATTCAGCATTATCTGAGTATGGGATCACGTGGTCTATTGTTTGCACTGCAGCCCACGATAATCATGATGTCCCGCGTAAATCGTAAATTTCATTCACCAATATGACTTGCAATGTAAACAATAGATCACGTGACCCCACATCCTGAGATTATGCACGTATCAACAACTAATCGTCCGCATGAATAGGCAGGACACGTGTCCATTATTTATTATCAATTAATCCTTTTAAGTGCCTGTTCATCGCGAGCAGTATACATAGTAATAAGCATCTGTGTATCGCGAGCACTATACAACTTAATAAGCATGATTTTATGAATAATTACTTTAACTTCTGTTCAAATGACATGAATTCATATAGGTCCGTTGCTAATAGAATTCCCGCAATAGTTGGTAGCCGAAATGCGGATTATACCAGTACCCATGCATGTCCCGAAATTTTATAATGCTATCGGATTCGATCGCGATTTGAAATCTTGGACCCCGACCATCGCGTTATAATGGAGCTGCAGTGTAATACACGATTTATGCAGAATTCCTTTCACTTGCCGAAAACAAAGTTGCTAAATGAATTCATTTAAAGCATGTAATGTATAAAGTTAGTATCAACACTTTACCCTATATAATTTATATAAATACTTTAATATACATGTACAATACTTAAGTGTCACAGGGTGAGAAACATGTGCACCGGCCCGGGGCCCGAACTCGGGACCTCTGGTTTACCGTATCATCGCTCTAACCGACTGAGCTAGCACGAATACACACTTCCTCCCCACAGAGAGTTACGTACCGCGACATACTCCCCCGCCAAATTGGAAATTGTCCACGAATTCTATATTTAATTTGTCTCTGAATTCCATATTTTTGGTAGATTTTGGGTAGTATAATATATAGCAGTCACGGTCCCTCATTGTGCGCCAAATGTCACAGGGTGCCAAATGTCACAGGGTGAGAAACATGTGCACCGGTCCGGGGCTCGAACTCGGGACCTCTGGTTTACCGTACCATCGCTCTAACCGACTGAGCTAGCCGGGCACGAATACACACTTCCTCCCACAGTAAGTTACTTACCGTGACATAGGCAATTATGCATACGGTCTGCATGTGTCTTTAACCCTTAACATTCTGAGCATTTTATAAAATATAAAATACATGAGCAATTATGCATGCAGTCTGCATGTGTATTTAACCCTTTACATTCTGAACATTTTCCAAATATTTCCTCTTATTTTTCCCATTGAAAGTATATGTTGTATCCACTCATTTCAACAGTCTCAACGAGACGGTTCAAAAGGTGGTCACAGAATATACTTTCAAGGAGAAATTACAAAAAATCAGCATGATCACTATGTTGGTCTTAGGATCGCCTACAACCGATATATTTTACTTCGCAAAATATTTCGATAGCATAATCAATGAGGATCAATGTATATGCGGACATATAAGTATGGGTAGTTAACTCGATATATCGTATTGACACCAACAGTCAACCTATGTATATATGCGATCTAAAATAACTTTACGAGCTAGTAGGACTACATGTATACATAGTTCGTCGATACTGGTCACACTGTATGGTATGTGTCTTAACTGGTCGTATTTGGTAACTATCTGTCACATGTATGGCTAATATGCAAATAAATGTATGCAAAGCGGCAACCACATAGGAAGTGATAGTGGCAACTGATATCCATATAAGCTGCATATTTGTCCAAAACGCAAAGAAAAAACTTGGAGCAATGCGTACTAAAGTGCAACTACAACTTTGGGTAAGTCATGTCTCCTTGTCATGTAGCGAACGCTTGTTGTTTGTTTACATGTTGCAATGGACATCGACAATGATCGAGAATTCTGAATGTTAATAATTTATGCATTTTTTATGTACCGTCTACACTCGATTAATCAACGTCCAGGCGACGGAGAAAAATACTTTGATTTAACGAAAATTTGACCTAACGATAGTTATTATATAAGAAAACTTATACGAGGTAACGAGTGTTGACGGTATATCAACGTCACATAAATATTACATTGAACAGAATACCAATTGGCAAATGTTTCTAAAATTACAAGCCTTAACTTAGGTGTATGATAACATCATATACTCAACAGAAAATGTTGCAGCTACAGGAATGTAAATTCTAACAATCCGACAATACATGTAGTTTGTCAAGGTCATTAGATGATCGAGATACATCGTCTCCCCTATTGCCGGAAGTAGCAGGTCTATCCAATAGTCACGAGGCGTGGTATATAACAGGACTCGTACGACGACAAGCTATAACGCCGTAGGGTTATTAATGGATGGGCTCGTAACACAAGTTCATATGCACATCACATTATTTACAGCATAATACATGATGAATCCATGAATACATGATACGTTGATATGCAAACATTTCATTATGGCACACCAATAAAATTAGCGTGATGATATGAAACCTCGTATCAGTCCATTACTACAATTAGTGTAAGTAGGTACAAACATATGCTATTCAATTACTGTACATCTATATTTATATAAGTCAATATATAAGCCCGATGTGGCCAATAGTGCTGATGTATGTGTACTTAGTGTTCGCTAAACAACGTGAACAAAACATATTATCATACAAGCTATGGGGAAACGTGGAGAACGATGGGACTCAATATTTGAGCTATCCCAGTGCTGGTGTATTACAAAGCAGACACACTGAATCGCAATATATACCGAGGTCAGTCTCACCTGCAGTATGATATCTAGTCACACTATATGGCTATAGTCGCACCGTATATGGGATCTCAAATAAATCAATGTAAAACAATATATTAAGCAATTAATGAAGTAGTATCAAATAAAGTGTATTCACACTGTATTCCCAATACAATGCTACAATACCAAGTCAGTTATATCCAACGTTCTAGACCGGAAATGGACGATGCTCTAATGTCAATATCAAAGTGTGGATGTATGTATGTACAAACGTGAGTGCATGAGTGCGTTAGTTGTGTTCCGGAAATTAAATTAATGGTCGTTTCCTATGTGAAAAACGATAATTTAGGTCCCACTTGAATCCATATTAAGCTAAATTCAAATCCCGGATCTAAACCGTACCGTACAGAAACGGTGTTATGCTCAAAACGCCATAAGACCATATTCTTCCAAATCATCGCTATTACTTTTATGTCCAGTCATTCAAGTGTATTATGCGTACTGATATCAAAATGTGACATATATACAGTATCGACCCACTCTTGAGATAAACGTACTCTAACCAGATTATACTGCAGACACGGAAAACTTGCATGGACATTATATATACAAATGAGAATATCGACCGCTGCATACCGATATCGTACATGTACGCAACTCATAGCGCGGAGTGGACGCATATGGAGACAATCAAAGCAGTCACATCTTCGCCAATTCGCTAATATAAACTAAAGACAGAAGTATTAAGTCCACTTTTCACAAATAACATCAACAGACTCTGGACTTGTTTAATAACTTTTGTTTCAATTGTATTCTAGCCTCAATAGTACCGACCTATATATACCCTAAGGTTCTTAAAAACCTAGAAAGTTCTAGAATAGTCTGTGACATTGTGGTTGTCCTAAACATTCAATACACTATTCAATAGTCCAGAATATACTTTACTACAATTATCATGAATACAATTATATGAAATAGTCATGTCTCGAGAGTTCTAGAATGCTTATATGCAACTAAATACCCAATCATATTATACTAATTACATCCAATTATTCATAGATCATTGACATCACAATGTTTCCAAAAAGTACCATGATGTCTGTTACTAACCATGCTATCACACAAATACATGTACACAAATACAATATATATGGATGTTAATTAATACATGGAACACTAGCAAATGTTTTTATAGAACACGGATGCCCCACATATCGCTTTTAGTAACGGCGGCAAAAATCTAAGTAAAAAAGGGGAGGTAGATAATCCATCGCCCAGAGGCAAATCAATGCAATGTGAAGCCGATCTGTGCCCGGAAACAGAAATTATAACACATTTACCTGAGCGTTAAAGTTGTTGATGCACCAAGTATGTGACATTGACCCTGGTGTTAGCTGGGGGTGACGAACGTGGATTCGTCATATTGCGATGTATGACAATTAGAGCAATGCGTGTATTAAATATGAAGTTGATCCATGCAAGGAAACCGAAATTACAAGGCATTTACTTGAGTGCTACAGTTTCTGACGCACCAAATATGTGACCTTAGCCCTGTGTTTAGCAGAGGCGGGAAAACGTGGATGTGTTACTGGGCGGTCGAGGACCATTAGATAAATGCGTGTATGAAAGATGAAGCAGATCCGTGCAAGCAACCATAAATTATAAGACATTTATTTGAGCATTAAATATTTGTGACGGACGGACGGAAGGACGGACGGGATGGACGCATGGGACGGGGCGGGACAAGGGTAACACTAAATGCCCCATCCACTATCGTGGTGGGGCATAACAATACAATTGTACATTCCACATGTACATACATGCACCTTTGAGATATGTGCAAGGTATGAGGCCTAATGTGTGTGTTCATGTAATATCACAGGTAAAAATGACAGAAATACTCAACAATACGAGTATGGTACTGATGATGTAATTGTAGCGATCCGGTGCCGTATTTCTATACCAATACTTGGCAATACGTACTAAAATCCGGATGCGTATTGATTTCGGATAGGTTAAATATACGTGCCGGTTATTCATCCGTATTCTTCTACAATACACATACCAATACGGACATGTCTTCTTTTACAATACACATACCAATACGGACATGTCTTCTTTTACAATACACATACCAATACGGACACGTCTTCTTTTACAATACACATACCAATACGGACATGTCTTCTTTTACAATACACATACCAATACGGACATGTCTTCTTTTACAATACACATACCAATACGGACATGTCTTCTTTTACAATAGACATACCAATACTGATATATATTCTTATGCAATACACATACCAATACGGATATGTATTGATATCGAATACCTTCACCAATACGTACATATACGTATGGACAATACTATAGTAAATGCTTATGCGCATTGTTGAAAATTATGCATAAGTGTGCACATGCTAATATTTGACAAGGATTCTAAATGTAAGTGTATATTGTGGCAGGAATATATTAGGGTACCTGTGGGGGATGTTAAATTGTATTACTCCGGTTCATGACCGATCTGAAGTTTAATCCATATTGGTTGTTGGAGGTCGGTTTTCGTCGGTAGTGGCTGGCGGAAAGTGCTCTCGCAGTAACATTGTAAGCAAACTAAATTGTATTGTGTGAACAAACACACAAGCACACAACGTAGATACATAGACTAATACAATTACAATATTATTGTCTGTTTTGCTGCCGACGAATTATTGGCTATTATATATATTAAATCTAAACAATACAAAATGTAAGTACATTTTAATCAATAACAAAAAGTCGCCCTCCCTCAAAAAAAATTGTTGATGAAATTCCATAAAATTTTGATTTGATTGCGAAAAAACGATTTTCCTATGGGAATTTAACATGGGGGCTAAAATAGATTTGTTTATTTAAGTAATTTTTTATTTGTTGACCGATTTTCAAAATCTAACTTTTGTTTTCTTATTTACATCATTTCCAAGCTATCTCGCCAGATTCCCGAGACAATTTCCAAAAGAAAGTATTCTTTTTTACCCTCCTGGTCACCCTCCTCCTTACTGTTTGCCCCATGTTAAATTCCCATAGGAAAATCGTTTTGTTTTCAATAAAATCGATATTTGATGGAATTTTATCCAATATTCTTTTTAGGGAGGGTGACCTTTTTGTTATTGATGAAAACGTACTTACATTTTAATATGTTTTAGATTTGATGTGTTCAATAGCCAAAAGTTCGTCGGCAGCAAAGCGTGGAACAGACAGTAGTTTGTATAGTCTCTGTGTGTAAGCAGCATTTGCAAATACTTCAGTCATTTTAAAACATGCTGTTGCTTTATTGAATACCGAAGCATGGCGATTGTTTCAAAATAGTAAATAGCACATATGCATTCTGAGCTGGCGTTAGGATTTTGAAATTAATCGCTCAATCGAACTGATAAAACGAAAAAGAGCAATACTATTTTCCATTTACTCCCATATTTGCAAAAACATAGTAATTGTTTCAAGTAAATTCTGAGACGGTTAGTAGCCAAAATGTCCATTTCTGAAATATTAGTAGACACATGGCTATTTTAGTATTCAAATCGCGACAAAAGCCAAACTAGGCATTTAATGATGAATATATTTAAAAGTGGGAATAGGTATGCGGGCCTTCCATCCCCGGTATACAAATAATGTATTCATATCACAATCCGTGTGTACTATTCCAAAGAAATGATGCGTCTCCGCTAATTACAAAGTTACAAGTGATCCATGAGATGCTGACCGACTGACCGACAGGTGATAGGAGGCGGATCGAAATAAAGATATAACGCCTTCCAAACATCGTTCAATCTGCTAAGCCAATGACATCGCCAAAGCAAAGACTCAAACCAGCCACCACATTAGAAGAATGCCGGATAAACATTCATATTCGCATCGCTGTACCTGCTAGGAGCAGTGCACACGGACTGTGTGTAGACTAAATTTTAATCAGTTATGAGTTTGCATTATTTCATATTATTTCAAAATGCAACGGCCAATTTATACATTGTCTACGCATTCCATCAATGAAACACCCGTAGTACTTCAAACAGGCAATACATATCGTTATCAGGCTACGGGAGTGTTATCTATGATTATGAGCTACATTGGTCACACCTGCCATAAGCCCCATTTCCCTAGTCACATCCACATATGGCGCTCATGGCATTTCCGACCACTGTAGATCCAGACCAGCCTCTGAGCATACACTGGTCATCATCCAGCCAGTGAAATAGCTGCCCTGTTTCTTACAAACAGTATAATAGGTTCGTATCATGCCACGGTGGTGAGGGGTCGGGAGCATGCGATGGGTAATTTAACGATCGGGATTCATCTTTACCGGCATCCGGAATTATATATATAGTGTTTGGACTGTGTGTCCGTGTGTCCGACAGTCCGTGTGTCCGTCCGACACATTAAGACGTTCGCCAGAGTTTCTTAATATTGTCATAACTTATATATCCCTGGAAGGATTACTTAAATATTTCAACACAACATACTTGGGGACTGATGCCACACATCTGAGACATTTTCTGGCGAAGTAAAAATTAATTCACCGTAACCCACGTATTGATTGGCATTATTATACATTTTATATCAGACGTAAATTTCCATACTGATATCAGTGTTTCCTTAAAATGTCAACGGATTTTACTATTTATTCTCTGTATTTAGTTAGGTGTTTGCTGTGCAATGATCATACTTTACAATCTGTCGAAAATAGTATTTTGTTCAGGTGACACATTTAATTAGTATAAATAATTAAAAAATATAATGCCTCATTTGCATATGAAAATAGCCTGATACCACCGCGAGTCACTATCAATAAAATAAATATTACCAAATGATTATATCTGTATAGCGGGCTCTCATAATCTTTAGAAGGGGTTGAATAGTGACACAATCATACACTTATTTAATTCCCATAAACATGATAAAGAACATTTTGTGCCTTTTTGTGGAATTTATCGAGGCATAAACTTGGAAAAGTCGCGGGAATACTGGACGAAGGCCGGAAGGCCTCGTCCAGTATTCCCGCGACTTTTCCAATGCACCTTTAAGAATATCGCAGTAGTTTCTCATTTCTATCATAACTTCTATATCCGTTGGTGTATTACTTTAATATTTCACATACGTGTGGAAAAATGCCACGCATACATGCTGCCCTTAATTTAATATGACCTTGAATATTTTGACCTTCACAAGTTTTCACTATTTCACACATTAAGAAGTGTTCTCAATTCTGGCATAATACATTGTTCTTATTAAATGTACATGCCCACGCAGTAGGCACAAACTGTTCTTCATAGGAATTAAATAAATGTATAATTATGTCACTGTTCCACCAGTTCTAAAAATTACGAGTGCCCGCTATACAAATATAATCATTTATTAATTATCAATTTATTGTTAGCGACGCTCGGCGGTAACAGTCTATTTTGATAATGTGCGGGGACGACGACTTTCACATCACGGCTTGCGGTGCGCATGCGCAGCATACTACATGTACCTGATGCGTGGGCATGTACCTTTAATATTGCTGGACTCCGCAGATGCGCATGCCAATCTGGGACTACACTGGTCGCTTAATCAATACAGCCCAATTCTCAAGTCACAGTTACATGTGATGATCGGAATCAGCTTTGGTGTTTGCCATTCAGTTTGTATTATATACCCATATCAATAAAAATGATCAGTGCCTATGTTGTTTGCCATCTAACTGATATGCGTTATGTTATTCCTCCATGAAACTATATGATCAGTCGCTACACTGTTTGTGTACACTGAAGACATTCATTTGTCTTATTTTCCCATACAGTATATGTTGTGGCCATTCGTACATGTAGATCAACGGACTGACGTGATTCGACGTAAAACCCCAGTCACACTGTCATGTATTGAGGGCTAAGTATTACTACGCTTTTAATACGAAGTAAAACGGCAATATAAGTATTAAACGTAGTAGATACGACTGTATACGTACTGATCATTGCTCCCGTTTTGGGCATATTCAAAATTAACTTGGGTTTCTATATACGTAACTTATACCTATTAAAGCGTAATAAAACGTATCAAAACGTAGTTAAAACGTATTAAAGCGTATTAGATACGTACAAAAACGTACATAGCCATACCTGCAGTCCACTATGTACTACTACGTATTTTCTATGCTTTACTATTACTGTGTTTTATTTCTACGTTTTATTATGTTTTAGTAGGTATGGCCGTATCTAATATAGTTTACTACGTTTTAATACGTATGACAATACGTGTCAAATTAATTTCGAACGTGTCCACAACAAACGTGATAGGAGCAATCAACATTTCTTATATAGCCGTATCTAATACTTTGTACTACGTATATTACTACGTTTTTGATTTGGTTTGTCAACGCGGCGGCGTTTATTTCCGGTTCGCCGACCTCGTAATACTCGCTGAAAATCGCAGTAAAACGTAGCGAAACTTGGCGATCATCTAGTAAAACCTACTAATCCCTAGTGAAATCGTGACAGCCATAGAGCCGCTTTGATAACCGGCCTGTCACATGTTAGACGGGACGATACGTAGTAAAACCTTGTAAAACGAAGTGGAAACCTACTACAAACCTAGTAACAGGTAATACCCCCCCCCCCAAAAAAAAACAAAACAAAACGGGGCAAACATTTGGCTATATGTACGTGTGGGAAACGTAGTACATGCGATACGTAGATCTCACTAATACCTGACTGGCAGTATGACTGGGGCTTTATGAGGTGTGGTCGCCATTCACACAATAGTAATACGTGGCTGTGACTGACTCAATGGCCTTATGCTATTTGCGATCAATGTAGATTCAGATCAGCATGCGCATCTAGGCGCGGTCTGGCCAAGATCTTCACTGATCTGTACTGATCGCCATTTAGTCATTGAAGCATCTCTTGCTCCTGATTGTATCTTGGGATTGCGCTTGAAGTAAATCAAGCCCAATAGCATGATCCAGTGAACGAATGAAACATACGTGACCTTCAATTAGCATGACCATGCTCGTTTTGACCGTTGTAAGGTCGCTGAAACATTTAGCCATTTGTTTACTTCGAATCTCAAGTTTTTGCCTCGTACTTTCATGGTGCATGTATTATAAAAGAAGTAGATATATAAAATGAACAGCATTAACCCTTACAATCTGATTAATTTTTGTCGTCTGCCGGTTATTTTTTATTTTCATTTTTCTCATAAGAAAACGTGGTTTATCAGTACTTTAGAATCATTTCGAATCGAAATGGCCTTTTACTTTTGTTCCTGCATGTATTATGATAATGCTGAAACAGCAATCTATCAATAGTCAGAAATGCAAAACACAAATGCACATATACCAGCGAAACAGAGATTGACACATACTTGCAACATGAGAACACATTTATATGCTTTAGAGCATTTTACTCCAGTTATTCAAAAAAATTGATCAATGGCAATTGATCTGTTCATTTGATTGGTAAGAAGATATTCAAGCCACTTTCCATTGCTAAATATTTGATGGCATGATACTCTTGGAAAACGTTCATGTACTGGCTATCAGAAGAATGGCTAGCTTGGTGCAGCCACTATCCAGATGGCTTTTCAAACAGCCATTGTATGTGCCACGTCCAGTCTGTTGAAGACCGGTCATACTAATTAACTGCCATATAACTGTTTACCTAAGGAGTATTAGATAGTAATGACCTATGTCTTGCATTTAAACCCATGCAGTCTGATAATGTTCGCTAAATGTTTCAGCAGTGTTGTTTAATTCAGGAATAATGATGCCGAGAGATATAAGACCTGTTGGTTACACTGTCAGGTATTAATGGGCTAGGTATTACTACGTTTCCCATCCGTATGGATTGCCAAATCTTTGCCCAGTTTTGGGGTATTAGCTATAGGCTTTACTAGGTTTCTAGTAGGTTTCCACTACGTTTTTGCAAGGTTTTACTAAATATCGCCCCATCGGACATGTAGCAGGCCGGGTATCAAAGCGGCTACTTGTCACGATTTCACTAGGGATTACTAGTAGTAGGTTTTACTAGGTGACTGCCGAGTTTCGCTACGCTTTACTACGATTTAGTACGTTTTTACTGGGGATTGCTATATGCCGTCAGCTGGAAATGGAACCTCCACATGTGGGATTTTTGAAGACATATTTTCGTCCGAAACTACATTCAATTACGAGTGTTATGTTGTATGTCTGCGCTCTGTAACCCACTGGATGAATGTTTGACACCAGTTTGAAGTATAGTATGTATCTAATACGTGTATTTGAGCTGAAAATATCGAAAAATGTTCAGTTCCCTCTACCTACAGCGACGGTTCAAACAACATGTGTGTGTGTGTGGGGAGGGGGGAGTGGGCACACCCGGAGACTTAGACAGCAAAAGTCACGAGATGCGGCAATATAAATCCAAGTGAGGAGATATTAGTAGTTTGTAAAACGGCACATAATGTATCTATGGAGACAACTTAATTCCGAGAAGCGGGAATGATACTTTAAAGGCCGTGGTCGTTCACACTGGGAAGACGTAAATCACATTCATTGATCTCATTAAGTTCAGCTCAGGTAAGTTATGCAAACAACCATGCTCCACAGACAACATTAGGACACACAATTGGGTAATTAGCCAGGTTGATGGTAGTCCTGCCACATACCAGAGATAACAGCAGTACCATGGCACATGTAGCCGGGTTACACATCACAATAGCTCCCGACATCCCCTGTGGGCAATGCAAGTATTTCTCAGGAGTATTGCCTTGATATGATACTATCAGTGGCATGTTGTGGCATGCATCTGGCCAGTACTTATCCTATCGCGTAGCGAAAATTGGATGCTAAAGCTGTCCGTCCGTCTGTCCGTCTATCTTCAACCACGTATACTCGTGGATCAATTTGTGCGTAATTGTAATGTTGAAACAAGCAGACTATTTACAGGTGCACAGGTAAGTGGGTTTGCAAGTATACCACAGTGTGTACGTCTGTCCGTCCGGACGTCCGTCCGTCCGTCGGACCGTCCGTCCGTCCGTCCGTCCGTCAGTCTGTCTGTCCGTCACGTTTTCCAGTCGCCTATAACTTCTGTACTGTATGACATAGTGACTTGAAACTTCATATGCATGTTCATTAGCATCCATACTTTCGTTCCCTGCCCCACCCATGCCCAAGGTCAAGGTCAAATAACTTAAATATTTACGTCCAGTCGATGCGTGCGCGCTTCTCCATTCTCCTACATATATATATAACTTGTTTGATTTGCTTGTAACTTCATGTGCATGTTTGTTATCATCAATATTTCCATTCCCCTACCACAGTCATGCTCTCCCTATGCCCAATGTCAGGGTCAACCAACTTTGAAATTTGCGTCCTATAGATGTGTGTGTCTTTTTCTATTCTCCTGTAACTTGTTTTACTGTAGGACAGATTGTCTTGACACTTCATGTGCATGTTTATTACCATCCATATTTCAATTCCCCACCCCAACCTTGTTCGCCACATGCTCAAGGTCAAATCACATAGAAATGTATGTCCAGTAGATGCGTGAACGTTTCTCCATTCTCCTATAACTTCTTTACTGTACAACTAGTTGGCTTCAAACTTCATATGCTTGTTTATTATCATCAATATTTTACTTTCACACACCAGCATGCTCCCTCCACCTTAGCATTGGTCAATGTAAACTAACTCTGAAATTCCAACTTCAGCACATTAATTCTGCTATAAGCTCTTTACCATATGAGTGATTCACTTGAAACTTCATATGCATCTTTGTCATTATCCATATTATCTTTCTCTATTCTCCTATAACTTATTTACCGTATCAATGTGCATGTTTGTGATCCAGCCACCGCAGCGATGGGATACATGCCGTTGGCGTCGTTCTTTTAATTAGATTATTTTAAATAAATACAAATACTATTTGTAAGACCCCTTTTGTCAAACAGCCGCCCAATTGCATGTACATGTAGATATACAAAGTACAGCCTCTATGCAGCACAATAGCCTGAGCCAGTGATCAGAAACGAATAAAACATACGTGACCTTCAATTAGCATGACCTTGCTCTATTTGACTATGGCAAGATCGCTGAAACACTTGACCATTTATTTACGTCGAAACGTTTGTAAGAATTTCTCCATTAAATAAATTAAATACAAACATAATCTCTAGTTTTGCCTGGTAATTCCATGGTGCATGTATTATATAATAAGTATGTAGTTATATAAACTTAACAGCATTAACCCTTACATTGCTGACTTAATTTTTGTTGTCTGCTGTTTATTTCTCATAAACAAACATGCTTTGGCAGCACTTGATAAACATTTTCAATGTAAACTAGATTTGTCAGTAAGGGAGGCTTACGGAATGTGGACCCAGGTGCCCCTAAATGTGTCTATCTGTAATATGTGAGCCTGCGACCTTGATCCTGGGCTTAGCGAGGGTGGCAGGGTCATGAATTTGTCATAGCATGATTTCTCCGATGTTAAGTTTTGTGACCTTGACCTTGGGATCAGCGGGGATTGGACGGTCATGGATTTGTCACAGCATGACCAGTAGACCCTGAGAGGAATGCATGCGCGAAATATTAAGAATGTTCGATGAAGGAAATAGAGGTTATATTTCTTTGATGTTAAGTTTAGTGACGAACGTACGGACGTACGGACGGACGGGCGGGCAACCTGACTCCAGTCCCCCCCCACCTCCACACAAACCTCTCTCCTAGAGTATGCTGAAACAGAGATTGGTATATACTGCCAGCCTGACAACACAGAAACGAGCAACAATAGCCCCCCCCCCCACCTCACCCCACATTATTATGCTTTAGGGCATTTGACTCTATTGATGACAATTGATATGCTCATTTTGATTGGTATGGAATTTATTCAAGCCAATTTCCATTGTTAAATATTTGATGGTATAATGCTCATGATGCAATAGGAAACGTTCATGTGCTGGCTAGCAGAAGAATAGCTTTTCAGATAGCCATTACAGGTGCCATGTCCAGTCTGTTTGGGTTCATTCACACTAATTAACTACCCTATAACGGTTTACCTAAGGAGTGGCAGATGGTAATCACCACCCGTCCTGCATTTAAACCCATGCATACTGATAATGTTCCCTAAATGTTTCAGCAGTGTTGTTTAATTCAAGAATAATGATGCCCCATTATATTTATTGAGTATTTTCAGCCACGGCATTTAAAATGTGTCTAACCCCCGACCTCCCTGGGTTGCTCGCAGCTCCCCCAGGTGGTCAAACATCAATAAATCGATTCAAATCTATTTGAAGAGAGAGAGGTCAGAATATCGCCCAACCAACATATTCCTAAATATTCCAGCTATCACTATAAAAACTTTAACGTGACGTAGAAATCTACATATTACAGATATAAGTTTGCCCAATTTAAAAGCAATATTCAATCCTAATTTTTCCGACTGCTCAAGTATTTACATTTAGTTTTATATGACATCCATTTTGCAAAATAATAATTTTGACCAGTTTAATACGCTCATAACAATCTCCATTTACATATCTCAAACATACGTCGACAGTAAATACAATAAAAACCCGATGTATCAGTTTCAGAGCTAACCCGAATGTTCTGTTTGTAATGCAGGTCGACTTGCTGCCACAGACAGAAAATTCGGGTCATTTAAGAGCGTGCATTTTGTACGTTTTTGTCGTGGTACAAAGGCTCATTGTGAGTTGGGTCTTAACTGGCACGTGGTCACTACGGACCTGACAATGGGGCTGACCGTGGTTTTATAGACGCATTCCCTGCACCCTGTCTCGGGAAACGAGAAAGAGCGCTACATCTAGCCACACAGAAACTGACCTTGTCTTTCTGCTCTGATGTTCACCGAATGTGTTGTCCAGTCATAGGCTAACTATAGCCAAGTATATAAATGAATCATATATACAGACGACATTATTGGCAGACTTTTTGAATATGTAAGATCTTCTCCCTCATACACCATCACGCGCAAAGAAAGTATGTATTGTTGCAATAAATAAAAAATGTATAAAGTGAATCACATATTACAAGTTAACATTTGTTTGCTTCAGTAGATCCAGTTCAGTAGTTTACAATGTACTAGTATCCATTTAGCGAGTGTTTATGTGTATATACAATGGTAGGAAACTACGTCATCACGCACATGCTAAATGGTTTTCAATTCACTACAGAGCCCCATCCAGAAACGAAAATTTGCAATTTCTTTACATGATATCTTTCAGGAACTCTCTGTCAGACATGCTATCTCGCGGGCATAAATGTTATCGATTGATTGACTGCTGTGTGTGGGCTTACGTCTGTTCGACTCAAAACAGAAAGTACTGTAATTTGTCCAGCACTCAAACAACGGTATCCTGGTCTGCTGCCATGCGTCCATACATACACTACTGATCATTTAGGCATATACGTGAATCGGAGTAAGAATCGCCGTTAATATATGGATCCATGTAAATAATTATGCATCGTTAATAAACTTAAGCGGCCTCTATTTTGTTTCCGGCCTCTATTATGTTACCAAACTGTGCTACTTGGCCTCTATTCCGTTTCCCACTGGCATCTATCGTGTATACCCCGACGGCATCTAACGTGGTACCCAGCAGCAGACGAGCATTAACGGCTGAGGTACTGACAGGATGGCGGCTGAGCAGGTTCAGGAGTAACCTGCCTATATAATAATAGCGTCTACAACCAGAGTTAACTACCTGTACACGTATTTATTGACCGAATGACTGCCAGTTGGATGACTGTAAATATTTGATTATTCAGTTGCGCTGATTTAAAGTTGCGTGGAATAGAAGCATGTACGTTGGTGGACTGGACATGCTGGATGGCTGGTTGGTTGGTTGGTTTGTGTGTAAGAATTGGCCTTACAGACCCGTGGATTTCTCCACAATCGCAAGATAGTGAGAGCATATTAAAGTGTGTATCACTAGACGTGTGTCATTGAATGGTGGCTACATATTAAATACAGGTGTAGATGAATTCCGGCCTAATTCCTTGCCGACTGTTCCGTTCATACATGTATGGCGAGAACGGGGTGGGGGAGTTTCGGCATCGGGAAATGGCGTTGGTGATTATTATACAGGAGGGACTGAGGAAAGTAGTTTGAGTTAATACAAATACAAATGTATGAGTTAACGAGAGTTATTATATAGGAAAATATGTACATGGAACCACCAATTTGACTTGGAGTTATCAGAGAGTTTTAGGGGTTTCCTCTTTATTGTGTCATTACAATTGTATTTCACTCGAAGGAAGTAGGTGGGAGCGGAGGGTGGCGTGCAACACCTTGATGAGTTGATACATCCTCAAGACATTGAAAGGTGCAGTAACAGTGGACGCTAGATTGTCCTTAACAATAACCCGGTGTCATTTGTTTGTTAAAAGCAAATTAGTTCTTGATTTTGTTTTTAGATAGTCTAAGCATTAAGCACATTAGGGTGGATTTTTTTTCAAGCACAAAATGGCCGCCAAATTCAAAATTGCAGCCATAATAATAGCAAAATGTAAAAATGTCAACAACTAATATTCATTTCGAACCTGTTTTATACTTTATGATATTGTGTGCATTTAGCATTCATGATGGCCATTTGTATTAATACAAGAGTCATATTTTGACAATATGGGGCGTATTACATTTTCACCGGTAGAATTTGACCTGTTTGTATATAAATACATTTATGAAGTTGTGTGTCTGTCCAACGATATTGTGTTTGCTTAAACTTTACTGTCATGGCCTAAGATCGCACGACGTACATGGAAAATATGGAAATATGACTACTGAAGATATAGTTTGGCCGCTCTTAACAATCATATAGGCTCAATTGCAGGTTTCACTGTTTGGAGAAAATCGCATTTGAAGGTTTTCAGCGTACATCATAAATCAAGTCGTTTATGTACAGTAAGCATGTGCTAGTGAACACATAATTGGTTTGTAATCTGCTTCAAATGTTGCCTTGGTGTTATATGTATTGTAACCATACCAAATAATATTATGATGTTAAAACCATACATGGAATTTGTTTGAAAACACGCATTATAGCAACACTACCATCTACTTTCAAATAACAATACATGACTATTATAAGTGGTGTATGTATTACAGTACATGGATGTACTTATACGCAATAGCAACAACACTTTTATGCGATATGTATGAATATTTATGTGATACTAACGTGTCTTATTGGGCGTTTATTATGCAGAACAATTATCAAAATCATGTATGTGACTTCATTACCTTACGTTTATGTTAATCAGTTGTACACATCATTGCAGTTCATTTATTGACTGAGATGGAGAGGTACTGAGTGGCTGACCATGATGAGTGTTTGTGAAAACTGAGTACAGTTTACCCTGTCCATAGTCAGTACATTGATTACTCAATACAATGCTTTAAGTTTGAAATGCATCAAGACTCAATTACATTATATGACTGCAGGGTCAAACACAATCATTTTAGTAGACATTACAGCCACTGGTCTACATAGACTATTAACGTGAGTACATATCCTACTCCAGCAGATCTGGGTCCGGTAATCATTAACAGTCCTACTTGTTGTCACCAAATGGGTGATACATTAATGGAATTACCATATAGTGGGATAATGACAGTATGTATGTCATTTTTCCTTTGAAACCAAACATTTGCATTGTATTTCTAAGCTAAATTTGTAGTATCAGTTTTCCCTTTTAGCATTTCTGATACATCTATTGTTGTAAAGCAATCATCATAGTTATATTTGAAATGAATTTTATTCTTAATAGTCTTTTAACTTCATCCAGTTCACCTTATTATCATGTATGTCTACCTTAAAATCACCAGAAACTTTATTGGCAACTTGCTGAAGGTCATAAACTGCTGAAGCACATTGGAATAACTATGATGTCTATGCTTTTTCCGTCTTGCCACATACGACAGTATCCCAGTGATTGTTATATTGCAGCATGCATTGAATCACACTCCATATGTGTGTGGCTAGACTCGAAGAAGTTTGTGCTAAATTGTATTAAGATGTGTCTTCACTGCAACTGCATGTCTGCGACTGATTCCTGTGTTGTTATGTGCACAATCAGAGTACATAACAACAGGTTTGATGGCTGGTTGCAAACATTTAAAATGCGCAATCATACAAGATCCATTTTCCTGGTTTCATACCAAATGTAACATGTGCCATTATATATAGATATATTAACACTTACACTGCTGAATCATTTTTAGCTCGGCTATTCGAAGAATAGTGAGAGCTTATGTAGTCACCACGGCGTCGGCGTCACCGTCACGTCTTGGTTATGTTTTTAGTCAACCTTGTATATGTAATACTCCTGGCCCTACACCCACCATGCTTGGACAATGTCATCTCCTAGTGATGTACATCAACAACCATGACCTACATTTGACCTTGACCTATATTTAACCTTGAATTACTTAGTTAATTCCCCTTGGTTAAGGTTTTTAGTCAACCTTGGTTAAGGTTGTTAGTCAAGCTTGTTGATGGAATACTATTGTGCATACAGACACCATACTTGGATAACTTTTCTCATAGGAATGTACATCAATAACCCCTGACCTATATTTTACCTTGACCTACATTTAACCTTGAATTACTTAGTTATTTCCCCTTGGTTAAGGAATGTACTCAAACTTGGTTAAGGTTTATAGTCAAGCTTGTATATGGAATACTCCTGGGCCTACTGCAACCATACGTGGACAACTTCATCTCCTAGTGATGTATATCAATAATCCCTGACCTATATTTGACCTTGACCTACTTTTATCCTTGGATTACTTAATTATTTCCCCCTGGTTAAGGTTTTTAGTCCCGCTTGTATATGGAATACTCCTGGGCCTACAGCAACCGTACTTGGAAAACTTCATCTCCTAGTGATGTACATCAATAACCCCTGACCTATATCTGACATTGACCTACATTTAACCTTGAATTACTTAGTTATTTTCCCTTGGTTAAGGTTTTTAGTCAACCTTGGTTTTATAAGGTTTTTATGCGGGCCGCGGCCATCTTCTTTGTCAAGCTATGTGTACATCGACAACCCTCGTAGTCGAGCTATGCTGTTCTCATACAGCTCTTGTTTACGTCTGCTGTTTATTTACTATATTTCATTTTTTACATAAAACATATGGTCAGTCCTGTTCATCTGTCTGTAATATTCGTTTTCTTTGCAAGTCCTTTCCTTCGATTGTAAATGACTTTGTTGAAGTTTTGTATCTGCATGGGTCAACATATTTGCTTTTTCCATTTCATTATAGACAATGCACGTCTCACAACAACAGTCTTTAGGTTTGTGAAAAGAATAGTTGTACTCATGTTAAATATTAAATATGTAATTAATGATGCAGGATTCAGTCCATGTTCTGCACACTTTAATTAGTACAAGTAATACAGCAGTTGATAGGTCTTAGCTCCATAATCCTCTTTTAACGAATCCTTAATATTGTAATGAGTTTCCATCACAGGGAATGAGTCTACATGTATGTGTGCTTTTATATGAGTGAATACATTAGCAGGTGTCTTATTGCATGCACTATGCCTTCCAGCATATCTGTTCCTGTGAATGAGTCATGTGCTTCTACAAATATGTGTGTAGAGACGAAAATATACATCTACCAAATAAGCACATGTGCATTATCTGCATATTGCAATAGCATGTGTATTTCCGGTTACATGAGTCTGCTATTTGATCAGGAACTTCACTGGTCACACAGCCCATTAATCCCATTCTACCAATCACTGCCACTACTGGTGTTGTTGTTGTTTTTAGTTGGGGCTTATGGGTTTTGCGACCAGTGTAGATCCAGATCAGCCTGTGCATCCGCACAGTCTGATCAGGATCTGCACTGTTCGCCATTCCAGCATTTATGGTAACACTGGTTTATTGAAGAAAATGTGAAACACTTGACAGTCTATAATGGTAATATCTCATCCGCACATACGCTCTAATCGGAAACTCAAAGAATGACAACACCACTCCAGCAATCACGATCAATGATATACCATTGACCAATCACACGGCCATATGTACACCATGGCACATGTCATATACACGGGTGTAGCTCTAAATGTCATTTATCCGGCCTGAATGCTGTCTGTATCTTTTTGAATGTGTTTACAGTGTATACTGTGGTTTCGTCACACAGCGGAGACACTCCCCAGACTACAGGGATGAGCTGGTATCTGGCTAGGCTGGCAGTGCAGCCCGAGTTACGTGATGTCACAGCTAATTAACGTTTAATTACGACAGGAAACAGATTGATTAGTTTAAGATACCATCGAATGACAGATTATGCAAAAGTACATCGAACATCAACAGCGCCGGCGAGTGCGGGGAATCGAACAACACCGGCACCGTCTCTAACGATACCGATCGAGCTGCCGGTTGATGATATAATTGTTATGTGCATGTACCCGTTTGTCTAATATTCACGTGGCTATATAGGAATCAAATAGTTCAGTAGAATCTCTCTAAACCGGACACGCACGCAGTATTTGTATACTTGTATGTGTTACAGTGTCATATACCTCTTATGATACTGCCTGTTCAAGTTCGCCAAGCACAGTGGCATGCATTGGCATAGTCATATGTCTAATTTACAGCGGAACATCTCTAAACCGGACACCCTGGGACCTCCCAGGGTGTCCGGTTTAGAAAGGTTCAACTGTATATACAATTATTTATACCTATATAATATCTCAACATTAACGAATCTGCTATTGTTAATATGTGCATGTCCACCAAACGTGCCAAAAGCAACAATTAAAATAAACATGTAACTGCATATTGGCCAGTTTGAATATCTCAAATAAAGTCTGAGCTCTCTTGGAATTCATTGATGACCATGTTATCGCTATTTGATTGCCCGTTTAAATGGATCAAAAAGTAAAGGTAGTATCTCACTGGACTGCGACAGCTCGCGACTAGTTGGAAACACAAAATTGCGACAATTTTCACTTGGAATCACACTGAATTGGTACTTACGACACGTTCGCGTATGTTGCACGAATGTAGCACGAATATCGCACGAACTCCCAGTGGAATTCGCCGGGAGTTCGCATATATGTCGCGCGAATGTCGCGATTTTTTTGCACTTGCGACTGTCGCGCGAGTGTTGCGTGACAACTGAGAAATAGGCAGTTCGCGCTTATCTCGCGCCCGAAATGTCAGATACTCATTTTTATCTCCAATCAATCACAATAGAGTTTCATAGGTCGCCAACCCCTCACAAAGTTGTCTCACATTTCTCGCACTTTCTGACTCACGGAACCTAAATTGAGAACATTTGTCGCGCGAATATTTTGAAAATGTTCAAACTTCCAGCGACACGAGAGCGAGGCCCTGCGTCTCACGCGAGGAAATTGAGAACGTTTCGAGACATTTTGGAAACTCCCTCGCAAATGCCGTTCGCAATTTGTCGCCAATAGTCGCAGCCCAGTGAGATACTAGCTTACCATTTAGGTTGGGGCGATTATCTACGGAGCCAAGCAGGGGACATGGATTTATTTTTATTAATTCGTTCCCACGAAATAACAATTCGTTCCGTCAATTTAACAATTCGATCCCTCGAATTAACAATTGTTATTTCGTTGGAAACGAATTGTTATTTTTTGTGGGAAACGAATTAATAAAAAGAAAATTATACGTCCCTGCGGGGCTCCGTAATTATCACTATTTTGTATATAGTTTAGATCGGTAGATTCTTTCCATAGTATATAAACTTCCATTAAAACGCACTATGACACATACAAGTAGTATGACTATCAGCTGGTCCCCCATTTTCCATCTGTTGTTCTTTCTGACAATTATATCAATGCTATATGTATAGGTTATATGATGTGTATGTGGATATATGCACGACCTCCACAGGGTGCGATATTGCGCGGCTTTAGGGCAATATCGTTGCGCGGCGGAACGAGTGGCATGAATCCACATACGAATCAAATAACCTTTGTATTAATATTATCACTCACAATGTATATGCTCCTCAAAAATTATACAAAATAGAAATAAAATAAACACATTAGTGGTGGTTTAGAACGAAATATTTTACGAGGTTCCGGAACTGACCAATATGAACTCTCAGGAGACGTCAATATGGAAATATATTGACGGCTTGCGTTCCATTGTGTTTCAATGTGAAACAAAAGTACGTATTAATACTGGAATATGTTCGTGACAGAGAAAGTACATGCAAATATGTCACCATCATCATCCAATGTACAAGGTATACTGTCTGATATATGGTTAACTATATGTGGCTGCTACTGGAGAAATATGGCTTATCAGTTTTACGACAGTGCATATTAAGATCAGCCTGTGCGTCTGCCTGTTCAGTGTATCAGGATCTGCACGTCGTTCCCTCAATGAAACACCGGTCATGATTCCAACAAGCTACGTAGATCGCTATCAGATACACGAGCTCCCGATTTGATCAGGAGCTGCACTGGTCACAAATCCCATCAGGCCCATTTTCCCTGTCACAACCACATATATTGGAGCATTTTATATCTACGCAAGCCCTCAATGGGCGGTATCCTGTTTCACTCGGATAAGATGTGTGCGTTATTGCAATGGAAAACCGAGGCTATACCGAGTTGTGTGTGAAATCAGTCAACGAGTTTAATAACTTGTAGATCTAGATTGCATCAACACGAATGCATATTATATGTACAGCATAAGCATATCATCATGCATTGTTATAATCAATCTTCAAGTGTGGCTGTGACTGACCTAATGGAGTTTTCGGATGTGAGAACGCCAGTGTAGATCCAGATCAGCCTGTGCAAAAAAAATAAAAAAATAAAAAAAAATGATTTTTTTTTTCGAAAATTGTAATTTTTCATCGCCAATTGTTTATTTTTATCGCCAATTGCGAAAGTGGCGATCGCCAGCGGAATCCCTGAGTATATATACAGATCAGCCTGGGCATCCGCAGAGTCTGATCAGGATCTGCACTGTTCTCCATTGCATCAATGAAGCAACCGTCATGCTTCTAACAAGCAATATAGATCGTTATCAGGCTACAGGAGTGTGCTAATTGATATAGAGCTACATGAACACTAGTCACAAATCATATAATCCCCATTTATGTAGGCCCAGCCACAAATATAGCTGTGACTGGAGAAACGGGGTTTTCGGTTTTGAGATCAGTGTAGATCCAGATCAGCCTGTGCATCCGCGCATTCTGATCATGATCTGCACTGTTCTCCATTGCATCAATGAAGCAACCGTCATGCTTCTAACAAGCAATATAGATCGTTATCAGGCTACAGGAGTGTGCTAATTGATATAGAGCTCATGAAAACTAGTCCAAATCATATAATCCCCATATGTAGGCCCAGCCACAAATATAGCTGTGACTGGAGAAAGAAGGGTTTTCGGTTTTGAGATCAGTGTAGATCCAGATCAGCCTGTGCATCCGCGCAGTCTGATCATGATCTGCACTGTTCTCCATTGCATCAATGAAGCAACCGTCATGCTTCTAACAAGCAATATAGATCGTTATCAGGCTACAGGAGTGTGCTAATTGATATAGAGCTACATGAACACTAGTCACAAATCATATAATCCCCATTTATGTAGGCCCAGCCACAAATATAGCTGTGACTGGAGAAACGGGGTTTTCGGTTTTGAGATCAGTGTAGATCCAGATCAGCCTGTGCATCCGCGCAGTGTGATCATGATCTGCACTGTTCTCCATTGCATCAATGAAGCAACCGTCATGCTTCTAACAAGCAATATAGATCGTTATCAGGCTACAGGAGTGTGCTAATTGATATAGAGCTACATGAAAACTAGTCACAAATCATATAATCCCCATTTATGTAGGCCCAGCCACAAATATAGCTGTGACTGGAGAAACGGGGTTTTCGGTTTTGAGATCAGTGTAGATCCAGATCAGCCTGTGCATCCGCGCAGTCTGATCATGATCTGCACTGTTCTCCATTGCATCAATGAAGCAACCGTCATGCTTCTAACAAGCAATATAGATCGTTATCAGGCTACAGGAGTTTGCTAATTGATATAGAGCTACATGAAAACTAGACACAAATCATATAATCTCCATTTATGTAGGCCCAGCCACAAATATAGCTGTGACTGGAGAAAAGAGGTTTTCGGTTTTGAGACCAGTGTAGATCCAGATCAGCCTGTGCATCCGCGCAGTCTGATCAGGATCTGCACTGTTCTCCATTGCATCAGACTGGACATAAAGCCCCATTTCTCCAGTCACAGCTATGTTTGTGGCTGGATCTACAGACTGTGGATGTTCTAGCGCACTGTACAACCTGATAATAACCAATACACTATTACAAGCGGGAAGACTGCTGAATTTATTTAATGACCAATGTATATCCTGATCAGACTGCGCCGGTGTGCAGTGCAGACTGATCCGGATTTACACTGGTCATAAATGCCATAAGCCCCGTTCAGGTAGTCACAACCACCGTTGGAAAACGAGGAACACTGTCCCGCGTGACGACACTGCTCACATTCGTCATTTATATAGAGGATCAAAGCAAATCTGCAGGCGCATGGTATTCAGTGTCAAATGTGTCCACCAGACACATGTACAAGCCATTGACAACATTGTACATTAGATATCAGGTGTCAGATATATGATGTATGATTAGATTAGATTTTCGCTATGCACACTGTATTTTAAATGTTTCTGTATATGTTGTACATGCTCATGGGCCAGTTGGCTTAATGCAAATAAACTTGCATCTATGATAAATGCATCGAGCGAATATCACATATCTATATCTACGTATTTGGCGCATTAGTACACCATCGACTGCGCTAATCCTGCCAATATTTGAATTTATTTTTATTTCAAAATACTTGAATATTGTGCTTGAAATCAAACAGCTTGATTGGTCGAGACTGATCTGTGATATTGGAAGAATGGGACTAAGCCCCCTTGTGTTTGTTGTTACCACTCAGTTGAACCGTCTCGCCGAGATGGTTGAACTGAGTGGTAACAACATGCACTTTTGATGAGAAATGAGAAAAATTGCAGAATAAAATATTTACATTCCGTTTTTTTTTAAATAATATATATATAAACTTGCATCTATGATAAATGCATCGAGCGAATATCACATATCTATATCTATACGTATTTGGCGCATTAGTACACCATCGACTGCGCTAATCCTGCCAATATTTGTAAATGCGTTTATACAAAATACTTGAATATTGTGTTTGAAAGTAAGCAGCTTGATTGCGCTACAGTCTAGGTACAGCCAATCAAACTGCTTGATTACTTGTTGATATTGCCAATAGATGTTCTGAAATGTTGAAATGTCGAAATTTTGGCAAAATTAACGCAGGCGGTTGTGTAACCTGCCGATCTTTGATAATGTAAGTGTCCCATGAATGACAATGCGCATGCGCCGGTTGGGATGGGCAACAAATTAGGTCACAAGACACTACAAGTGTGAGTTATTAATGGATCATTGACACGATATATACGTACGTACATGGACTTGGAGGGACAACAACGGGTATAACATCGTTCATGCCCACTCATATGCTTATATGAGACACGCCATGTGAGTTTGTACCTTCGGACTTCTGAGTAATTTCATTAAATACGCTTACAAAATTTACAATATTTTTCATAAATAAAGTCAAAAGTAGACAAAGCTTCCAGAGTACATGCGGAATATAATTTTTGACGCCATTTACGGAAGATATTGTAAATTTTGTAAACGTATTTCATGAAAATCCGAAGGTACAAAATCACATGGCGTGTCACATATACAAGTGGAAACAACTTTCGGTCTGGTGTACTCACGACCTGACGTCATCATCCCACGAGTTTCTACAAATGTCGATAGTACAAACAAAGTTACTAGGAAAGTGCTTTTGTCTGAATTGAAACAATCAAAAAGTGGAAATATAAAAAAACTATAATGTGAATGTTGGGTCAAACCATCTGTCTGTTTTGAAATGCAACATGTTTATTTTGCATCACCTCCAGTTCTGAGTGTTATTAGCGGAACTATCCAAAATATTCCGATATTCCTGACAAATATAAGTAATTTGAATCAGACTCGGTGAATGCGTTAATGATTTCTGGCCACTGCAGATAGTTCAATGGCCACGATGCATTGGTAAACGTATGTGCAACCAGTGTACCCAGAGTGTCTACACCATTCGTCGTGTAGTCTATGAATGCACTATTAATGAATGTATGCATAAAATGAAAGTTGCTCCTCAAAAGCATACTTAGCAATTTTGGTGGAGTCGGCTACTGAGGCTTTGCTAACCAGAATATTCTACCTGAAAGCGAGAACACTCGGGTTACGGCTTTGCTGGTAGCTCCGTCTACTTAGCAGATTAAACGTGTTTTTAGAAGCATGACCGGAGTTTCATTTATGAACTGGCGAATAGTGTAGATCCTGATCAGACTGTGCGGATGCACAGGCTGTTCTTGATCTACACTGTTCGCAAAATCCACAAGCCCCAAGCACAGCATAAACATGTGCGAGGGCGGATGAAATGTCTGCGATAAGGATATACCATATAAATATATGAGGGGAAGTCACATACTCACAGACGTCTTTGATAGAAAAATGCTATACTTGACATTTTGATAAGTCAAGATTTTAATCTCATTCACATACATGTATATCAATATTTGGACAAAGCGTTTGTATCTAATACATTACCATGGCGACGGTTACAATCAATGTGTCAACGTTGTAAGAGTCGTCGTTTCGGAATATTATGAAGTGTTTGCAGTCACAAATTCGCCACAAATGGACCGGGCTTATTCCCAATATAGTCGATGAAGACCCAGACCAACTTGACATCATTACTTTTAGATAAAGACAAACAATGTTTAGTTTCGTTTTGGAATATTCAACGAGCTGTGTGCCTGTTCAGATACATTCGCTAAACAGGGCCCTGTTGCGTAGGGTCTAACTGAATAGAGCACAGGCAGCATAGGCCCCGGTTAAATGAGACCCGGCTGTATATGTTTCCGATAAATGGATGCCTGAATGCAAAGGGCCCTGCTTAATACGGTTGTTTACTTTCTCCTTCATGGAAAGTGTCCGCGGAAATTTGCTAATACATGTTGTATTATGTGCGTTTGTGATAATATGTTTGTATCATATTGTTGCCTTTTCTGTCAATAAGAATAGCGAGGCATGAATGAATGTCCATCGGACAATAGCATATTTTCAGTGCCCGAAAGTGAAACCTAATTCCGCAAATCTATACCGATAGCTGCAGGGTATCGGTAGAGCAACACATTATATATAAAGCTATATTACGTGCAACGAATGCACCCCTGTGTTTTGATACAGTGATGTCAGCCATAGTATATGCTGGAATAAATAACATAATCCTTTCACCCCTAAGTAACTTGACAGGATTTTGATATGTAAATTGTGCAACCAATCAAATCGTAACAAAGGGATGTTCAGGCTTGTTTGGTGTTTTTGTTCTCCAAAATATGAAAATTACTTGCAAAGAGTGCAGATCCTGATGAGACGGCTCATCTGGATCTACACTGTTTGTCAATACCACTATACGGGTCTGTAGTGTGAGCATTAAAGTCACGGTTGACCCCCCTGTTTATACGTTTGATAATCGATTCGCTACAGCTTTCTGATTCGGATTAACTCCTCGTACGACGGACGGACTTTGTTCTAAGTAACGCTAAAGTATTGCCTGTGAGTACGTGACCCAGTAAAACCTGCCAAACACAGAGAGAAATGCGATCATAGCCCCATTAACCACAAATATCTCCATCACAACCCTTCAGTGTGACCCGTACTCGGGAAATCTACGTTGCTACCAAACAAGTCTGGATATCGCCCGTTTCTGATTACAGAACGTGTCATACAGTGCTGTCTCAGTGGGTCTAGTTTGTTATGACTTAGTTCACTAACTCACATCACACCTGTCATTGACATATTGGTAAGTACGAGTCCAGATATGCCAAGCTTACTTTCGGATTTCTGATTTACCTCCACGTCCAACACCGTACACCAATGAGGAGTCCATGCTGCCCCCCTCCCCCCCCCCCGCGGACCAGACTGAATGTTCCACATGGTGTCTGTCCCTTGGCAGGAGTGTCATGGTAACTACACCTGTAACGGGAAAACTAGTAGACCGGGATATCCGTAGACGGAAGCGGTACCTGGTGTGTCTTCTTATTTTCCGGTATGTCTACGTATTCGATGTATCTATTTATTTCCCGGTATGTCTACGTATTTCCCGGTGTATCTCCTTGTGTCTCGGTACCCGATGTGTCTACTTATTTCCCGGTATTTCTACATATTCGATGTGTCTACTTTTTTCCCGGTATGTCTACATATTTCCCGGTATATCTCCATGTGTCCCGGTACCCGGTGTGTCTACTTATTTTCCGGTATGTCTACATATGTTCCGGTATGTCTACATATTTCCTGGTGTATCTCCTTTTTACCAAGTATGTCTACACATCTCCCGGCTTGTCTACATATTTCCCGGTATGTCTACATATTACCCGGCTTGTCTACATATTTCCCGGTATGTCTACATATTTCCCGGTATGTCTACTTATTTCCCGGTATGTCTACTTATTTCCCGGTGTTTCTCCTTTTTTCCCTGTGTATCTACTTATTTCCCGGTATGTCTACTTATTTCCCGGTATGTCTACATATTACCCGGCTTGTCTACATATTTCCCGGTATGTCTACATATTTCCCGGTATGTCTACTTATTTCCCGGTATGTCTACTTATTTCCCGGTGTGTCTCCTTTTTTCCCTGTGTATCTACTTATGGGGGTGTCTACTTATTTTCCGGTGTCTACTATTTCGGTTTGTCATATCCGAGTGTGTCTACTTATTTCCCAGCACGTCTCCCATGCTTGTTTTATGGAACGACGTCGCGATCAAATGTTATATATATTTATTTATAGATTTATACAAATACATATAAGCAAAGTAGCCTCTTGTCGTCATTTGATGCATATTTAAGAATTCTGAGACGATCCCTCTATGCCTAGTCACATGGCTCCGCCTCAATTCGTGACTGCATGCGCAGAACTGCTTCCGTCTACGGATATCCCGGTCTACTATTTTCCCGTTACACCGGAATATATATCGGCACCTGATAAACTAACAACTACTTCATCACTTGAACGGCGACATTGGACTGAGCAGGTCGTTTGTTTTTACCGGCCGGCAATTATATCAAGGTCACCGGCGGCGGCCATTTTAACTGCTGGAAATTAACTTACATTTCCTATA
Organism: Conchocele bisecta; assembly: GCA_029237695.1. Taxonomy (NCBI): domain Eukaryota; kingdom Metazoa; phylum Mollusca; class Bivalvia; order Lucinida; family Thyasiridae; genus Conchocele; species Conchocele bisecta. Next base: position 37,898,753 of record CM055275.1, read on the forward strand.
CGTTTATTCTTATTCACTGGATTGTTAGGTCGGGGCTGGGGTGTGCTTGTGGTGGGCGATTTTTCGGCTGGAATTGAGTTAATTTAGACAAGTTGCTAGGGCATTTTTTGTTCTTATTATCCATATCTCCGTTTTATGGGTGGTTGATTGTGGCACTTGATGGATCTGCCTGGCCTCACGGTAGGGAAGTTGACTACTTGGTGAATCCGACTGCCACTTATAGAACACAACCCATGCGTGTAGTCCTTCTGGGACTCGGACTGGTTTGTGGTTACACCCGTGTGGCTCTACCTGGCTGCCGATATAGCGGATACGCGGGCGGATTGACCTATCTGGGTGTGTATCCCGCGGCCATTACCAGGTTCTGTATTGAATATGCGCATGGGTGAGATATATACATCATCTACATATTATTATTATTAATATTATTATTAGTATTAGTATTATTATCTAGTGTGTAGTCGTACTGCGACCAGTTCGCACCAGTGGGACAGGCGACGTGTTAACACATGGGAGTACGTGGACACCACGGGGAGCCGAGGTGTTCATGTCGCTGCCACGTTTGGCCAGGGTGTCCAGGCAACTCTTTCTTATGTACGTAAGCCATATATAACAAGTCTAACCAAAGCAGCAAGTTAGTTCAAGCTCAGCCGAATGTTCTGCCTACCCTTGCCTGCTTCTGGCCCCGGCCTGCCTTGGAGCTGTCTGGAAGTGGCAACTATGTGGACGAAAATAGCACGTGTTGTTACCGACTATATGGCACCAACTTGCGTGTCGAGTGCCGCCAGGGGTGGATTGGTTCTACATGGGACCCGTTTTGCGCTGCATCACTGGTGCCAGGTTCTATCCAGATATCCCTTCTTTTATTCCCGCCTCCCGTGCACCGGGACACCGCGTGGGAATTGGACCGTTACGTGTTGGACATAAGCAGTCTCCCATTTCGGCACACAATTATACACATCTGTCAGCCTTGCACCAAAAATAAAATAAAATAACAACTATACCCGTGCTATGTTCTGGGACGACACATCGAACACTTGGCGAGTGTGTTTAATACTTAGACTGCTGAGCGCGAAAATTGTCGTCTGCTGTAGCTTTATATTTCGCCTTCTTTCTCAATAAAAACATGGTTTGACAGCACTTTATAATCAGTTCCAATGGACATGATTCTAAAATGTTGCTCAAAGCATGTTGTTGATGATAAATTAGAAAAAAGGTAAATAAACAGCAGCACGACACATTTAATTCAGCAGTGTAAGGGTTAATAGAAAAAGTTATACAGGTAAGGTTAGGAAAACGCGTAGGAATTCCCAGGCTCGCAGATACGCGAGTGTATGCACATATATGTACGTACATATTCGTGCTGGAAATGCAGGTCATATTTCACATTATAAACCAGTCTATGATGCAGTCAGTGTAAGAGTTAAGCAATTTGCTGTTTGGTTTCATACTATATATTTACCAGATATATAACATTGTAACCCATAAATAGCACGGAAAGTCGTAAATCATGTTAAATGTGAATCTTTAGATATGTGTCTTCTTTTCATTTCATTCCGTCCTGATTACACCCGTCTATTCCTGTGTGACTGAATTAACCCTTTCAACATCACATACCTGTATAGCTGTATTGGCAAATAGTGTAGATCCAGATGAGGCGGCTCGTGACGAGCCGTCTCATCAGGATCTGCATTTTTTGCAAGTAATTTTCATATTTTTGAGAACAAAAACACCCCCTTTTCATAAATTCACTTGTCTGAACATCATTTTGCGAACTGTCAATTGCTTTGAGACTGACATATTGGGCAATGAAATCGCAAAACAAATATAAATAGCTCGAGTGAGAACATGCTATATCGGCGGTGGAAGAAAGGGAATACGTCCATTATTGCCTAGAGAGATACGCCCCGAATTTACGGAGTCCATACACGAAGGAGGCTAAGTCCTTCAAGCGCACTGCGTCTTCCGACCCCGGCAATTCAGGATGTATGCATCTCTATCGGCGATTACCTCTACGGCTCTTTGGTTGGGATGTCGGCGCGAATATCCACCTCATCGGCGGCGCAATTTATAATATGAGACACTCCATGCGATTTTGTACCTAAAAACATGTACGATATTTCATGAAATATGTTTCCGGAAACTGTGATACGTTTTGTCAATGACGTCGAACGATGACAACATTTTCATAGCATATGCGGATTTGAATTCCGCATTTGCTATGGAAATTTCGTCAACTTTCGACGTTAATTACGGAAACTTTACGGCAAATTTTGTAAATATTTTTCATGAAATGTCGCACATGTTCTTAGGTACAAAATCACTTGGTGTGTTTCATATAGAGCCTTCCACATTCCCGACGTACAGAGAGAGGTAGGTATGGCGTCGATATTCCGTTGGCCTTTTTTCACCTCTTGCTTATTCAACCTGCATGCCATAACAATGTAAGAACAAACACCACACACGGGTAAGTAGTAATTTCACCCACTCCATGTATCACGAATTGTAGCCGACTATTTTCTTTATCATCCTTTATTTGTAACACGGGTCACACAATACTAGTCTAGAGCACAATAATCTAATAATCTAGTACCGACTATCGAATAGACCTTCGTGTGTGAAATATCGCTCCCGTGGAATACACCGCTGGAGATAATAGCGCTTTATCCGAAACCGAGCACGGACCACCAGTATTGGTTTGTGCACCGGTTATATCTGGGGGATTTACACTGCTTATGAAGACTTGGATACTAGCCTGAATACCGAGTAGGTCATATCTACTTATGACTGGATTATTTCAGATTAATTCGCCAGGTATCTCATGAGCTAGACTGACTGTTAAAACATTAGTTCACTTACGCAAAATTGTAAGCAAAATGTTGGCACATAGTTTTTATATTGACAGGCGGACTACGGTAGGAAAATTGTGCGCTAAAGTTGCATATATACTATCACAAACTTATTCTATCCGTCGCACATTCAAACATTATTGTGAAAACATTGGGTCGCAAGCCTTCACTGGGAACAGGTAAGTACATATGTTTATTAGTTACTTTATAATGCTGCCATTTAAGTCTGAATCCTGCCAAGAACGGCAATTCTCCGCATTATTATCGTATCCTCGATAATATTGCCCTATTTCATTTACCTGAGTTATTTGGACCCGTTTCGACCACCAAATCCTTGGTCAATAAAAGCCGTATGGCGTGTATCCGCTGATGTAGATTATCTCCGTTAATCAAATCAAACTGAATCATTAACAATTCGTGCTTACGTGTAAATGATAACGATTACAGGTTTGGCATGTGGGAGCATTCCGTGAGTATTGTGATGGCATATTATTCTCATGTGTTTTTTTTGCATGTCACTCCGACTAATTACAGTTGCAATGTAATTTATTTGTAAACGAAGGGCGAACACGATTGAAATGTTTACTAACATTAGCTATGCATGTTATATTACGATTCAGTCCAATATCAGTTATGCGCCCTGTACAATACATGAGAATATTTCCAATTTTAACATTTAACAATTGTAACGTGAATTTTCTGGAAGACTTTCATTTACTCTATGGTGGACACATGTAAACTCCAAACCCAGTCTTCTGTATATTCCTTTTATTAAGTCATGTACGTTCACAGTGTATTGTAAATATTGTAAATGCTATTGCGACCATGATGGACTAGATCAGACAGTTCTGCTCTAAATGCAATGATGTATACGTCAGTAAGCTGCAATAAGGACATGATGTGAAGTATAATTTATTTCAATCACAGATGCTTTGGGTCAGCCTGTGTAATCCTACAGTATGAGTAGAGTTACAATGTTTATCATTAGTAATGCAATACTGTGAGTGCACAGGAAAATACTTGGCACATTTGTTTGTTTAATAATGGTAAATAACTGTGAATGACGTCTATATTCACATGTACGGCTGTGAAGAGATATATATCGTTAGATATAGTGGCTGTTCATTAATGTGTTATATCGCATTCTCCGACTTATGAATTCCATCTGCCCCCTTCTTCCAACTAGTGATAATATCTTTGTGTACAAAACAATTTATCATGATTCATCATTGTAATTGACGAGGTTGTTTAGTATTGCCATGCAATCATAATAATGATTTCATGTGCACTACTCTGACTATTATTGAGACTATAGCACGTTACATTCTGGTAACAACACCGTTGGTGTTTTGTAGTCCCAGCCAGTAAGCCAGCCTGGCAGTCAGCCAGCCAATCAGCAACCAGCGACGGCACGTCCATCTGGTGTATTCGCCTAGAACCAGTACGCAACACCTGTATTATTCTGGAGTCCACAACACGACACCGTGTACCAGCGGGGACTCTGCTCCGCGTGGACCAGGGGCGTATCGAGCGGGGCATTCGGGTGACGTTATTCCGTCCAAGGATGATATGAGTCTCGAAGGACGTCCACCCATGTGATATTGGCCTCATCCGCCCAAGTAGTCTGTATATTCTAGTTCCAAGTAACTTTACGACGTCATAAGAACGTCACTGTCATCATGGCGGAAACCGGAGTTGATAATGTAATGGGAACTCTAAAATCGGATCTTGAACATGATGCACAATATTGAACTATACCTACCTGTTCCAGAATCGTGACGGTGCCTTGGTTGTGCGACTGTATATGAGGGCTTCATCCAGAGGACGTTGTCCCTACTGACATTATCATTCATTGTTCGTGCATACCATTATTTGTAAATACATCATCATTGTAACTATAAACCTTGTCGTCTCTGTCCACAACGTGCTTGGGTTCCATCCCATCAGTAAATTATATCGGTGTCACCCTGGCGTGACACCATGATGAGGACCCCTAGACGGGGTATGAAGGAATTGAAATACTGTTTGCTATTTTTCTTATTTTTATTCAAAAGTATATGTTGTTACCACTCAGTTAAACCGTCTCGGCGAGACGGTTCAACTGAGTGGTAACAAAATATACTTCCGTTCATAATTAAGATAATTACTTGTAGTAGTGGCGAGACCATTTGTGAAGCCTCCACATAATTAATGGGGTAATCTATAAATCGGCACAGATGGAGTGGCATTAACTTTTAGCAAGTACCATATTCTAACCTCGGACGAGTTACTTTGGTTTTCGATTTTTCACAACTTCAATACTTGAATCACGTATGTATGAATCATGGACAGGCAGGCAGCATGCAGTGTTGGCGCCCATGAACTATGACACATGGAACACTGGGGATTTCACCGGACCATTTTTTTATTTATTTAACTGACTGTTAACAGGTACATTTCAGGGCCGGGTTAACGGGGTCGCATCCATATTGCATCTGTTTTGATGGGTTGGGGATCCCAAAATCCGAACTGGATATTTACAAAAAAGATACATGTTCAGTCCTGAAATGATGCAGGATTCAGTCCATGTTCTGCACACTTTAATTAGTACAAGTCATACAGCAGTTGATAGGTCTTAGCTCCGTAATCCTCTATTAGCGAATCCTTAATATTGTAATGAGTTTCCATCACAGGGAATGAGTATATGTGTGCTTCTATGTGAGTAAATACATTAGCAGGTGTCTTATTGCATGGACTCTGCCTTCCGGCATATATGTTCCTGTGAATGCGTCATGTGCTTCTACAAATGTGTGTGTAGAGACGAACATATACATTTACCAAATAAGCACATGTGCATTATGTGCATATTGAAGTAGCATGTGTATTTCCATTGATGGGATTCTCTACGTAGATAAGTTCGTATCATATATAACTTCTTTAGTAATTGAAGACTTTGCACACGCTCGCCGGAAGGGACATCTACCCTAACACATATTCCTCTGGCAAATTTTGACAATATGACTACACTGTACATACTAAATCAAACGAGGAATTATAAAATAATAACTATTGTTCATCATAATAGGCATTGGCTGCAGTATGAAACTATCATATTGAATACACGTGTAAAATGTATACAATACGAGATCGGCTAACCTCGGCCAATGTACCTTAATATAGAACGTTCTGACCAGATACGCCAAATGTCTGTTCGCAATTTTACAGCTTGTTTGGTCGAGACCGAGTCTCAGCCTATCCATCTACTTGACTCTGAGAATTAGATATGGATAGACATCGATCATTTGCTATACTCTTTCATCAATGGCAAATTCAATTTATCTGGATATGTACATGCCAAACCTGCTAGATCCCAATACGGAATGCACACTTACAGAAACCTGGAAACAAAAGACTATATAATATATTTTGATTGTTATCAATTGATTTATCGTGTTGTATGACTTTTTCTTTGCTATGCAAATTAATAAGGCTATACACTAGTAATATGATGACACATGAAAATCATGTCGGTGCCAGCGTGCTACTGAGCTTCCTTCAGTAGGATATATATACATGCCTTTAGAGTCTATTTTTATCCCGTCAACACAATGCGTATGTGCCGTGAAACACGGTGCCGTGAAACATTTTTGATATCCAGTCAATACATTTTTTGCATTTTACAGCCATTTGAAGGTGTTGACGGGATAAATAGAATAGTAGGTTAGTGCCGTGAATGGGAAAACATGTCCGGCGCGGCACGGAAACGGGATGTGCTCGGCAGAGCCTCGCCCATCCCGTTTACTGAGCCTTGCCAAATATCTATTTTCTTTATTTCTGAATCAAAGTATATGTTGTGACCACTCATTTGAACCGTCTCGGCGAGACGGTTCAAATGAGTGGTGACAACGTATACTTCTGATGAGAAATAAAGAAATTATTGAGCGTTGCCGGATATTTTATCCCATTCACGGCACTAACCTACTATTCTCTATCTATTTTACATATTTCGTAACCAAAGTATATGTGGTTCAAATGAGTGGTGACAACGTATATTTCTGATGGGAAATAAAAAAATTATATATATATATATAGATGCCTTTATAGTGTATTGTTATACATCTTGGCATAACTATATCTACGAGACATGCATCACTACAATAGTAGCTTTGTTTTTCAAATATGGCTTAACTAATATAGAAATTGTGTAGAATGGTGTTGAAAGTTATCAAAACCATCAAGACAACTGTGGAAATTAATCACATTTAATTTAACATCATGTGCGAAGGGATTTCCAGATTGTTGCATCATATACTGCAAATACATGTACAAGTATGTATGTTTTCTGATGGATTATCGAATACACTATACATATAGAGCAACAACGATGCAGCGTGGGAAAGATACCATAGAATGTTGATAGTTAAACGATTTCAGCGAAATTTGTATAAACACGGTAATATCGTTTGTTTCGGAGTGGCCATTTTGAAATTGAATTTTGTCAAATTATTTGATATTATGCACATAGTATTGCCGTTCTAAGGACATGTCATTATACAAGTGTAATACATAACTTTAGAAGTCAAATTGCAGCATGTCTATTGTGTTAGCTGCCATCTTGGATTTAGCGGCCATATTGAATTTGGAAAAAAAATGCAACCTGTTTTTTTAACATAAACGAGCCAAAACAAGTGAAAGTTTGCTTTTAACCAACAATTGACACGAAATTTACATTCTGGTCTACACTATAAAGATACCTTTTTGATTTTCATTTCAATGGGATACGTTTCTTTTCTCTTTAAATTCCGTTCGTACGTCCGTCCGTGGTCATTTCTTTTCGGGTCCTATGTCAGTGTCTTTCACAAAGCATGACATGCTTCTACTCTCACTTATACAGCTACAATACATGTTCTATTTCCATCCCTCCGGGTATATGTAGACTGGACTGGACACGGTTTACATTACGTATATAATGACTTTTTATCTGGTGTATATGATGTGATTACATGTAATCGGCGTCTACACTAGTCTCACAGGCCGAACAGCCAATTCCCGAGTCATATCAAAGTATGTATACGTTAGCAGCACTTGCTTGCCTGACTGAATGGCGAACAGTGTATACCCTGGCCGGACTGTTAACATGATACACTGCGTCTACAGAGTAGTCGCAAAGTACAATGACCTTTGACAAAAACATATGTTTTAATATATAACCACTTCAGAGAGGAATGGCTTAATTTCACCGTCTGGTAGTGGAATAAATTACATGCTCTTCGAAAAAATGTGAAATTTGCTGTTAGACAAGCTTATAGTTTGTTGTCAAAATTGACAATTTTGACGTTAGCATATGAATTCATTTTTCGCCGGAAATGACGTCAAACGTGACGTCAATTACTTCTTGCGAACGTCTTGGAGTAAATAATTCCTTCAAAGAAATAAATCCATAATCACGGTAAATCTCTGAATAGCATGTAATATTGGTCAATATCTGGCATGCAACTTTGTGTTTAGCACTTCTACATCAGAGAAATTTTAATTTTCAATACAATGTTGACATGCTGGTTTACTTTGATGATTTTTCATTTTGTTTGTGTTCAATGAATTCCGGAATTTGTATATGTTTGGATCATGACTATTTATTTTAGCGTCACAGATATAATATTAAAAGTATTGTTAGGCTAGCAGTTAAACCCTGGTTGGCAGCTTAGAGTAGACTAAGCAAGATAAACGTTTCATTCTTTAATTAGTAATGATCAGGATGGCATCCACAAGTATTTAATTCAAGGACTAGACTAATACATAAGGGAGATAATTAATGTAGTACTAACTGAGTTTCTAACAGAGTAGTGTCCCTTTGACTAAGGCAAATGGCTGTCGGTAGACTGGCGAATTTTGATTCTGATAAACGTGAATCGTCTGCTGTCACTGGGTGACCGAGGTGCTGCAATGAGCCAGTCTCCCTTCTTATATAGACACTGGATCTGTCAGTCAGCCAATCGGAGGGCTAGGACATTCTGACAGTCAACCGTTTCATTGGTTGGAACAGAGCGCTGACTGTCAAGTTTCCGCCATCTTGGATTTGAAAGTTACATTTTTGGGCTTTAGACTAGAAATACAGCGTAGATAGCTCACAAATCGTGACGGTCAGATGTATAGACGTTTCTACATGTCAAAATACACCAGGTAGGTGTAAAACTATGAAGATAAACATGCATTTAATGAGTGACCGCCAGCCAGAAAGGCTGCGTGAATCGACAGTCAAATAATGGCGGTCACGAAACTTTGCGAGCACCGCCGAACAAATAATTAGAATAATGGAGCTATAATAACGTTTGAGGTATGATCACCTATGTAAATACTTAGGAGAAGTGTTGAGCTACCAAAATATATCGGTATGACACCATGGTAATGAATATCCAGCCCAAACTGGCCTAATAAAGGTGGTCACCTGACCTCCAGCGAAGTGTCAAATCAATGTCAACAGTCGATAATGGCCATTCCACGGCATTCTATTGTGATTGATACGGCAGAATGTGAAAAGTATGGCTTATATAGCAGTTATGTAGCACACCACCTTACAATATTCATCTGATCTGGCAAATCACTCAGTAAATAAAGTAGTTAAGATTTTTATGACAGCTGGGGAATGGAACGCTCCATTTGACAGCTAAAGTAAGGATCATCCCCTACCTTAAGTCACAGACTTACATTACAATGAAATTAAGTATATGTATATTCATTAAGAGGAAATAATGCGAGCTATGCATGTAGAAAATGAATGGCTATAAGTTTTAAGTAGTGTATTACTTGGCAACGATCAACCTTTGACATTACCATACACCAGGATCCACAGTGCACACGGTGAGTAAAATACCAGTACCCATAGATTTGAACGGTGTACCTTACTGTTTCACAGATGTAATGTATAAATGCACATTGTAATAATTATTTCCATAGTTTAAATGTTGCCAAGTTAATACTAGTAATAAGGTAAGTGTACATCCCGAATACAGTCAGTAATTTATAGCATCGTGTAGACCCTGACCTATTGCTTGGACAATCTGAGACCAATCTTGGCCCTGTCTATCGCCTTGAGATGTTTATCTAATGATTTATCCCGTGAGGTCCCGGCCACCACGAACATGTTCACCACCTGCTCATTACCCTCATTAGTTTCTGCCACCAGCCGCAGCACTTCATAACTATAATAGGCCATTTTGGCGATGGGGCTGGTTTCTGCTGGGTTTGCAGTGCCTGGCAAAACCAAAAAGTTATATCGGGCAGGTAGGGACATGTGCGTCCGTGGCCGGATAACCATCACTGCCTTCGTCTAGGCGCATAGCCGCATACATGAAGGCTGTATGCCTCCTGTCCGGGAACATAGTGTGTCATCCCTGAGGCGGCCAGGTAACTGTGTTTCTAACCCCTACGAGGGTGACCGATTCAGGGGTGTCCCACTCACGGCGGGCCGCGGGCAAAAGGGGCAGCATACCATGCCTCAACAGGTCCTTAGCCCTGGAGGTCAGGGTGGTTAGCCTCGGACAGAGGTGTCGGGTGGTATCTTCGGGCTGGGATATGTACAGAGGCCAAAGACTTTGAAATGACCAGTATATCATCTATCAATGTAGATGGGATAGAATACTTGGTGGAGACAGTTTCCACCAAGTCGTTAAGCGTCCGTCCAGTCACTGATCCAGATGTGGTTGGTGCTGATGAAGGGCCGAGGGAGTCACACAGCCTTAAAACAGTGTTATGGGTGGAGCCTGCAGGTGCTAACACAACTTCATACTCCACCCCTGCACTGTTCCCTAATAAGCTAATACTATTTAAACTGTCACGGATGACACCGGTCATTGTAAACTCCAGCTCCATCTCTGGCCGTGATGGGGAGTATAGAGCTGGTGTAGCTCCAGGGGCCGGTGATTCCATAGTCGTCGCATAGCGGGGAGTCGCCCGAGGTGTGGCGTATGCCTCGGAGTGGAGAGGCGTCGCCACTGCTTGAGGCCAGCCGTTCTCCCACTGTTCTAGCGATCGGGATGGCGCGGTCGCGATCCCAGTCCACAAACGAACTGCCGCCATAGCTGCCCGAGCTGGTGCACTGTCCAGTGGTGCGGGTCGTACAGCTCGCATATAATCATCAGGGTATGATGCAAGGTAGTATCCAACGGCCTGAGTAAATAAATTTGCGGTAGAAACAACTATGTCGGCGTGGCTCCTACTCACATGTCGTTTGAGCTCTTCTATACGGGAATATTTTGTCTGCTCAGGAGCACACCAAGGACATAGCACCTGTAGACGTCGGTGAGGCGGCGCAGCAAGGTGTCCAATGAGCTCCTTACGGCTCGAAACGGACGACGGGCAGAGCCAACACTGGAAGATCATTTCTGTAAATACACAACGACACAGCGTGTCACGGGAATGTTCTACTATATGTAGTTGAGGCCACTTGTGAACTTCAGAATTTCAGAAATTGCCGAGGAGTATGGGAATTCTTGTTGGATGCCATCTAGTCAATAGTTATTAGATTATTAATTAATTCTGCCAGTTAATTTATATAAACAGTTCACATGTCCGACCACGATATTATGGTGTGATATTTCCATTATTTATTCATTACCGGTATATGTCCATGCGTAATATGTACATGTAATTCTATTAAACTTGAGATATGTAGTTTCCAGATGCCTTACTTTACTAATTGATAATTATTACAGTCACCACTGCAAGTTATATCACATTCCTTTACCAGTTACTACGGCAACTTTTATCCGAGGCACAGTTCCATAGCAGGACAACTCCATTTGTAAATTCCTTTCAGGTTTCACTGATGCATGACTAGTAACGATGGTCTTCAATGCACCAACTTTCCATCTTACGTAAGCAACTGGTTGATCAGACCAATCCCTACACAGTTCTGGTTGTTGTATTCTCAATCGTTTGATATGCTGTACCGGTAGAGACTTTGTTTCAAAAATCCCGCCACTCAGTGCCTTCTCTCCATATTTTGCCTGTAGTGACTTTCTCTTTCAACATTTATTGTATTCATTTTAAATTAATATATCTGGCTAAGGTAGGCCATCTTTACGCCTGGTAAATACACTATCGTCAAGGATACGAATATTCATCAACATAATATGTTTTCATTGTTATTAATGTTCTACCCATCTATCGCGTCGTCATGGATACCCTTTTGTGTCGCCCATATATCGCGTCGTCATGGATACCGTTTTGTGTCGCCCTTATGTCGCGTTATCTTGGATATGTTGTGTCCCCCATCTATTCCATTGTAACAATTTAACTGAACTGTTTTTTTTTTCTTGATAACAAAACAGTTAACAATTACATAATCTGTCTATCTTTCAGATTCCTGTTTTATTGCTGACCGGAACCACCGTGGCAGGTTGGTTCCTGAATACTTTCGCAATCTATCAATATGATAGGCGACAGCAGGCCTTTGTATTCCCTTCTTAACGAGGTATATCAGGTCGTCAATTTTTCTGATTACCAAATAAGGACCCTGCCAATTAGCCTTCAGTTTCGGACAGACCCCCACTTTACGTTGTTGCTCATATAGCCAGACAGGATCTCCTACATTAAACTGTCTTTCAGTCGCCGTCAAGTCATAATGACGTTTGCTGTATTCAGCATTTTTTTCTCATATTTGTACGCCCTAGCTTATGAGCTTCCTCTAACTTCTTTTGTAGCATGCTAACATAATTGTCACAGTCTACTGGGGTGTCTTCTGATGGGCATGGCACTGCAGCAGCCATTGGCAGAGTTACCTCCCTGCCTAAGGCCATGATGTTGGGTGAAAGTCCGGTGGACGCATGTTTTGATGCGCGATTGGCCATCATCACTTGTGCTAAATATACGTCCCATGTATGTTGATTTTTATTACAGTACATGGTTAACATGCTCGCTAATGTTCTGTTAAAGCGTTCCACATTGCCGTTTGCCTGGGGTCGCATGACAGAAGTTGTCACTTTCTTGATATGTAGGAGAGCACACATTTCCGTGAATAATTGTGACTCAAAATTTGACCCATGGTCTGTTAAGATCTGTAGTGGCGTACCCATCTGTGTGATGAAATTGTCCACAAATGCACTAGCGACTGTCTTTGCCTCTTGATTACGGATAGCTACAGCCACGGTGTATTTTGTGAAGAGATCTTTTACGACTAAAATGTATTTATTTCCCTTTTCTGTTGTAGGTAGCGGCCCGAGAATGTCCATGGCCACTTTCTCCATTGGACCACCGACAGGACAGGATCCAAGCGGCGCTTTTCTCGATTTAGCTGGTTTCCGAGCTGCGCACAGATCACAATTTTCACAGTAACTATTTATGTCTTTTGTCATTGCAGGCCAGTAGAAGGATTGTCTTATGCGGCTTAACATCTTTTCAGTACCTAAGTGGCCAGCCGTGGGAATGTCATGATAGTGGTGGAGGACATCTTGTTGCCGTGACATGGGTACAACTAGCTGGGTGTAAGTGTCTTGGATGTTTTCAGTAATATATTTCCGATACAAAAGTCTACTGCGTAATTCCAACCTGTCCCATTGTCGCCAAAGTGTTTTCGTCTGGGAAGTAGCTCCTGAGTAATGGTTCCAGGACGGCTGTGTTTTATTGTCGTTATTCAGCATTGCATTTATTATGGGTCGTATATGCTGATCTTGTGTTTGTTCATGGAGTATGTCACTCAGTTGCCAGCCATCCAACAATACACTGTTTTGACATTGCTCGGCTGCCAATGCTGCCTGTTGAAGTCTGGTTGTAGCCCGTACTGTGTCGTTTGCCTAATCTGCTAACTCGACTGTAGCTGCCACTTGGTCGACGGGCTCTCACACTTCCATTGCACATGACATCTCCTCAGTCAGATCCGGGCCGTCTGTGCCTGCTCCTTGGTATTCGTCACTGCGTTTTGCATATCGGGTGCAGACTCTGCAGGGGGCCCTGCTCAAGGCATCTGCGTTGCCGTGAAGTCTCCCCGGTCGGTGTATAACATCAAAGTTGTACGATTCAATACATTGTAGCCAACGTGCTATCTGACCCTGTGGCTCCTTGAGGTTCCGCATCCAAGACACAGCGGTGTTGTCTGTGCGCAAAATGACATTTTGTCCGTAGATATATGAATGGAAGTGTTTTAATGCCGTCACTGCAGCTAGTAGTTCCTTACGGTTTGAACAATAATTCAGTTCATGTTTGTTCAACGATTTGCTCATGTAGGCGATCACGCGCTCATTTCCGTCTTGTATTGAGATAGTACAGCGCCGAGGGTACGGTCCGAGGCATCTGAATCAATGTAGAATGGCAGGTCAAGTTGGGCATATGCGAGGACCGGTGCGGCAGTTAGAGCGTGTTTTAGTGCATTAAATGCCATATCGGCATCAGATGTCCATTCAAATTTGCGTCCTTTCTCTCAAAGCTTGTACAGTGGTTTTGCTATTTCGCTGAATCGGCTAAGAAACTTTTTGTAATAAGTAGCCAGGCCCAGGAATGATTTTAGTCATTTGACTGTTGTGGGAACCGGTCAGTCTTTAACGGCATTTACTTTCTCGTCATCTGTTCTCACACCTTCGCTCGACACTACATGTCCAAGTACTTTTACAGATCGTTGGAGAAATACACATTTCTTCGGCTTGAGTTTTAAATTTGCTACATGCAGTCGTTGAAACACATGTTCTAACCGTAGCAAGTTTTCATCAATAGTTCTACCGGGTACCATTATGTCGTCCATGTATACGACACATTATTTCCATTGTATACCGCGTAGAACTTCCCCCATTAGACGACTGAACACAGACGGGGCCGTGACAAGCCCAAAAGGTAATCGGAGAAACTGGAACAGTCCAAGGCTGGTGGCGAAGGCGGTTTTGTCCCGATCTTCAGGTGCGATACAATGTACTCATCTGCAGAAAACCCTGATTGAGATCCATTGTACTGTAGTATGTTGATCCGGCAAGTGCATCTAGACAGTCATCTATACGACTTAAAGGATAGCTGTCTTTCTTTACGTATTGATTAACTTTTCTAAAGTCTATTGCAAAGCGTGTAGATCCGTCTGTTTTCGTGATTAGGACGACAGGGCTGCTCCATTCACTAATACTAGCTTCAATGATGCCGCGTTTAAGCATTTTTTCAATTTCTTCGCGTTCTATGTCTCTTTTAGCGAGTGGTAATCGTCTTGGTGGCTGCCGTACTGGTGTAGCTCCTTGAGTGTCGATGTGATGTTGCACAATATTTGTGCAGCCCAGATCATCGGCGGAACGCGCAAAAACTGACTGATATTTTATTAATAACTGCATTAGTTTGCATTTATCGGCTGGCTCTATATCAGTTGAACTTCTCTCGAATAGGTCAGTCAAGTAGTCTGGGAGTGTTTCACTTTCCTGTGAGCTATTCTCAGGTTTCTGAAATGTATTTGCACATCTGGAAGAATCGCCAATGTCAGTATTGATAGATTTACATAGCCCAATTGACGTATTTTTGTACAATGTCACAGGTTCCTCACTGTAATTCATTATAGCTATGGAGGAGCTGTCTTCGGCTGACACAATGCCCTCGACTAAGTGTACTGTTTGTGATGGGCATGGTAAAGGTTGCAGATGCATTGGCTGTGATGTGTGTTTCCTGTAGGGAATTTCGACTGGAATCCATGAGGCAGAGTTTGCTGGCAACTCAATGTTCTCTGTTACTGTAATACGGCATACCATGGAGCTGCCGCCTCCAATCCAGCATTGTATACTACCATTACTTGTTACCATTTCATATGTTTCAAAATCTACACTTTTCACATTTTGCAGGAGAAAGTGCTGTCCTAAGATTCCATCTGGTACCATGTCACAGACTATCACATTATGCATGAAATGTTTATTCTGTATATTAATGGGAATATCTGCCCTGCCATACACTCTAAGTTTGTGCCCATTTACGTCATTAATTGTTGTTGAAACAGTTTGCAGTTCAAAAGGGGGACTGATGTTTTGGAAACAGTGATGTGACAACAAGGAAGAGGTTGAGCCACTGTCTACCAGAAATTTTACTGTTATATTATGTATATTTCCTCCTGTATATAAGCCGTTGTCTCGCGTTTCTGCTATTTTACCTAGCCGTTCACTGTTTTCCGTCTGTTTTATATATGTGTCACTAATTTTATAATCTTCTTCATTTTCAATCTGTTTCACCTCACTAACGCTACAATTTTCTCTGTTTTTAGGCCGACTCTCCGTCTCCGTCGACGACCGGCCTACCATGTCGACGGTTGGCCGTTTCCCTGCAAGTTTTGTTGACTAGGAGCTTGGTTGACTGGTCCCTGTGGTGATTGATAGTTGCTATAGTTACGGTTGTCTTGGTGACTTGCAGTCTGATCTTGGCGCATGGAATTAGATGCGCCTTGTGGTGGTGCGTTGTCACTATGGTAACGGCTATTGTGGTAATACCCGCCGCCTTGGTTGTTTGGCGCCCAGTTCTGTGATGTGAGTTCGGTTCAGGACCCATATGGCGTGTGGCTCCCCGTGATGCGGTGTTGTTTTGGCGATTTCTGCCTGACTGGTACCAGTCAGCTGATTGATATTGTTCACTGATATACGGACAGTTTCTTCTTAAATGATGTATTGATCCGCACTCGTAACATCTCTTTGGGTTATACGAGTTGTCGTCTCCCCAATTTTGTTTACTAGGCCGCCTGCTCTGATGACGATCTCCATTTTAGTTGTTGTTTCAGATTGTTGGTGTTTTGACCCCGGTCACCCCAGTGGTTCTGTTGTTTTTCCGCATATACCATACGGACGGTAGATTTCTTTTTATCATCTCTACCCAAGATGCCTTCATATGTCTGTACTACGTTCACTACACAGTCAATTGTTCTGCAGTTAGCGACTATGCACCGATATCGCATCTCATCAGAGAGGGATCTGTTCAGTTGATTGATAGCTACAGTTTCTTGAGCCAGGCTGTCTAGTTGAGGGTATGCTCGCCTTGCCAAACGTTGAATGTCGTCTGCACACGCGGCGATTGGCTCGTCTGGTTTTCAGAATCTGGCTTCAAATGAGGACAACCACATGCTTTCATTCTGCGTGTTGCCAAAACGACTACTTAGTCGTTGAGCAAGTGTCCTATGATTATTTCTTTCTGTGTTCGGAAGATTCAGCACGAACACATGCGCTTGTCCACGCATGCAGGCAACTAACGCTAGAGCTGTATTACGCATACTCCATCTGCCAAGTTCAGCACAAATTTCAAAATGTGCATAGAAAGCCTGCCAGTCGGATTCTCCATTGAATGTCTCTGGCTTCATCGACGGTCCAGGTTCTACAGGTTTGGCTGCTGGACTATAGTCGCGGTAGTAGCGGGGGTATTCATTTGCTCGTGAGCGAGACCTTGGCCTAGCACTGAAGTAGTCGTCTGGATACATGGGCTCATCAACTAGTGGACTATCGTTGCGTAAGGTGTGCCGCCGTTTACTAACTAGGTCAGGTGTGTGATTTACAGCTGACTTTTCAGGGTAGCTATTAATGTTCTTGTTACTTGTTGCAGGATTCATCCGGTTTCCAGGTGGTAGACAGATTTCAGGTACAGGTGATGCCATATCTAATGACTGTTGATATATTGATTCATTGTCGTTTTCATCTTCACTTGCAGGATGAGCCTGAGCACAGCTTATTTCTGAGTGTTTGTCTCCCTCTGTATCGGTTGTCTGTAGTTGAGAGTCGCCTCGACCGTCTTGAACAGTTACAGTTGTAAACTGGACTTCAGACTCAGCATCTGACATATTTCTTGTTTATTATTTGATATATTAATGATTAGATGAATAAACTTCACTATATTTCTATATTGTTGAGTTCAATTAATTTGACCCTTCATACCAGACCCTAAAATGTATGATGTACAAAGGCATTATATTGGCAGAGTTAGCTTAAAAGTTTTTATTGCAACTTGTGGTGGGTAGAGCTCATTTTCCTAACACTGTTCCATAGTCCAGTTCCAGGTGGGTTCTATCACTGAATGAGTTAATGTTAATTAATTAATTATTTCATTCCACTTCTTTGACATCAATTGTTAGGCTAGCAGTTAAACCCTGGTTGGCATTTTAGAGTAGACTAAGCAAGATAAACGTTTCATTCTTTAATTAGTAATGATCAGGATGGCATCCACAAGTATTTAATTCAAGGACTAGACTAATACATAAGGGAGATAATTAATGTAGTACTAACTGAGTTTCTAACAGAGTAGTGTCCCTTTGACTAAGGCAAATGGCTGTCGGTAGACTGGCGAATTTTGATTCTGATAAACGTGAATCGTCTGCTGTCACTGGGTGACCGAGGTGCTGAAATGAGCCAGTCTCCCTTCTTATATAGACACTGGATCTGACAGTCAGCCAATCGGAGGGCTAGGCCATTCTGACAGTCAGCCGTTTCATTGGTTGGAACAGAGCGCTGACTGTCAAGTTTCCGCCATCTTGGATTTGAAAGTTACATTTTTGGGCTTTAGACTAGAAATACAGCGTAGATAGCTCACAAATCGTGACGGTCAGATGTATAGACGTTTCTACATGTCAAAATACACCAGGTAGGTGTAAAACTATGAAGATAAACATGCATTTAATGAGTGACCGCCAGCCAGAAAGGCTGCGTGAATCGACAGTCAAATAATGGCGGTCACGAAACTTTGCGAGCACCGCCGAACAAATAATTAGAATAATGGAGCTATAATAACGTTTGAGGTATGATCACCTATGTAAATACTTAGGAGAAGTGTTGAGCTACCAAAATATATCGGTATGACACCATGGTAATGAATATCCAGCCCAAACTGGCCTAATAAAGGTGGTCACGTGACCTCCAGCGAAGTGTCAAATCAATGTCAACAGTCGACAATGGCCATTCCACGGCATTCTGTTGTGATTGATACCGTAACGGCAGAATGTGAATAGTATGGCTTATATAGCAGTTATGTAGCACACCACCTTACAATATTCATCTGATCTGGCAAATCACTCAGTAAATAAAGTAGTTAAGATTTTTATGACAGCTGGGGAATGGTACGCTCCATTTGACAGCTAAAGTAAGGATCATTTCCTTACAGTATAGAGGTGAAAGTCTTCTATGTCCGAGATAATTCGATGCATTGATACTGGGAGAAACTATATTATGCGTACTGTACATATGAGATTTGGAAATTTGAAAGTGGTGATCGCTTTTATCTATCCGATACATGAGCCGCATTCTATATTTCTCATGTATTTTCACCGTGTATGTATGCACATCAGAGAGATTTGTTTCTCCATGGAATAACACAAGTTCTACTGGACATGTCTTACAAACATCGGTATACAACTTTATCAGCTACAGGACAAACACCGTTAATGTGCTCATAAAAATGTTACACATCATCACAATTAGTAGTGTATCAGTTTATAATATTCAGAGATCTTTCTGTCTGTCTGTTTTCATCTTCTCCATAGAGTATAGGTTACATGTACAGTCAACACTAATCCCCTCGCTGGCAGCCTTGGCAATAACATACTTCCTCAGTGACCTTCACATTGCCTATATGCAACTTGGATATACTAGTAGCGAAAGTACATGTACGTACGTTTGTGCTTTAGTATGACCTTTCATTTCTTCCATATTTTACAAAATGATACATGTTTATATAAAATCTGATCATGCGATCTCTTTAGCCAATTGATAATAGACTTGCCTACTTCCCTGTGTGTCCCAGGAGAAATAGTATATATTCAAGTTTGAGAATGTTGCTGTTGTCATATCCGTGGAGGCGTATTCTGCTATATCACATTCAAACTAGTTGACTATGTAGAACAGTAGATATCCTGGTGGTAATGCGAATGTGCTTGCTGATCTGGGTCCATACTGGTTGGAAACATCGCATGGTTCCTATTTTTAACTAGGTACACACATGTGCTACAGTAAGAAATTAGGACTTGGGATATTATACATTATGTGGACTGTAGATATGACAATGTGTCTAATTACCCCCAACTGCCCACCCCCACATGAAATGTGTGGCTGGTGGAGCTCCTGATCAAACACTGGTTGTGCATTTGTGAAGTCCAGTAATGATATATACTGCTTGTATTAGAAGCATTGCAAACTGAATGGCGGGCAGTCGAGACCCGGATAGTTATATGGGGTCTAAGTGATAACGGGAACATGTAACAGAATCATCATTGTTGTGTCATTGCTTGGCAGATAATTTATGCCCAGTATGAACCCGAGCCGGGACGGGCATGCCACCATAAAACCACAGGCAGTCCAATTAACATGACAAATGGCATTATCAAGTGCCTTGGGACCTCCTGTCAGTCCCTAGCAGGTGGGCAATGATAGCATGTGTGTGAAACCGGTCAGTCGTCAATTGTACATGCACATTTCAAGCAAAACGTATAGACCTTATATTACAGAATAAGATATCATGTACGTTGTAATAAAAATAGGATCCCACTAGTCTTCTTAATGTGCACATATTCGCCAACAGTATGTCCAATATAATATGGTTTGCTGTATGTCACGGTACGTAACTCACTATGGATAGGAAGCTTGTATATGTACCCGGTTAGCTCAGTAGATCGAGTGATGGTACGGTAAATAAGATTTCCCAAGTACAATCCTCGGGTCAGGTGTGCATTTTTCTCGCCCTGTAATATTTGGCGCCCAACGCGGGACCGTGACTGACAATTATTCCCCAAATTATTCCAAATACACATGTATATGTAATTCAGAGATGAACTAAAAATAGTATTCGGGAACGACTTTGGTTTGTCGGAGGATTATGTCGGGGTACTTAACTGACTTACAATGCTTTCGTCGCAAATGGTCACGGACGGAAGTACTGACGGACAGACGTACGGACTGACGGAACCTCAATATGTTAATAAGAAATGCGCCAAAAAATATGCCAATTTTACAAATAAATAGAGAATATTAGTATAGTGTCATGAACGTGAATAAATATCTGTCGAGGCTGTGAAATCAGGATGGGCGAGGCTTGCCGAGCACATCCTGATTTCGAGCCGAGTCAGATATTTATTTACGTTCATGACACTATAATAATATTTTATTTATCCCGTTAACCACATCAAAGTTGTTCAAATGTCTCTAAAATGCATTTGTGGCCTCATAAGTTTGTCTTCTGAAGCGACAAGATTATCGTGTTACGTCATTCACATAATGACGTAACGTCATACATAATGACGTATCTACTAGACGTGAACAAGAAAAAATACACGTACCTGCTTTTCACGTCTAGTAGCGACATAGTTGACGAATTACGCATACATGTACTCGGTGAATATGGATTGATACGCATGATACACGGCACCGATCACTCCACCATACAATAATCCCCGCTGAGGATCACATGGTCTGATTATACCGCCTTTCTCAATAGACCGGACTGATCGTCATTTGTATTGGTACTTGTATTCATGTAGAAGAGCATCCAGGCTAATTCTTCGTTCGGGCGGGAGATTATAAACCTGCTGTCAGTTCTGCAGGAACTAATTCAAATATCTTGTCTACGACATTGGTCACTCAAATACCAGCTGGCTCAGTGGTTTAACCCTTTCACTAAAGTAATTGGAATGTAATTTGATATGTTAATATTGCAACCAATCCAACCATCACAAACTGATGTTAAGACGAGTCCATTTATACAAATGTGATGTGAAAATATAAAACAAAAATACATGTAGTGGCAAAAAGTGAAGATCCTGATGAGACGGCTCGCTACGAGCCGGCTCATCTAGAGCTGTACTGTTTGCAAACCCCACAATAGCGGGCTCAAATGGTTAATTACCTGTCACATGGGTCTGTAACACTTATTGCGCCACGGGGCAGTATATTAAATAGAGTGATATCTTGGGTAACAGATTAAGACTAATGAACTGATAAATGCACGATGCTGGGTAATAGATTGAAGATTAATTGTTTGATCCATTCACAATATCGGACAGGTGTGTAGTTTATGTTTTTGCAAAGCCGACCTCTCGCTGACCACTACAGAATTAGCTGACATATGCTTGTGACACTGGTTCAGGACACATATATGCTAGCACTGTCTGTCCGTCCGGCAGTAGGCCTATTTTGTGAGGACATGATATTCACATCACTACTGAGTTTCATTTGCCCAGCTTATAATGCTTCCAGAAAACCTACAGTATAACATTGAATTCCACTCACCACTCCAGTTTTCACTACTTGAATTAAGTAGGCCAACACACTGTTAATTTGTAATACTCAATAAAAGTACATGTACATGTACATGTATTAGTAGTTTAGCAATTCATTATGGCCACATCATTTGATAGCGCAACAGATGAATCAACAATCGTTATGAGATGTCTTGCTGGACGAAATGTGGCATATGCATGTAATTAGTATTACAACATGTAATGGCATGCAAAAATGTTTTTCATTTAATCAGTGAACATATTAATGTAACACATATGATTTCCCTGAATAAATCATGTTTCTTATGTCATCTCATATATAGTATCTTCGATAAGTTATCAGTCAGTGCAACCACAGTTTGATCAATCGAAATTAGTAGAATGTGTGAATAATATTTTTGATCTAGTTCTGATTGTACACATGATGATCAGTATATACACTGGCCAATAATCTATTCGGGTCACTGGCCTTAACGGCCAGTGACCCTTTAGAATGAACATTTATTAAAGGTACATGCCCACTCAGGAGGCACAAAATGTACTTTATAGGAATTAAACAAGTGAAGAACTGTGTCACTATTCCACCAGTTCTAAACATTATGAGCGCCCGCAATGCAGATATAATCATTTAGTAATATTTAGTTTAGTGATAGTGACGCGCGGTGGTATCAGACCATTTTCATATGCAAATGAGGCATGATATTTCTTAATTAGTTATACTAATTAAATGCGTTACTTGACAAATTAATATTTCCGACAGATTATAAAGTATGATCATTGCACATAAACAAATATATACAGAGAATAAATAGCAATGTCCGTTAACATTTTAAGGAAACACGGTTATCGCCCCTGATATCAGTGTGACATTTTACGTCTGATATAAAATGTATAATAATGCCAATAAATACGTGGGGTCATGGTGAATGAATGTATTATTTTGCCAGAAAATGTCTCAGATGATGTCTCTGATATAAATAACATGTTGTGTCTACTGAGTGGGCATGTACCTTTAGCTCTTTCACCCGATGTTCACCCGTGAAAAACAATTAGTGCATCTCTGATATTGATAAATTTGTTGCACACTGTTGTGAGAATGAGTCGATTTACTACAACATTCTAAAATCAACATGCATTTCAAGAATCGTCCTAATCGTCTTCAGTAATTGGTTTTATTACGCCCATGAGGACAACAACATTAAATCTGACCAAATCACGTTGACAGGCAGATTTATTATTGCGTCAGCCGAGTATATTGGGTATTACGACAACTGTGCTTTATTTTAAAGGTACATGCACGTTCTGAGCCGACTCACTGCATCCACACTTTTTACAATTTCTAGTGAAATCGGTCGACCGGTCTGGTGGACGTCGTATTGAATCAGCACATGCATGTATTATATTGTATTTAAGAACACAACATCATATATTGAACTTGTACGCGTAAAATAACGAGTGTATTATTATTTGTATTACACCATGTTGTTTACACTGTGAAAGCATTTCCGTATAACACATGTCATTTAAATGTACTCTGTATGTTAAGCCGTTGCGCTGAACTTTCTATATCGCAGTATGAGGCCAACGGCGTGACTCTTAGGCCAACTTAAAGGTAAAACAGGCATGCAACACCGTAGTCCCGTCTCCGGCGACGCTCAGAGGCGGAATTGTCATGGTGTTGCTAATTCATTTATCGTAAATTACGCAACTTATGAATTCCCAGTTGCAAACACCGATTACACACGACTGGAACGCGTGATGCGCATACCGATCTGGAACTAAGCCATATAAGAATGTCTCTTTAACAAATTTCTGTCTTATTACATTTTTTTTCTTATTTTTGTTTGCAATAATTACTTTTGAAATGTACGAATGAACAGTGCCCTCCCTATACAAAGCGCTCTGTGGTTTCTAATTCTCTTCCAGTACTCACTCATTAACCCTTAGAATGCGGGAACCGAAAATAGTCGTCTGCTTCTGTGTCATATTTGATCTCTTTTCTCAGATAAAACGTGGTTTGTCAGCACTTTAGAATAATTTCCAACGGAAATGATTCTAAAATGCTGTCAAACCATGTTTTTGATGAGACAAAATAGAAATAAAAAATAAACAGCAGACGTCCATTTTTTATTCAGCATTGTAAGGGTTAATAAACATTACAGTAATGCATTATCTTGTCAAAAATAATCTATAATTATATTAGAAATTGTACATGTACATGTAAGGTATATAATGCATTTTGATTGTTACATGTATCGCCATTGTGTCATATCCCACTATTATGTTGTATACCTCATGTTGTCATGTCATGTGACCTGAGCGCTCATTTATGAGACGCGCCATGCGATTTTGCACCTTCGGTCATCTGCGTAATTTCATGAAATATGTTTACAAAAGTTACGATATTTTCCGTAAATGGCGTCAAAAGTTGACAACATTTCCAGGGTACAAACGGAATATACTTCTGCATGTATACTTTGTCAACTTTTGACTTTATTGCTTAAACATATTGTAAAGTTAGTAAACGTATTTAATGAAATTACGCAGATGTCCGAAGGTACAAACTCGCATGGCGTGTCTCATTATAGAGGTACATTTGTATGTAGTGTTGAAATAGTTAATCCTTATGGTAAAACTCATATCATTATTCAAGTGTTTAAACACGTTTAACAACACACAAGAACCATCTCCTGTGGAAAATAGTACAATGCACTGCCAGAACATGTTTATGGACAGAAATAAGATAACATTTAGAAAATATTGCAGACAACATAAATTGTTTCCTATTGTGTTAGTGTTGTTGCTGTATCTTGCCATTTCCCTATTTTCTAACAGTTTATAAAATCAACTCTGTCATGTGCAACGATTTTTAACCGAGAAAAACAATCAGTGCATCTCAAATATTGAAAAATATGTTTGTGCAACATTGTTCTTAGAATTAGACGAGTTTGTTTTTCAATATTCTCAAACAAGATGCAACTCAAGAAATCACCCTATCTCTTAATGGTATTCAGTAATGAGTTTTATTACCCCTATGGGGATACATTAAATCTGACCACGTCACGTTGACGGGGATTTATTATAGAGTCATGCTGAGTTTCTTAGGTTCTCAGTTTACAGTTTTGTTTTATTGTATGCGGTTTTAAAACCACGCATCCATGCCGTCTAATCTGGGTCTCAACTGTTCGCCATTCCATCAAAGAACAATGATTATTAATCCAGAGAACAATTATTTTACTATCAAGCTGCAACAGTACATTTGTATTTTAATCAGAATCTACACTGGTCATGAATGAAATACGAGCGGCTTTGACAGAAATAGAGCTCGGCATATGTTTGGGGAAATAACATACCGAACTCCTTAAAGAGACATTAACGTTATAGGAATTCGATGACAGATTAATATACATTGTATTGCTAATAACCTTTTCAGAAAACAACCCACATTATATCGGGAGATATTTTCACATAATCGGATTGGAAACGTTTTCTTCCTGAATCCGCCTCATTGTATCAAATGAGCATTTGTGAAGAATACACACTATCGTATTGTTTTAGTATTTTGCAACAATAAGCAACATCTTATTGTAAGCACTATTGTCAAACGATACGCAGCATCGGATTCCCTAACAATGCGGCATATCCGGATTGGTGTCGTATAACAGAGTACCAAATAGAAAGGAATTTTCCCAAGCATATCCCTTTTTCGCTCACTTTTTTGCTCTCTTGCCACGACTGATTTCCACGTTTGAGCAGTTTTGGGATCGAAATGTGGTCAAACTCGCAAATTGGAAGCTCATCAAATTCGCCTCTAAAACTGATCATTTCCAGGTTTGAGCAGTTTTGGTGGGCATTGTAGGAAATTTCCTATATTAGAAACTCTCCATTTGCAGGTTTTCGTAGTTATTGACAACAAAACAAACAACGGAATATGGGCAGTGTTATTTAATAAATATTGAACACTGAAATGCCAAAAAATACAACTCCGACAATATCCGAATACAGGTTAGACACCACCAAATAGTTTTACTATATAATTTAACCGAATGCCATCCAATAAGGCCAGTCTCTCCTACTTTCACTATTCGTATGGATGTTGTGGAACCCACTTGTACATGACCTGCAGCCAGTCTGTACTGGTTCTGCATGAACTAAACAATAGGTTCACTTACTCCTAAGAAAGAAAAATCCAAACTTGTCATATCCTCCAATATTGTGTACATTTGTTGGCCACGGAAACTCCGTGTACATCAAGTGACCAACAGGTTCAGTGTTTTCTTTTAAATGCTACAAATATGCTGAAAACTGGTGTTAAAGGCACCCCAAAATGTTCCTCAAGTGAAACTGGGTAGTAATGGATCAAGATTTGCAAGCAAACGGTGTCTGTGACCTCAAAACACCCGCACTATTTTTTTATACCGGACTACTTTTGCATACACCCTGGGCGGTTTCGCACCATTTGGTATCTTCTAACCTACAATGAACTAAACATGATGATTAATCAGTTTTCATTGTAGGAAATTTCCTGCGTTCGATTTAGGTGTTTTACTTTTGTCTAGGAAATATTGTTAAACTTCTCTAAATAAATTTCGACACTGAAATTCAAAACATACAACTTTGACAATATCCAAATGTACATCAATTTAAATGAACGTAGGAAATTTCCCACAATTAAACCTCATTTACAGAAAAGTCAGAAGCCGATCGTAGGAAATTTCCTACGTTCCATTCAAGTGACTTACTTTTGTGCAGGATATATTGTCAAATACATGTAACTTTCAACACCGAGATTCAAAACATAAAACTTTCACAAAACTGTGATCAGTCGTATTTGTTTTACAGAAACAACAGAAACCGATCGTAGGAAATCTCCTACGTCCGATTCAAGTGATTTACATTTGTCAAGGATATAGTGCCGAAGTTCTCGAAGTTAATAAATTTTAACACTGAAATTCAGAACATACAACTTTGACAATATCCAAATGTACATCACTTGAATTGAACGTAGGAAATTTCCCACAATTAAACCTAAAAATCATTCATTTCATATCAGTCGTATGTCTTTTACAGAAAAGTAAGAAACCGATCGTAGGAAATTTCCTACGTTCGATTCAAGTGATTTAATGTATCTAGGATATATTGACAAAGTTCTCTATGTTAATGAATTTCAATAATTCAAAACACAACTTCGACAATATCCAAGTACAACTTACTTGAATAGAACGTAGGAAATTTCCCACAATTAAACCTCAAAAGTTATTAATTGTATATCAGTCGTATTTCTTTTACAGAAAAGTCAGAAACCAATCGTAGGAAATTTCCTACGTTCTATTAAAGTGATTTGCTTTTGTCCAGGATATATATACGAAGTTCTCTATGTTAATAAAGTTAACACTGAAATTCAAAACATACAACTTTGACAATATCCAAATGTACATCACTTGAATTGAACGCAGGAAATTTCCCACAATTAAATCTAAAAAATAATTCATTTTAGATCGGTCATATTTGTTTTACAGAAAAGTCAGAAACTGATCGTAGGAAATTTCCTACGTTCGATTCAAGTGATTTAATGTATCTAGGATACATGTATATTGACAAAGTTCTCTATGTTAATGAATTTCAATAATTCAAAACACAACTTCGACAATATCCAAGTATAACTCACTTGAATTGAACGTAGGAAATTTCCCACAATTAAACCTAAAAAATAATTTATTTAGTCGTATTTCTTTTACTGAAAAGTCAGAAACCGATCGTAGAAAATTTCCTACGTTTGATTCAAGTGATTTAAAGTATATAGGATATATTGACAAAGTTCTCTATGTTAATGACTTTCAATAATTCAAAACACAACTTCGACAATATCCAAGTTGAAGTATAACTCACTTGAACGTAGAAAATTTCCCACAATTACTCCTAAAAAATAATTCATTTTAGAATAGTCGAATTTCTTTTACAGACAAGTCAGAAACCGATCGTAGGAAATTTCCTACGTTTGATTCAAGTGATTTACATTTGTCTAGGATATATTGCCGAAGTTCCTGAAGTTAATAAATTTCAACACTGAAATTCAAAACATACAACTTTGACAATATCCAAATGTATATCACTTGAATTGAACGTAGGAAATTTCCCACAATTAAACCGAAAAATCATTCATTTTATATCAGTCGTATTTCCTTTACAGAAAACTTTGAAACCAATCGCAGGAAATTTCCTACGTTCGATTCAAGTGATTTACTTTTGTCCAGGATATATTGACGAAGTTCTCTAACTTAATAAATTTAATACTGAAATTCAAAACATACAACTTTGACAATATCCAAAAGTAAATCACTTGAATGGAACGGAGGCAATTTCAAACAATTAAACCTAAAAAAGAATTCATTTTAGATCAGTCATATTTGTTTTACAGAAAAGTCAGAAAAGGATCGTAGGAAATTTCCTACGTTCGATTAAAAAAGTAATTCATTTTAGATCAGTCGTATTTGCTTTACAGAAAAGTCATAAACCAATCGCAGGAAATTTCCTGCGTTCGATTCAAGTTATTTACTTTTGTCTGGGATATCTGTCAAGCAATCGGTCAAGAAATATTAAAATTAAACCATGATGAAGAAACTTGTACAAACTTTTTCTTACGAAAATAAAGTGTGTTTCCACAAAAATGTGAAGGTAAAACAGGACATAGTCATGTTAATGGCGGCATGAGTGTTTTCGCAATGTTCACATGCATCAAGTGTCCAAACATTGAAGCAATCCGTCAAGTAATATTAAAGTTATACCATGATGACGAACCTTGTACAAACTTTTTGACAAAAGCGGCACATGCACATGATTGTGAGATATTTACTACAACTAAGGACATACAAGTTTGTCAATATACCGGTACATAGCAAAGCCATAATAAATATATGTTGTTTACATGGAGAACTATGCAGAGGAGGCAGAACAATTTATTTATTTAATGGTGTTTAATGGCCTGTCAAAAGCTAAAGTTGTCCTAGGCCATGTTAACTGGGTCAAATCCCATATGTCATCTGTATGGATGGGGTACCGTCAATGGAAATTCAATGGCAAACAAATGGAGTTACATGTATGTAGTAAGACATCTGGAGTGATGTGACGCAGGATCTCACACGTGATGCAGCACATAATTTCACATTTTGTGTCACAGAGGATCTCAGAAGTGTTGTCACGCAGGATCTTACAAATGATGTGACGCAGTATGCACAGGAATGCACAAGTGATGTGATCATGCTGATGCTGCGGATCTCAGGAATGATGTAACGCAGGATCTCAGCAACTCACGAGTGATGTGACGCGGGATCTCACATGTGATGTGACGCATAATTTCACATTTGGTGTGACGTAGGATCTCAGAAGTGTTGTCACACAGGATCTGACAAGTGATGTCATCATGGGGACGCTGCGGATCACAGAAATGATGTAGCACAGGATCTCAGCAACCCGTGAGTGATGTGACGTATGATGCCACAAGTGATACAGCATTTCACAAAGGTGATAACATTGATGCACAGTGGCAGGTCATACTGAAGATATTCATTGTCCGGGTCCAAAAAACATCTACTTCAAACTGAAACAGATATAGAAAAGTATACAGTATTACCGTATGTTTGATCAAATTCATTAGCGAACAGTGTATGCCCTGAACAGACTACAAACGCCCAGGCTGATCAGGGACTACACTGGTTGCAAACTCATTAGGTGATGTCTTTTAAGGGACGTCAGCAATAAAATATAATGTTCTCCCGCTTTTAATGAATTTATGTAGTGAATAATGGCCATTTGCTAGAAGAAAATGTTCCAGGTCCCTTAAAGGTACATGTACATGCCCACTCAGTAGGCACAAAATGTTCTTTATATCAGAGACATTTCCTGGCAAAATAAACATTCATTTACAATTTCCCCACATAATGATTGGCATTATTATACATTTTATATCAGGTAAATATCCATACAGATATCAGGGACAATAACCGTGTTTCCTTAAATTGTTAACGAACATTACTAATTATTCTCTGTATTTATATTTTGATGTGCAATGATCATACTTTATAATCTGTCGAAAATACTATTTTTTCAGGTGAGGCATTTAATTTGTATAAATAATTAAACAAGAGCTCCGCGGAGCAAGATGTCCCACCTGGCGCAGCTTGATATTACATAAGGAGCTTGTAATAACCTTGGGGTTAGGAGGGCTGTGGCGTAATGGTTAAGTGTGTCGGACTACTGATCCAAGGGTCGTGGTTTCGAGCCTGACTAGCGGCGTGCGTTGTGTCCTTGAGCAAGAAACTTTAGCCACACTGCTCCAGTTCACCCAGCTGCAAATAGGTACCAATAATTCGTAGTTGCTCTGTATATACGAATTACCGGCTTCTCTCAAAAATCTCTACCTCAGTTCTTTCTCCCATTCTTGGGAGACGGCATGCAAGGTCCTAGAGCCAGTGCCGCCGTTAAATATAAGCTAAAGCTAAAGCTTGGGATTAGTGAGCACCATGGGCTTTCTGTAGAATGATGCGGGATGTTGTTACAAATGCATGTATGGAATATTAAAGCATAAAATGAGCGTTAACTTTTACAAACACAGAAATTTGTAAGTCAGTGACCTTGACCTTTGGGGTTAGCGGGCACCATGGGCTTTCTGTAGAATGATGCGGGATGTTGTTACAAATGTATGTATGGAATATTAAAGCATAAACTGAGCGTTAACTTTTCTAAACACAGAAATTTCTAAGTCAGCGACCTTGACCTTTGGAGTTAGTGAGCACCATGGGCTTTCTGTAGAATGATGCGGATTGTTGTTACAAATGCATGTATGGAATATTAAAGCATTCCTGAGGGAAACAGAAGTTACAATGAATTAACCTGAGAGTTAAGTGATAACTATGTCAAGGTCACATGGGCTCCCTCTGTGTGAGATGGTTACATCACAGTGTTGATGTATACTGAATCATTCCATCAAGGGAAACAGAGGTTGTAATACATTAAACCGAGCGTTAACTTTTCCAAACACGGAAATTTCTAAGTCACTAACGTGACCTTTGGGGTAAGCGGGCACCATGGGATTTATGTAGAATGATGCGAGATGTTGTTACAAATGCATGTATGGAATATTAAAGCATTCCATTGAGGGAAACAGAAGTTACAATGAATTAACCTGAGCGTTAAGTTTTAGAAACAGAGCTAAACGCAAAAACTTAACGTTGAATGCATGTGAAAAGTGTGAGGTGGTTACACCACAGTGTTGATGTATATCAAGTATCGAGGTCGTAGGAGTTATAGTTTTCTGGAAACTGAGCTAAACGCAAAAACTTAAAGTGAAATGTTGACGCAGCCTCCGACACCGCCGCCTACGGAAAAGCTATGCCTATGTCCCGCTTCTGCTAAAGCAGGCGGGACAAAAATATCATGCCTCATTTGCATATGAAAAAGGCCTGATACCACCGCGTGTCACTATCGGTAAAATAAATATTACTAAATGATTATATCTGTACAGCGGGCACTCGTAATTTTTAGAACAGGTGGAATAGCGACACAAATATACACTAATTCCTATAAAGAACAGTTTGTGCCCTCTGAGTGGGCATGTACCTTTAAAACTGTGCGAGTACTGACTGTGCCTCAGATACAACGGTAATATCCAATAATTCCAATTCATGCGCAGTAAATGACATATATATGGCTGTGACTGGATAAATTAGGCGTATGCGCATCTGCAGTCTGATCAGGATCTACACTGCTCGCCATTTCATCAATGAAACAACCGTCATGCTTCTAACAAGCAATATAGATCTTTATCAGGCTACATGAGTGTGAAGAAGCCACACATATTCCATAAGCCCCATTTCTCCAGTCACAGCCAAATATTATCAATCAATCACACTATTTTATTTCATCACATTCCCCAAAACATGTGCTACATTCTCAAGTACATGCTATCAGAACATGTGATAAGCAGGGCAGATAATTTGGCATTTTCGCTATACATGTGCCAGTATGTTCTGAAATGATAATATATATAGAGCTCCAGATATGGTGCGTATTTGCGTAAATACCCAATTAAAATTGCCAAAAACCCAATTTAAATGAGATTTAGAAGTAGTGAGTATCCAAAAGCAATGAAAGATTTGTGGTATCTTTATCATGCTACAGAATACAATAAACAGACCACAAATATAGCATATTTTCTTATTTTTCCATGAAAACACATCTTGGTATTTCATTAGAATTGTCTTCTAATGAAATACCAAGATGTGTTTTCATTTAGAAGCAATCTATTCAACGAGTGCTGTCTGCTGATGTGTAAACTGTTGTGTGATTCTATTTTACACAATTAAAATTTTGAAATACCCAATTGCTTCAGAAATGATGGAGTGACAATACTCAATTACTAATTCCTTATTTGGAGCCCCCTGTATATACCACATTTAGAAAATAGTTCCCAGTATAGACGCTATAGTGTAATTAATATATATGAAACAATTTAGTAACCTTCAATTGCAAAATATCTATAATACTGAAAAATACCGGTACTGTCAAATTGGTTTCGGAATTATTAGTTTGTACTTGTATTATTTTTATAATATTAATATTTTTTTCAGATGTAAAATATGTCGCATTTAACTACTAAATCGCAAATTAGATTTAATTACTAAATCGCCTATGAGTGGAATCGTAACTCTGGCTATAAACAGTACGCGAGTACATGGCAATAGTTACAGTTCGCAATTATACTGCTTCAAACAGTGCTCCAGATAAGCTGCGTATTTACTTAAATAACCAATTACAATTGTCAAAAAAAAACAATTGAAATAAGAAGTAGCGAGTATCAAAAAGCAATACAAATTTTGTGGTACCTTTATCATGCTGCAGAAAACAATAAACAGACCACAAATATAGCATATTTTTCTTATTTTCCATGAAAACACAACTTGGTATTTCATTAGAATTGTCTCCATGTTTTCATTTTGAAGCAAACTACCGTAAGTACCCTATGTTTTTGGACACCCTAAATATTCGGACACCCTTATTTTTCAAGAAAATAATTATTGTGTGTCTCTAAAATTCCGGACAGGTGAAAAATGTGGGCGTTTTATTAACCCTAAAAAATTGTGTTGAATTTCAATTTGCAATAATTAATATCCGTATATGTACGAGTGTTACGGTACCACAACTTGCCCAGGTCCCTTGTATGGCATAATTCGGTATTCTTTTTACTTTTTACACAAAGCAACTCACAAATTTCGTCGCGGTGTAAGCGAGTCTCGGATTAGGAATTCAAATTCGTGGCAGATATTAAAATACAATCAACTTCTGTAAATTACGTTGAAAATTGACATAAATTTCGGAGCAGACATTATCGTATTTTACTGATATTGATTTTCAAAATCTGTCCTAACAGTATCTTCCGTAAATGACGTTGAAAGTTGACATACATTTCAGAGTAGATCTGGAATTGTCAGTTTAGTACATAAAATCATTATCAAAACTAGAAATGTGGCCTGTCGGCACACGAATGCCCCCGCTGGCAGCCAAAGAAAAAGAGGCATATTTGATTATAAGCCATTTACCCGAGCGTTAAGGTTTTGAACGCACCTTGACCCTGGGCTTAGTGGGGGCGGGACGAATGTGGATTTGTCACAGGGCGGTGGAGGACCATTGTAGCAATGCGTGTGTGAAATGTGAAGCAGATCCGAGCAAGGAAACACAAATTATAAGCCATTTAACTGAATGTTAAGGTTTCAAACGCAGCAAGTCTGTGACCTTGACCCTGTGCTTAGCGGGGGCAGGACGAATGTGGATTTGTCACAGGGCGGTAGAGCACCATTGGAGCAATGCGTGTGTGAAAGTTAGTGTAGGATTGAGAAACGCGCACGTAGATTTGTCCCAAAGTGGCAAGTAAACAATTAAAGTAGAAAAGGTGAAGGTCAAAGGTGAAGGTCGAAGTAATGGTTGGTGGAGTGTGTAAGGCATGTTCATATGTATCATGTGTATAAATATGTAAGCGATTGGCAAAAGTATTGCGAAGTTATTGTAGGATTGAGAAACGTGCACGTAGATTTGTCCCAAAGTGCTAAGTAAACATTTAAAGTAGAAAAGGTGAAGGTCAAAAGTCAAAGTCGAAGTACTGTGTGGTGGAGTGTGTATGGCACGTTCATATGTATCATGTGTATAAATATTTAAGCGATTGGCACAAGGATTGCGAAGTTATTGTAGGATTGAGAAACGTGCACGTAGATTTGTCCCAAAGTGCCAAGTAAACATTTAAAGTAGAAAAGGTGAAGGTCAAAGGTGAAGGTCGAAGTACTGGGTGGTGGAGTGTGTAGGGCATGTTCATATGTATCATGTGTATAAATATTTAAGCGATTGGCAAAAGTATTGAGAAGTTATTGTAGGATTGAGAAACGTGCACGTAGATTTGTCCCAAAGTGCTAAGTAAATATTTAAAGTAGAAAAGGTGAAGGTCAAAGGTCAAAGTCGAAGTACTGGGTGGTGGAGTGTGTAGGGCACGTTCATATGTATCATGTGTATAAATATTTAAGCGATTGGCAAAAGTATTGCGACGTTATTGTAGGATTGAGAAACGTGCACGTAGATTTGTCCCAAAGTGCCAAGTAAACATTTAAAGTAGAAAAGGTGAAGGTCAAAGGTGAAGGTCGAAGTACTGGGTGGTGGAGTGTGTAGGGCATGTTCATATGTATCATGTGTATAAATATTTAAGCGATTGGCAAAAGTATTGAGAAGTTATTGTAGGATTGAGAAACGTGCACGTAGATTTGTCCCAAAGTGCTAAGTAAACATTTAAAGTAGAAAAGGTGACGGTCAAAGGTCAAAGTCGAAGTACTGGGTGGTGGAGTGTGTAGGGCATGTTCATATGTATCATGTGTATAAGTATTTAAGCGATTGGCAAAAGTATTGAGAAGTTAGTGTAGGATTGAGAAACGTGCACGTAGATTTGTCCCAAAGTGCCAAGTAAACATTTAAAGTAGAAAAGGTGAAGGTCAAAGGTGAAGGTCGAAGTACTGGGTTGTGGAGTGTGTAGGACATGTTCATATGTATCATGTGTATAAATATTTAAGCGATTGGCAAAAGTATTGAGAAGTTATTGTAGGATTGAGAAACGTGCACGTAGATTTGTCCCAAAGTGCTAAGCAAACATTTAAAGTGGAAAAGGTCAAGGCCAAAGGTCAAGGTCGAAGTACTGGGTGGTGGAGTGTGTAGGGCATGTTCATATGTATCATGTGTATAAATATTTAAGCGATTGGCAAAAGTATTGAGAATTTAGTGTAGGATTGAGAAACGTGCACGTAGATTTGTCCCAAAGTGCCAAGCAAACATTTAAAGTGGAAAAGGTCAAGGCCAAAGGTCAAGGTCGAAGTACTGGGGGTGGAGTGTGTAAGGCATGTTCATATGTATCACGTGTATAAATATTGACATAATATGTGAAGCCATGTAGAAGTTACTAAAGAATAGGGTAATATCGGGACGTACGGACGGACGGGACGCGACGGACGGGACGTACGGACGGACGCCGGTAACACTATATGCCCCCGTACCTTTCGGTAGCGGGGGCATAAAAACGACGATGCAATAATCCAACAGTTGTCATGGTATAATGAATAAATATTTATTTGTATTGCAATTCTGTGTATTTGTCTTATGTTTTACCTATTCTGTATGCCATTCGTGTTCAGCGATTACCATGGATCTCTTGACTTTGTCTTGTTAATATATCTACAGAATTAATTGTTTGCATATTTTGTGCAGAAATAGGAAAGCTTCCTAAACATTATAATGTATAGGTTTCTTATGTCTGCACATTATTTATACATGATACAGATACTTATACCGGCTAACTTGGGTCAGACAGTGACATACTCACAATATTTGCAAGTATTGTTCATATTTGTCAAAGAAAAACATCCCATTTTTATAATTGGACTGGTCTGAAAATCATTTTCTAACGAAAATCAAGTGATCCGTCTCATCGGAATGCTGTGTAGTTTGAAGAAAATGATATTTTCGCATGTGCTAACTCTGGCTGTCTGCTAGCAATATTGCGTGTTTACACCCGAAGCGAACATTGATGTTACAGAATGCCATAAATTAATTATGGGCGAGTTTAAATCGCGGACGACATGCGGCCTAGGCCCGGCGACCATCCCATAAATCGAGACACTTACACGATAACCCGCTGCATTAACTTAAGTGAAGATGAAACCGTGGCTGCGATCAGACATATGTGACGGAGAATTTGCGTATTTCCCATTTATATTGTAAATAGGTAAGTATTGATAAAAGTTAAATTCACGCCGCTTGAGCAGCGATTTAAACTCGTCCATAATTAGAATTGTTCCGGTTGGCGCAAACGCTTTTATTCAATTCAAAGCGTTTATGAAATGATCAATGGTATTTGATAAATAAACGGAGACCGGTGCATAACTATATATTTTTGTATTCACGATCAATCATGGATGATCCAAAATTCACTCGACCCGTCGGACGACCGTCTACACAAAGCTACTCAACCGAGATGATGACCAAGACGCCATGGCGAGCGGTCCGAGTGGAATTTTACACCCCTGATACAAAATAATTCAAATGCGCCTGGGTGTAATAATAATAGTACTTTTAATATTACACCCACGCGCATATGAATTGTTTTGTACATTGTTTAGAAAGTTGTTTCATGTATATACCAACAATAATTGGCCATCCAAGACACGCTAGAATCACCTGTGGGTAGTACGAGAGGCAGACCCGCGTCTATTAGAATCATCACTGGCTCCGAAGTCTAGGGTGGGCGTTTAATAGAGGCAAGTGTTATTCAGCAAAGGGAAAATGATAAAAAAAAATATACGATGTTCTGCTATCTGAACAAAAACATAACAAAGGGACATTACTCTCAAACGCCAGACTTGATTGTACTGTCTGTCAGTTTATAAACATTTGGGCCAAGACGTTTCGGTCCGCTCTGGTCATTATGGTACAGTCGGTAGAAATGTTAAATTTAATGGTAATGTATATCAAGACAGCGTCAATCATTAATGCTGATCAAATTTACGCCTACGGACGTTTCGTCAGCGTTTCGGATCTGTCGGGTTTGAGATGCTTTGAAAATGACGTCTCCGTAACCGTGTAAATTCTGATCACCCCGTGTCCGTGCAAATAGCTACTGCTGATGAGGAATTTACTGTGACAGCGGAAACAGTCGAATTTCGCTTCCTCTTTTGAAAGTGAAAGTAGCAATTATGTTTTTTCCCCAATTTTAAAGGAAGTTGCTTTCGAAATAATGGAAATAAAAAAAATCTAATTTGACAATTAGCTCCGATTTTGTTTCAAGTCGGTACTGGGCGTTTATTAGAGGCACTAATTTCGTGAAAATCGGCCAAAAAATGTGTCATTTTCAACGTAAAAAGTGGGCGGTGGGCGTCTATTAGAGCATGGGCGTCTATTCGAATCTTTACGGTATATAATTATGTAAATCTGTGAATGGATTATTGGTTTCGATTCGTGCGTGTGGCAAAAAAAGGTGATTTTGTATAAAGTTGTAAGCAGATTTCAAACGTATGGATGGACAGGACAGACAGTCGCTAGTGATCGTGATAGCAATGATCCGCGTGTGTCTGTCTGACCGCTCGTCCGAAATCTGTGTCACAGTTTCATAAAAACACGATGTCTCACCATGCGGACACGTCTACTGGCAAGACGGTGTTACGTCGGCTGAGCAGTGATCAATAATTATTTTTACCCGTCCGAAAACATAGGGTTATTACCCAATTGCTTCAGAAATGATGGAGTGACAAGGATTCGGGAGGTTCCGTCAACTGGAGGTTTCGTCAATTAGGCAAAATAGAGTGAAAAGTCGAGTGGTTCCGTCAACTGGTTACCGGTTCGTCAATTAGGCGATTATAGTTGAATGGTATTTATCACACCTCGGCTAATTGACTATCGCACTTTCATCAAGTAGTTGACCTTTGATCGTTTAGTAATTATTACCATCAAATGACCAATCAGTTAAAGGCACTGAACGGCTCAGTATTACAATTTTCCGATTTTTTCAAACACAAAAACATGTTTGGCAACTGATTTAGTACACAAAACTAACATATACTGCCTAATCGATACATCTCAAGTCTCGAGATTTACATCTTTTAAAATCGCAATGTGAAGACAACAAAAACTTGTTTTGTGTACCACTCAGTGCAAAATGCCAATATTGACAATTTCATTTCCTTAATTCCGTAACCCAACGGCTTCGGTTCGGAAGCGAGTTGATAAACTCCGGCTATCGGCTATCGGAATTCATCGGCCGCGAATCGGGGAGTTGAGGTGTTCCAATTTCAGGCCCAACATGCCTCAATACACACATTGTTCTTGCTGACACTACATATGCTAACGTATGTCTTCTATTCAACTGATTGTGTATCTGGTGATGGCTGACAAATGATGGCTGACAAATGCTGCAGAAGCGGGTGATTATACAAATACACAAAATAAAATTGTATGGCACGTGCCGGTCATTATCGAGTTTTACTCTTAATTGCCTAATTGACGAACAGGACGCCGAGTTGACGAAACCTCTCAGTTGACGAAACCTCCAGTTGACGGAACCTCTAACACCCGAGTGACAATACTCAATTACTAATTCCTTATCTGGAGCCTGTCAAGTTTAGAAACAAATTTGCTCTGCTGATGTGGTATCTCCAATACGCTGTTCATTTTTGTTTACACTGCCAGATGCGCAGAATTATCAGAAAAAAATGACATTGCAAACACACAGGTGTTTCATATTGTTGCCGTTGCTCTCAATAAATTGATAATGTCACAAGCGTGGGAGAAATATATTTTTTCTATCGCAAATCACCATCACCAAAGTTAAACTTAATATATGCAAATGAGAGATAAAATTCAACGAAATAGCGTAAGAGCAAAAATATCAGGCCAACATACAGCGGTAAATGAATAAAACTTATAATCCTTCCACAAACAAGTCGAAAACATCTCGCGATCTCGGATCTGTCCGAAATTAGGTTACTTTCAAACCATGAAAGCAAAGATCCATATTATCAGGCTGCGGAATAGACTGGCCAAATTACCATAAAGGGAACAAAAATATATGTAAGTGACAATTACCTCTGTGCAACTTTGAAGCATCACCTGCCCAAAAACGGTGGAAATTTGCACTTTAAAACGCACTTTAAAAACTTTACAAACCGTGCAAATGGCGGAAAGTTGATGGGGTGTGACTAATTAGCACAATGATCCAATTTCGGCGCAAGTGATATGATATTTAGGTGGGAAGTCCTAACAAGGCTCGAATCAAGAATCATTTCATCTACTAAAAATGGCATTGTTGCTATACATGTACCGGTATTTTTTTTTTCTTTTTTGCTGTGAAATGATTATACTATAGCACAATCAGAAATAAATTCCCATCATCTTCATACTCGGGAAATTAAGTTAAATACATTCATTAGTAACCATCCATTGCAACACATGTTTATAATACTGAACAATATATAACTAACACTAACATAGAAACAAAATTGCTACCCTGCTACGCTATCTCTCCATCGTAGGCCACTTGTGTAGCTAACACTAACAGTGTACGTATGCCCTGTGCTGGTCCACCTGGGTCACAATATTAATTTATGATAAACCCGCATTATCAAATACGGCCGCTAAATATGTTAAAGTTATACACTGTTCGTCATTTGTTTATACATGCATAATAATAATGGTGATGTATGTCAGCATGTCATGTTTTTATTATATCGACAAATATTACACATGACTATCGGTATCTACATGGGTCAAAACAGGAAGTGCTATATAATTATAACCCTCAGCTTCAACAGGTATAATACTATTCAAGGTCTTCAGTTATATAGTAACTCATTGTAGGCAATCGTCTTGCAGCACATGTACATGTCCCCAATGCTCTGGTCTGAGCTTAACCCGAATGTTCTGTCTGTAACGCTGGACGACTTACGACACAGACAGAAAATTCGGGTTAGTCTGAGCTATGAAAATTTATTACAATTTTTTACCAATTCATTCTCATACTGTTTCTATAAAAATAAGCATATACATTTGCTTTATATTGTGCAATATTTGACTTTTACACATTGGTTAATCCCTTAATTACCTGTTGGCGCGTGACTTGATTAGCCTGAGGCTGCTGTGTATTTTCCAATTCAGTGCACCCGGGATTTTTTAGCGATACAGTGTTATCTGGCTGTGATATGATGAAATAGGGCTCAAGTACAATGCAACCAGTCAGGGACCATGCATACCATTTATCCAGCCACAGCTACATTATTATAAGACCAATCTATGTTTACATCAATGTAACCGCAATTTGACAAAACAAATAATTTCTTCTGGAAAACATATGGACGTTTACTATGTCCAATCATTTTCTATTTATTTGAAATAGTAAAGAAGTTAATTTGTGTTCATTAACGTAATACTACCCATGTGAAAATTTAATATTAATATATATAATTTTAATTATGTCTATATGTCAAAGAACAAAATATATATTGGACAAGTGAGATATTGTATGTATTTTATTAAAGGTACATGCCCACTCAGTAGGCACAGAATGTACTTTATATCAGAGACATCACCGTAGACATTTTCTGGCAAAATACACATTCATTCACCATTATCCCACGTATTGATTGGCATTATTATGCATGTTATATCAGACAATTATTTACACACTGATATCAGGGGGGATAACCGTGTTTCCTTAAAATGTCTACGGACATTACTATTTATTATCTGTATTTATTTTTTGATATGCAATGATCAAAACTGTATAATTTGTCGAAAATATTATTTTTTCAGGTGGCGCATTTAATTAGTATAAATAATTAAAACATATCATGCCTCATTTGCATATGAAAAAGCCTGATACCACCACGCGTCACTATCAGTAAAATAAACATTATTAAATCATTATATCTGCATTGCGGGCACTCGTAATTTTTAGAACTGGTGGAATAGTGACACAATTATACACTTATTTACTTCCTATAAAGAACATTGTGTGCCTTCTGAGTGGACATGTACCTTTAACAAGGCTCAAATTTCGGGGGAAGTGGCGAAATTGAAATGAAAAAATAATCTAGTTATACTTATTTCTGGTGTTTATTTTATGTATTTTTCCATTAATACATCATATCTAAACTACGTATTTATAAAAACCAACTATTTCGAAAATATTGTTTTCGTAAAAAAATACCATTCAAAACCTATTTGTTTTCTTGATTTTGCATGCATGTAAAGGGAATTCAGCCATTTATTACAATATACATGTATTTGAATTCTATTGCGATAAATGCCATCCATGTTCATGATGTTAGTGCTTGTTAATGACGTATACACATGCTGATCAGAGGCTGCATTGCCAGCAAATACCATAAATAACTGTTATAATAACATATGAGTTTATAATTAATAAAACATGCTTTCTTCCATCGTCTAAAATATGTTTAGAATGGCAATGTAATAATTAATCGCATTATTAGAAGTGTAATTGTAATTTCTGCCTTTGACTGGCTAAATGAGGCTGGTGGGCTGGGGACATCAGTGTAGTCCCAGATCATTCATCGCATTCACGCAGTCGGATCAGGACCGGCACTGTTCGCCTTTCAGTCAATGAAACACACGTAATGCTTTACAACTATAATTTTGATCCTTATGAAAAGTTTGACAAAATCATAAATATCGGCTGAAGCTAAATATAATTAAGAAAAACAGACAGCTAGACTAAGAGTAG
Source organism: Conchocele bisecta (assembly GCA_029237695.1). NCBI lineage: Eukaryota > Metazoa > Mollusca > Bivalvia > Lucinida > Thyasiridae > Conchocele > Conchocele bisecta. Next base: position 37,940,580 of record CM055275.1, read on the forward strand.
TGCAATTATATGGGATGGGTGTGAAATTTATTGATTGGTTTTATGGTGATTTTCCGACATGAAATGCAGCTCTGATTTGATAAGGATCAAAATTATAATTTTAAATATATGCATGTAAAATCAAGAAAACAAATAGGTTTTCAATGGTATCTTTTTACGAAACCAATCTTTTTGAAATAGTTGGTTTTTATAAATACGTGTATTAATGGGAAAATACATAAAATAAAGCTCATTTATTGCATAACACCAGATTATTTGTTCATGTCAATTGCACCACTTCCCCCGAAATTGGGGCCTAGTTAATAAAATACATACACTATCTTACTTGTCTAATATTTTGTTCTTGGACAGATAAAAATAATTAATATTATATATGTTAATATTCAATTTTCACATGGGTAGTATTACGTTAATGAACACAATTTAATTTCATTACTATTTCAAATAAATAGAAAATGATTTCCAGAAGAAAGTCTTTGTTTTGTCAAATTTCGGTTACGTTGATGTAAAAATAGATTGGTCTAATAATTATGTAGCTGTGGCTGGATAAATGGTATGCATGGTCCCTGACTGGTTGCATTGTACTTGAGCCCCATTTCTCCATATCACAGCCAGATAACACTGTAACGCTAACAAATCCCGTGTGCACTGAATTGGAAAATACACAGCAGCCTCGAGCTCAGGCTAATCAAAGTCACGCGCCAACAGGTAATTAAGGGATTAACAGCATGTGTAAAAGTCAAATATTGCACAATATAAAGCAAATGTATATTTGGGTTATTTTTACAGAAACAGTATGAGAATGAATTGGTAAAAAATTGTAATACATTTTCATAGCTCAGACTAACCCGAATGTTCTGTCTGTAACGTAAGTCGTCCAGCGTTACAGACAGAACATTCGGGTTAAGCTCAGACCAGAGCATTGTGGACATGTACATGTGCTGCAAGACGATTTCCTACAATGATCACGAGTTACTAACTGAAGACCCTGAATACCTGCTGAAGCTAAGGGTTATAATTTGCACTTCTTGTTTTGACACATGTAGATACCGATAGTCATGTGCAATATAATTGTCGATATAATTAAAACATGACATGCTGACATACATCACCATTATTATTATGCATGTATGATTAGTTGCCAAGTCAAATTTGTAGACTTTCAAGTGTCGGATTTAAATGGATATCAAAGATTCTGATCGATACCTGACGGGGATTGCCTTGCCGTATTGATGTCAACTGCCTAATTTGTTCTCATTCAAGTGTAGGATTTGTTAATACTAAGTACATGCTTTTTCCGCATTCAAGTGTAGGATTTGTTCATTCTAAGTATAAGATTTGTTCGCATTTCAAGTGTAGGATTTGTGAATATCAAAGCGTCTTATTGAAACCTGGCATGGATTGCCTTGCCGGTTATTGAGTTAAGCTAAACAAACAACTGAGAGAAATAGGAATTACATGAAACAAACAAATTCTGATTCACCAATACATGTTGAATAAAGTTATGAATGTATTCCCTATCTTTGTGATGCAACTGCCCGTATAACCGCCACACATTTCAATAAACAAATGTTTCAATAAACAAATGACGAACAGTGTAGAATTTTAACATATTTAGCGGCCGTATTTGATGATGCGGGTTTATCACAAGATTGTGACCCAGGTGGACCATCACAGGGCATACGCGTACACTGTTAGTGTTAGTTATTGTTCAGTATTATAAACATGTGTTGCAATGGATGGTTACTAATTAATGTATTTAACTTAATTTCCCTAGTATGAAGATGATGGGCATTTATTTCAAACTGGGCTGTAGTAAAATAATTTCACAGCAAACAAGAAAACAACCTTACCGGTACATGTATAGCAACAATGCCATTTTTAGTAGATGAAATGATTTTTGATTCGAGCATTGTTAGGACTTCCCACCTAAACATCATATCACTTGCGCCGAAATTGGACCATTGCGCTATTTAGTCACACCACTTCGGCTTTCCGCCATTTGCATGATTTGTAAAGTTTTTAAAATGCGTTTTAAAGTGCAAATTTCCACCGTTTTTGGGCAGGTGATGCTTCAAAGCTGCACAGAGGTAATTATCACTTGCATTTATTGATGGTAATTTGGCCAGTCTATTCCGCAGCCTGATATATGGATCTTTGCTTTCATGGTTAGAAATTATGTAACCTAATTTCGGACAGATCATGTCGGATGTGTTTTCGACTTGTTTTTGTCAAACTTTCCTGAATATTCAACGCAGTTCAAAGACGTTTGTGCAAGTAAAATGTCATAACGTGCTGACGTCAGTAAGTGACGTAAATTGTGTGATGCATGACATCACATGCGTGTTTGCAACGTCACATTTGTTTCGGCTAATGCTGCGCATCTGGTAGCGTAAACAAAATGGCATGCAGCATACTGGATCAGCATATATAGCAAAATTGGTATTAAACATGAAGCAGAACTATCCAGTGACATCATGGCAGGTTAGTTCCTTCCTTCGTTTAACAGTTAATTTAGAATTTAGTAAATAAGACAGCTATTCCATCAGCAGAGAATTTTACACATTTTGTCTATATTCGGAATAAAATTGTGCCACAGTGTAGCAATTAATGTAATGTAGTAAGAGCGGAATGTGTTCTAAAGTGAAAAATATCTTGTCGGCGGCTGAGGTCGAACCCAGGCCGCCTGAATGAGACGAACATTTTACCACGTCGCTATAAAAGCCGGCTTGTACCGCAAGGCAGTACAAATGTTTGATTATCATACCAAGGCCATACTACTACATATATGATAGATAGAGAATTTCTTTATTTCTCATCAGAAGTATATGTAATGACCACCATTTGAACCGTCTCGCCGAGACGGTTCAAATGAGTGGTCACAACATATACTTTGGTTCAGAAATAAGGAAAATAGATAGAGAATAGTAGGTTAGTGCCGTGAATGGGAAAACATATCTGGCAAGGCTTAGGAAACGGGATGGGCGAGGCTCTGCCGAGCACATCCCGTTTCCGAGCCGCGCCAGATATTTTTCCCATTCACGGCACTAACCTACTATTCTATTTATCCCGTCAACACCTACAAATGGCTGTAAAATGCAAAAATAGTATTGACTGGATATCAAAAATGTTTCACGGCACCGTGTTTCACGGCACATACGCACAGTGTTGACGGGATAAAAACAATATATTTCTCCCACTATGTGACATTATTGAGAGCAACGGCAACAATATTAATCAAAGGTATCATCAATCATACATTGATTATTCACCTAGTAAAGTGTGTATTAGCAAATTTATGTTGTTATCGGCAAATTCTGCGTATCGGCAAATGTAGCGCAATTCACGTCAAATTTAGCCTTGCGTATATCATAATAAAATATGTGGATTTCGGAATAAACAAGCGGAGTAATTGCTACACTGTAGCACAATTTTATGTCATTCCGATTGTTTGATAAAAAGTTATTCCGAATATAGTCAAAATGTGTAAAATCATCAGACCCTACTAAATTAACTGTTCAACTAAGAAACTAACCTGTCATGATGTCACTGGATAGTTGTGCTTCAAGTTTAAGGCCAATGTTGCTATGCTAATCCAGAAAGCTGTTCGCCATTTTGTTTTCACTACCAGATGCGTTGAATATTCATGAAATTTTGACTGAATATGGGGATGTTAAAGGTACATGCCCACGCAGTAGGCACAAACTGTTCTTTATAGGAATTAAATAGTTGTATAATTGTGTTACTATTACACCAGTTCTAAAAATTACAAGTGCCCGCTAGACAGATATAATCGTTTAGTAATATTTCTTTTACTGATAGTGACGCGCGGTGGTATCAGGCTATTTTCGTATGCAAATGAGGCATGATATTTTTAAGCCACCGGGTTTCGAAGAAACGGGTGGCATATAGTGTTTGGACCGTCCGTCTGTCCGTCCGTCTGTCTGTCTGTCTGTCTGTCTGTCTGTCCGTCCGTCCGTCCGTCCGTCACACAATTTCGGTTAACCAATTTGTCACAGTTTCTCAAATATGCTGCAGGTGGCATCCGCGTTCGACAGACGCATTTCTTGTTTAATTATTTTAATATACTAATTAAATGCGTCACCTGAAAAAAATAATATTTTCTACAGATTATAAAGTATGATCATTGCACATCAAAAAATAAATACGGAGAATAAATAGTAATGTCCGTTAACATTTTAAGGAAACACGGTTATCGCCCCTGATATCAGTGTGTAAATTTACGGCTAATATAAAATTTATAATAATGCCAATCAATACATGGAATAATGGTGAATGAATGTTTATTTTGCCAGAAAATGTGTAGGATGATGTCTCTGATGTAAGTAACAGTTTGTGCCTACTGAGTGGGAATGTACCTTTAATGACATATACATTTGTTTGGAAAGTCTTAGGTGTGCAAATTTAGCCGACACCATTGTACCTATCTATGAAGTAGGACAAAGAACTATGCAAACACAATCGAAACAAGTTTAAATGTCAGTATCATGCCCATATTTAGTCCAAATTCCAGCAGCATATAAGCCGAGGCAGTTCAAAGAAGTCTGTGCATGTTAAAAGTCTCATAACATTCGGACGTCAGTAAATTACATCAATTTATTGTGATGTCTGATGCCACCTCTGTGTGTTTGCAGTGTAAACAAAAATGAACAGCGTACTGGATAACACATCAGCATAGCAAAATTGGTACTAAACTTGAAGCAGTATACATACATGTAGTTGCTAACTGTAACTCTTGCAATGTACTACCGTACCGTTCGCAGCCATAGTTACTATTCCACTCATGGCTTCCTCTCAGTCTGCAGAATAGCGAATCTGATCTAATTTGCACTTTAGTAGTTAAATGTGACTCACTGACATATTTTATATAGTTTACTGAAAAATAAATAATATTATAAAAATAATATGACAAGTACAAACTAATAATTACGAAACTAATTTTACAATATTTTTCAGTATTATAACTGTTTTACGATTGAAGGTTACTAAATTGTTTCTTATAAATTAATTACACTAGCGTCTATACTGGGAACTATTTTCTAAATGTGGTATAGTATTATCATTTCAGAACGTACTGGTACATGTATAGCGAAAATGCCAAATTATGCCATACCAAATTATCTGCCCTTATCTTATGACAGGTTCTGAAGGCATGTACTTGAATGTAGCGCATGCTTTGGGGAATGTGATGGATTGATTGATAATATGTGGCTGTGACTGGAGAAATTTGGCTTATGGGATATGTGACCAGTGTAGCTTCTTCACACTCGTGTAGCCTGATAATGATCTATATTGCTTGTTAGAAGCATGACGGGTGTTTCATTGATGGAACGGCGAGCAGTGTAGATCCTGATCAGACTGCGGATGCGCAGGCCGGTCTGGATCTACATTGGTTGCAAAACCCATAAGCCCAATTTCTCCAGTCACAGCCACATATATGTCATTTACTGTCCATCAATTGGAATTATTGGATATTAACGTTGTATCTGAGGCACAGTCGGTACTCACAGTTTTAAGGGACATTTCCTACCAGCCAATGGCGGTTGGTCACTACATAAATTCATTAAAAGCGAGAGTACATTATTTTTGTCGCGCCCGCTTGCGGAAAGCGCGATATAGTCGGCACTTTGGCGTACGTACGTGTTTTTGATTAAGTTTTTTGGTTGAAGTTTTTCGTTATACTATATCTCTGCAACTGCTTTGCCCATTACCTTGAAACTTCACATGGGTGTTTATCATCATCTATATTTTCATTCTACCCCCCTCCCGTGCGGCCCCTGTGCCCAATGTTAAGGTCAAATTACTTTGAAGTTTTTGGTTAAAGTTTTTGGTTAAAGTTTTTTGGTTAAAGTTTTTCGTTATACTATATCTGCAACTGCTTTGCCCATTACCTTGAAAATTCACATGGGTGTTTATCATCATCCATATTTTCATTTTACCCACCCCACCCGTGCGGCCCTTGTGCCCAATGTCAAGGTCAAATTACTTGAAGTTTTTGCTTAAAGTTTTCTGTACTATTTATGCACCTCTTTGCCCATTACCTTGAACCCTTACATGCCTGTCAGCATCCATATTTTCTTTCTATCACCCCCCCTTGTGCCCAATCAAGGTCAAATTACTTTGAAGTTTTTTGTTAAAGTTTTTGGTTAAAGTTTTTTCATGTACTATATCTCTGCACCTGCTTTTCCCATTACCTGGAAATTTCACATGGGTGTTTATCAGCATCTATATTTTCATTCTACCCCGCTCCCGTGCGGCCCCTGTGCCCAATGTCAAGGTCTAATTACTTTTAAATTTTTGGTTAACGTTTTTTGGTTAAGTTTTTGTCGCGCCCGCTTACGGAAAGCGCGATATAGTCGGCACTTTGGCGTACTTTTGTGCGTGTGTCCGGTTATAGTTTTTTTTATTAAAGTTTTTCTATCTACTATATCTCTTTTTTTTAGCCTCGTCCCAAGGCACGACATGCAGGCCGCGGTAATCTAGTTTATTGCAGACGTCCATTAAAAGACACGCATCACCTAATGAGTTTGCAACCAGTGTAGTCCCTGATCAACCTGTGCATTTGTAGTCTGTTCAGGGCATAAACTGTTAGCTAATGAATTTTATCAAACATAATACTGTATACTGTTCTATATCTGTTTCAGTTTGACGTAGATGTTTTGTTGAACCCGGGCAATGAATATCTTCAGTATGACCTGCCGCTGTGCACCTTGTTGGAACACTTTCGTCACAGTCAAACTCAATCACAGAAGCTCTGTGGCATGCAAATATCTGACATCGAGTGTGAAATCTTGCATCACAACATTTGTGAAATCCTGTATCACGTAGCTAGAAAAGCTGCGTCACATCATGTGTGAAAACCTGCATGTGTCGACATCCTGCACCATATCACTTGTGGCATCCTGTGTCACAATACTTGCTGAGATCCTGTGCTACATCATTTCTGTGATCCGCAGCGTCCCCATGATGACATCATTTGTCAGATCCTGTGTGACAACACTTCTGAGATCCTGCGTCACACCAAATGTGAAATTATGCGTCACATCACATATGAGATCCCGCGTCCCATCACTCGTGAGTTGCTGAGATCCTGCGTTACATCATTCCTGAGATCCGCAGCATCACCATGATCACATGTGCATTATTCCTGAGATACTGCGTCACATAATTTGTAAGATCCTGCGTGACAACACTTTTGAGATCCTGTGTGACACCAAATGTGAAATTATCTGAAATTATGCACTGCTTCACGTGTGAAATCCTGTGTCACATCACTCCAAATGTCTTATTACATACATGTAACTCCATTTGTTTGCCATTGAATTTCCATTGATACTGGTGAAATATGGGATTTGACCCAGTTAACATGGCCTAGGATGACCTTAGCTTTTGACAGACCATTAAACACCATTAAATAAATAAATTGTTCTTCCTCATCTGCATATTTCTCCATGTAAACAACATATATTTATTATGGCTTTGCTATGTATATTGACAAACTTGTATGTCCTTAGTTATAGTAAATATCTCACAATAATGTGCATGTGCCGCTTTTGTCAAAAAGTTTGTACAAGGTTCATCATTATGGTATAACTTTAATATTACTTGACGGATTGCTTCAATGTTTGGACACTTGATGCATGTGAACATTGCGAACACATTCATGCCGCCAATAACATGACTATTGCTTGTTTTACCTTCATATTTTTGCGGAAACTCTTTTTTTTCGTAAGAAAAAGTTTGTACAAGTTTCTTCATCATGGTATAACTTTAATATTACTTGACCGATTGCTTGACGGATATCCTAGACAAAAGTAAATAACTTGAATCGAACGCAGGAAATTTCCTACGATTGGTTTCTGACTTTTCTGTAAAACAAATACGACTGATCTAAAATGAATTACTTTTTTAATCGAACGTTGGAAATTTCCTACGATCCGTTTCTGACTTTTCTGTAAAACAAATATGGCTGATCTAAAATGAATTATTTTTTAGGTTTAATTGTTTGAAATTGCCTCCGTTCCATTCATGTGATTTACTTTTGGATATTGTCAAAGTTGTATGTTTTGAATTTCAGTATTAAATTTATTAACGTAGAGAACTTCGTCAATATATCCTGGACAAAAGTAAATCACTTGAATCGAACGTAGGAAATTTCCTGCGATTGGTGTCAAAGATTTCTGTAAAAGAAAGATATAAAATGAATGATTTTTAGGTTTAATTGTGGGAAATTTCCTACGTTCAATTCAAGTGATATACATTTGGATATTGTCAAATATTGTATGTTTTGAATTTCAGTGTTGAAATTTATTAACTTCGGCAATATATCCTAGACAAATGTAAATCACTTGAATCAAACATAGGAAATTTCCTACGATCGGTTTCTGACTTGTCTCTAAAAGATATTCGACTATTCTAAAATGAATTATTGTTAGGTTAATTGTGGGAGATTTCCTACGTTCAAGTGAGTTATACTTGAACTTGGATATTGTTGTTGTTGTGTTTTGATTATTGAAAAGTCATTAACATAGAGAACTTTGTCAATATATCCTATATACCGGTACTTTAAAATCACTTGAAGCGAACGTAGGAAATTTCCTACGATTGTTTTCTGACTTTTTCTGTTAAAAAAAAATACGACTGATATAAAATAAAATATGGTTTTTAAGGTTAATTGTGGGAAATTTCCTACGTTCAATTCAAGTGATGTACATTTGGATATTTTCAAAGTTGTATGTTTTGAATTTCAGTGTTAAATTATTTATTAACATTAGAGAACTTCGTATATATATCCTGGACAAAAGCAAATCACTTGAATCGAACGTAGGAAATTTCCTGCGATTGGTTTCTGACTTTTCTGTAAAAGAAAAATGACTGATATAAAATGAATAACTTTTGAGGTTTAATTGTGGGAAATTTCCTACGTTCTATTCAAGTGAGTTATACTTGGATATTGTCGAAGTTGTGTTTTGAATTATTGAAATTCATTAACATAGAGAACTTTGTCAATATATCCTAGATACTTTCAATCACTTGAATCGAACGTAGGAAATTTCCTACGATCGGTTTCTGACTTTTCTGTAAAAGAAATACGACTGATATAAAATGAATGATTTTTAGGTTTAATTGTGGGAAATTTCCTACGTTCTATTCAAGTGAGTTATACTTGGATATTGTCGAAGTTGTGTTTTGAATTTCAGTGTTGAAATTTATTAACTTCGAGAACTTCGGCAATATATCCTTGACAAATGTAAATGACTTTAATCGAACGTAGGAAATTTCCTACGATCCGTTTCTGACTTTTCTGTAAAACAAATATGACTGATCTAAAATGAATTATTTTTTAGGTTTAATTGTTTGACATTGCCTCCGTTCCATTCAAGTGATTTACTTTTGGATATTGTCAAGTTGTATGTTTTGAATTTCAGTATTAAATTTATTAACGTAGAGAACTTCGTCAATATATCCTGGACAAAAGTAAATCACTTGAATCGAACGTAGGAAATTTCCTGCGATTGGTGTCAAAGTTTTCTGTAAAATGAGAGATATAAAAATGATTGATTTTTAGGTTTAATTGTGGGAAATTTCCTACGTTCAATTCAAGTGATATACATATTGTCAAAGTTGTATGTTTTGAATTTCAGTGTTGAAATTTATTAACTTCGGCAATATATCCTAGACAAATGTAAATCACTTGAATCAAACATAGGAAATTTCCTACGATCGGTTTCTGACTTGTCTCTAAAAGAAATTCGACTATTCTAAAATGAATTATTGTTTAGGTTAATTGTGGGAGATTTCCTACGTTCAAGTGAGTTATACTTGAACTTGGATATTGTTGTTGTTGTGTTTTGAATTATTGAAAAGTCATTAACATAGAGAACTTTGTCAATATATCCTATATACCGGTACTTTAAATCACTTGAAGCGAACGTAGGAAATTTCCTACGATTGTTTTCTGACTTTTCTGTAAAAAAAAATACGACTGATATAAAATTAATTATTTTTTAGGTTTAATTGTGGGAAATTTCCTACGTTCAAATTCAAGTGATGTACATTTGGATATTGTCAAAGTTGTATGTTTTGAATTTCAGTGTTAAATTTATTAACATAGAGAACTTCGTATATATATCCTGGACAAAAGCAAATCACTTGAATCGAACGTAGGAAATTTCCTGCGATTGGTTTCTGACTTTTCTGTAAAAGAAAAAATGACTGATATAAAATGAATAACTTTTGAGGTTTAATTGTGGGAAATTTCCTACGTTCTATTCAAGTGAGTTATACTTGGATATTGTCGAAGTTGTGTTTTGAATTATTGAAATTCATTAACATAGAGAACTTTGTCAATATATCCTAGATACTTTCAATCACTTGAATCGAACGTAGGAAATTTCCTACGATCGGTTTCTGACTTTTTCTGTAAAACAAATACGACTGATATAAAATGAATGATTTTTAGGTTTAATTGTGGGAAATTTCCTACGTTCTATTCAAGTGAGTTATACTTGGATATTGTCGAAGTTGTGTTTTGAATTTCAGTGTTGAAATTTATTAACTTCGAGAACTTCGGCAATATATCCTTGACAAATGTAAATCACTTTAATCGAACGTAGGAAATTTCCTACGATCCGTTTCTGACTTTTCTGTAAAACAAATATGACTGATCTAAAATGAATTATTTTTTAGGTTTAATTGTTTGACATTGCCTCCGTTCCATTCAAGTGATTTACTTTTGGATATTGTCAAAGTTGTATGTTTTGAATTTCAGTATTAAATTTATTAACGTAGAGAACTTCGTCAATATATCCTGGACAAAAGTAAATCACTTGAATCGAACGTAGGAAATTTCCTGCGATTGGTGTCAAAGTTTTCTGTAAAAGAAAAGATATAAAATGATTGATTTTTAGGTTTAATTGTGGGAAATTTCCTACGTTCAATTCAAGTGATATACATTTGGATATTGTCAAAGTTGTATGTTTTGAATTTCAGTGTTGAAATTTATTAACTTCGGCAATATATCCTAGACAAATGTAAATCACTTGAATCAAACATAGGAAATTTCCTACGATCGGTTTCTGACTTGCTGACTTGTCTCTAAAAGAAATTCGACTATTCTAAAATGAATTATTGTTTAGGTTAATTGTGGGAGATTTCCTACGTTCAAGTGAGTTATACTTGAACTTGGATATTGTTGTTGTTGTGTTTTGAATTATTGAAAAGTCATTAACATAGAGAACTTTGTCAATATATCCTATACCGGTACTTTAAATCACTTGAAGCGAACGTAGGAAATTTCCTACGATTGTTTTCTGACTTTTCTGTAAAAAAAAATACGACTGATATAAAATTAATTATTTTTTAGGTTTAATTGTGGGAAATTTCCTACGTTCAATTCAAGTGATGTACATTTGGATATTGTCAAAGTTGTATGTTTTGAATTTCAGTGTTAAATTTATTAACATAGAGAACTTCGTATATATATCCTGGACAAAAGCAAATCACTTGAATCGAACGTAGGAAATTTCCATGCGATTGGTTTCTGACTTTTCTGTAAAAGAAAAATGACTGATATAAAATGAATAACTTTTGAGGTTTAATTGTGGGAAATTTCCTACGTTCTATTCAAGTGAGTTATACTTGGATATTGTCGAAGTTGTGTTTTGAATTATTGAAATTCATTAACATAGAGAACTTTGTCAATATATCCTAGATACTTTCAATCACTTGAATCGAACGTAGGAAATTTCCTACGATCGGTTTCTGACTTTTCTGTAAAAGAAATACGACTGATATAAAATGAATGATTTTTAGGTTTAAATTGTGGGAAATTTCCTACGTTCTATTCAAGTGAGTTATACTTGGATATTGTCGAAGTTGTTTTGTTTTGAATTTCAGTGTTGAAATTTATTAACTTCGAGAACTTCGGCAATATATCCTTGACAAATGTAAATGACTTTAATCGAACGTAGGAAATTTCCTACGATCCGTTTCTGACTTTTCTGTAAAACAAATATGACTGATCTAAAATGAATTATTTTTTAGGTTTAATTGTTTGACATTGCCTCCGTTCCATTCAAGTGATTTACTTTTGGATATTGTCAAAGTTGTATGTTTTGAATTTCAGTATTAAATTTATTAACGTAGAGAACTTCGTCAATATATCCTGGACAAAAGTAAATCACTTGAATCGAACGTAGGAAATTTCCTGCGATTGGTGTCAAAGTTTTCTGTAAAAGAAAGATATAAAATGATTGATTTTTAGGTTTAATTGTGGGAAATTTCCTACGTTCAATTCAAGTGATATACATTTGGATATTGTCAAAGTTGTATGTTTTGAATTTCAGTGTTGAAATTTATTAACTTCGGCAATATATCCTAGACAAATGTAAATCACTTGAATCAAACATAGGAAATTTCCTACGATCGGTTTCTGACTTGTCTCTAAAAGAAATTCGACTATTCTAAAATGAATTGTTGTAGGTTAATTGTGGGAGATTTCCTACGTTCAAGTGAGTTATACTTCAACTTGGATATTGTTGTTGTTGTGTTTTGAATTATTGAAAAGTCATTAACATAGAGAACTTTGTCAATATATCCTATATACCGGTACTTTAAATCACTTGAAGCGAACGTAGGAAATTTCCTACGATTGTTTTCTGACTTTTCTGTAAAAAAAAATACGACTGATATAAAATTAATTATTTTTTAGGTTTAATTGTGGGAAATTTCCTACGTTCAATTCAAGTGATGTACATTTGGATATTGTCAAAGTTGTATGTTTTGAATTTCAGTGTTAAATTTATTAACATAGAGAACTTCGTATATATATCCTGGACAAAAGCAAATCACTTGAATCGAACGTAGGACATTTCCTGCGATTGGTTTCTGACTTTTCTGTAAAAGAAAAATGACTGATATAAAATGAATAACTTTTGAGGTTTAATTGTGGGAAATTTCCTACGTTCTATTCAAGTGAGTTATACTTGGATATTGTCGAAGTTGTGTTTTGAATTATTGAAATTCATTAACATAGAGAACTTTGTCAATATATCCTATATACCGGTACTTTAAATCACTTGAAGCGAACGTAGGAAATTTCCTACGATTGTTTTCTGACTTTTCTGTAAAAAAAAATACGACTGATATAAAATTAATTATTTTTTAGGTTTAATTGTGGGAAATTTCCTACGTTCAATTCAAGTGATGTACATTTGGATATTGTCAAAGTTGTATGTTTTGAATTTCAGTGTTAAATTTATTAACATAGAGAACTTCGTATATATATCCTGGACTAAAAGCAAATCACTTGAATCGAACGTAGGAAATTTCCTGCGATTGGTTTCTGACTTTTCTGTAAAAGAAAAATGACTGATATAAAATGAATAACTTTTGAGGTTTAATTGTGGGAAATTTCCTACGTTCTATTCAAGTGAGTTATACTTGGATATTGTCGAAGTTGTGTTTTGAATTATTGAAATTCATTAACATAGAGAACTTTGTCAATATATCCTAGATACTTTCAATCACTTGAATCGAACGTAGGAAATTTCCTACGATCGGTTTCTGACTTTTCTGTAAAAGAAATACGACTGATATAAAATGAATGATTTTTAGGTTTAATTGTGGGAAATTTCCTACGTTCTATTCAAGTGAGTTATACTTGGATATTGTCGAAGTTGTGTTTTGAATTTCAGTGTTGAAATTTATTAACTTCGAGAACTTCGGCAATATATCCTTGACAAATGTAAATCACTTTAATCGAACGTAGGAAATTTCCTACGATCCGTTTCTGACTTTTCTGTAAAACAAATATGACTGATCTAAAATGAATTATTTTTTAGGTTTAATTGTTTGACATTGCCTCCGTTCCATTCAAGTGATTTACTTTTGGATATTGTCAAAGTTGTATGTTTTGAATTTCAGTATTAAATTTATTAACGTAGAGAACTTCGTCAATATATCCTGGACAAAAGTAAATCACTTGAATCGAACGTAGGAAATTTCCTGCGATTGGTGTCAAAGTTTTCTGTAAAAGAAAGATATAAAATGATTGATTTTTAGGTTTAATTGTGGGAAATTTCCTACGTTCAATTCAAGTGATATACATTTGGATATTGTCAAAGTTGTATGTTTTGAATTTCAGTGTTGAAATTTATTAACTTCGGCAATATATCCTAGACAAATGTAAATCACTTGAATCAAACATAGGAAATTTCCTACGATCGGTTTCTGACTTGTCTCTAAAAGAAATTCGACTATTCTAAAATGAATTATTGTTTAGGTTAATTGTGGGAGATTTCCTACGTTCAAGTGAGTTATACTTCAACTTGGATATTGTTGTTGTTGTGTTTTGTTTTGAATTATTGAAAAGTCATTAACATAGAGAACTTTGTCAATATATCCTCTATACCGGTACTTTAAATCACTTGAAGCGAACGTAGGAAATTTCCTACGATTGTTTTTTGACTTTTCTGTAAAAAAAAATACGACTGATATAAAATAATTATTTTTTTATTTTTGGTTTAATTGTGGGAAAATTTCCTACGTTCAATTCAAGTGATGTACATTTGGATATTGTCAAAGTTGATGTTTTGAATTTCAGTGTTAAATTTATTAACATAGAGAACTTCGTATATATATCCTGGGACAAAAGCAAATCACTTGAAATCGAACGTAGGAAATTTCCTACGATTGGTTTCTGACTTTTCTGTAAAAGAAAAAATGACTGATATAAAATGAATAACTTTTGAGGTTTAATTGTGGGAAATTTCCTACGTTCTATTCAAGTGAGTTATACTTGGATATTGTCGAAGTTGTTGTTTTTTGAATTATTGAAATTATTTAACATAGAGAACTTTGTCAAATATATCCTAGATACTTTCAATCACTTGAATCGAATAACGTAGGAAATTTCCTACGATCGGTTTCTGACTTTTCTGTAAAAGAAATACGACTGTATAAAATGAATGATTTTTTAGGTTTAATTGTGGGAAAATTTCCTACGTTCTGTTCAAGTGAGTTATACTTGGATATTGTCGAAGTTGTGTTTTGAATTTCGGTGTTGAAATTTATTAACTTCGAGAACTTCGGCAATATATCCTTGACAAATGTAAATCACTTTAATCGAACGTAGGAAATTTCCTACGATCGGTTTCTGTTGTTTCTGTAAAATAAATACAACTGATCACAGTTTTGTGAAAGTTTTATGTTTTGAATCTCGGTGTTGACAGTTACATGTACATGTATTTGACAATATATCCTGCACAAAAGTAAGTCACTTGAATGGAACGTAGGAAATTTCCTACGATCGGTTTCTGACTTTTCTGTAAATGAGGTTTAATTGTGGGAAATTTCCTACGTTCAATTAAATTAATGTACATTTGGATATTGTCAAAGTTGTATGTTTTGAATTTCAGTGTTGAAATTTATTTAGAGAAGATTAACAATATTTCCTAGACAAAAGTAAAACACCTAAATCGAACGTAGGAAATTTCCTACAATGAAAACCGATTAATCATCAAGTTTAGTTCATTGTATTCGGATTTTGTCGGAGTTGTATTTTTTGGCATTTCAGTGTCCAATTTGTAATTATTTTGT
The DNA here is from genome assembly GCA_029237695.1 of Conchocele bisecta. Lineage (NCBI taxonomy): Eukaryota > Metazoa > Mollusca > Bivalvia > Lucinida > Thyasiridae > Conchocele > Conchocele bisecta. The sequence continues at coordinate 37,956,201 of CM055275.1, forward strand.
TAAATTGTACATTCTGTATTTAAATTCTGGAAATTTCCACAATCGAGTTTATATTTATTAAATTAATTTGTTAAATAACACTGCCCATATTCCGTTGTTTGTTTTGCTGTCACTAAGTACGAAAACCTGCAAATGGAGAGTTTCTAATGTAGGAAATTTCCTACAATGCCCACCAAAACTGCTCAAACCTGGAAATGATCAGTTTTAGAGGCGAATTTGATGAGCTTCCAATTTGCGAGTTTGACCACATTTCGACCCCATAACTGCTCAAACGTGGAAATCAGTCGTGGCGAGAGAGCAAAAAAGTGAGCGAAAAAGGGATATGCTTGGGAAAATCCCTTTCTATTTGGTACTCTGTTACTCGCCAAGTGTTCGATGTGTCGGCCCAGAACATAGCACGGGTATAGTTGTTATTTTTTATTTATTTTTTTGTTGGTGCAAGGCGGACAGATGTGTATAATTGTGTGCCGAAATGGGAGACTGCTTATGTCCAATACGGTCCAATTCCCACGCGGTGTTCCGCTGCACGGGAGGCGGGAATAAAAGAGGGGGTAACTGGATAGAATCTGGCACCAGTGATGCAGCCCAAAACGGGTCCCATGTAGAACCAATCCACCCCTGGCGGCACTCGACACGCAAGTTGGTGCCATATAGTCGGTAACAACACGTGCTATTTTCGTCCACATAGTTGCCACTTACAGACAACTCCAAGGCAGGCCGGGGCCAGAAGCAGGCAAGGGTAGGCAGAACATTCGGCTGAACTTGAGCTAACTTGCTGATTTGGTTATACTTGTTATATATGGCTTACGTGCATAAGAAAGTGGTGTAACTGAGTTGCCTGGACACCCTGGCCAAACGTGGCAGCGACATGAACACCTCGGCTCCCCGTGGTGTCCACGTACTCCCATGTGTTAACACGTCGCCTGTCCCACTGGTGCGAACTGGTCGCAGTAAGACTACACACCAGATAATAATAATAATACAAATAATAATATTAATAATAATAATATGTAGATGATGTATATATCTCACCCATGCGCATATTCAATCCAGAACCCGGTAATTGCCGCGGGATACACCCAGATAGGTCAATCCGCCCGGCGTATCCGCTATATCGGCAGCCAGGTAGAGCCACACCGGTGTAACCACAAACCAGTCCGAGTCCCAGAAGGACTACACGCATGGCTTGTGTTCTATAAGTGGCAGTCGGATGCACCAAGTAGTTAACTTCCCTACCGTGAGGCCAGGCAGATCCATCAAGTGCCACAATCAACCACCCATAAAACGGAGATATGAATAATAAGAACAAAAAATTCCCTAGCAACTTGTCTAAATTAACTCAATTCCAGCCGAAAAATCGCCCACCACAAGCACACCCCAGCCCCGACCTAACAATCCAGTGAATAAGAATAAACGTAATGGAAATATAAGTTAATTTCCAGCAGTTAAAATGGCCGCCGGTAAAAACAAACGACCTGCTCAGTCCAATGTCGCCGTTCAAGTGATGAAGTAGTTGTTAGTTTATCAGGTGCCGATATATGTTCCGGTGTAACGGGAAAATAATAGACCGGGATATCCGTAGACGGAAGCAGTTCTGCGCATGCGGTCACGAATTGAGGCGGAGCCATGTGACTAGGCATAGAGGGATCGTCTCAGAATTCTTAAATATGCATCAAATGACGAGAAGAGGCTACTTTGCTTATATGTATTTGTATAAAACAATAAATAAATATATATAACATTTGATCGCGAAGTCGCTCTATAAAACAAGCATGGGAGACGTGCTGGGAAATAAGTAGACACACTCGGATATGAGTAGACAAACCGGGAAATAAGTAGACATCCCGGCAAATAAGTAGATACACAGGGAAAAAAGGAGACACACCGGGAAATACGTAGACATACCGGGAAATAAGTAGACATACCAGGAAATATGTAGACATACCGGGAAATAGAGAGACACACAGGGAAGTAAGTAGATACACCGGGAAATAAGTAGACATACCGGGAAATAAGTAGACATACCGGGAAATAAGTAGACAAGCCGAGAGATGTATAGACATACTTGGTAAAAAGGAGATACACCAGGAAATATGTAGACATACCGGAAAATATGTAGACATACCGGAAAATAAGTAGACACACCGGGTACCGGAACACAATGAGACTCACCGGGAAATATGTAGACACACCGGGAAATACGTAGACATACCTGGAAATAAGTAGACACACCGGGTACCGGGACACAAGGAGATACACCGGGAAATTTGTAGACATAACGGGAAATAAGTAGACACACCGGGTACCGGGACACAAGGAGATACACCGGGAAATTTGTAGACATACCGGGAAATAAGTAGACACACCGGGTACCGGGACACAAGGAGATACACCGAGAAATACGTAGACATACCGGGAAATAAGTAGATATACCGGGAAACATGTAAACATACCGGGAAATAAGTAGATACAGTGGGAAACATGTAAACATGTGGACCATTCAGTCTGGTACGCGGGGGAGGGGGGGGTGGGGGGGGGGGGGGGGGGGTGGGGGGGGGGGGGGGGGGCAGCATGGACTCCTCATTGGTGTACGGTGTTGGACGTGGAGGTAAATCAGAAATCCGAAAGTAAGCTTGGCATATCTGGACTCGTACTTACCAATCTGTCAATGACAGGTGTAATGTGAGTTAGTGAACTAAGTCATAACAAACTAGACCCACTGAGACAGCACTGTATGACACGTTCTGTAATCAGAAACGGGCGATATCCAGACTTGTTTGGTAGCAACGTAGATTTCACGAGTACGGGTCACACTGAAGGGTTGTGATGGAGACATTTGGGGTTAATGGGGCCATGATCGCATTTCTCTTTTGGCAGGTTTTACTGGGTCACGTAATCACAGGAAATACTTTAGCGTTACTTAGAACAAAGTTCGTCCGTTGTACGAGGAGATAATCCGAATCCGAAAGTTGTAGCGAATCGATTATCAAACGTATAAACAGGGGGGCAACCGAGACTTTAACCCTCCCAGCACTACAGACCCGTATAGTGGTATTGACAAACAGTGTAGATCCAGATGAGCCGTCTCATCAGGATCTGCACTCTTTGCAAGTAATTTTCATATTTTGGAGAACAAAAACACCAAACAAGCCTGAACATCCCTTTGTAACGATTTGATTGATTGCAAAATGTACATATCAAAATCCAGTCAAGTTACTTAGGGGTGAAAGGATTATGTTATTTATTCCAGCATATAATATGGCTGACATAACAGTATCAAAACACAGGGGTGCATTCGTTGCATGAATCAGCTTTATAGATAATGGGTTGCTCTACCGATACCCTGCAGCTATCGGTATAGATTTGAGGAATTAGGTTTCACTTTCGCGCACTGAAAATATGCTATTGTCCGATGGACATTCATTCATGCCTCGCTATTCTTATTGACAGAAAAGGCAACAATATGATACAAACATATTATCCCAAATGCACATAATACAACATGTATTAGCAAATTTCCGCGACACTTTGCGATGAAGGAGGGAACAACCATATTAAGCAGGGCCCTTTGCATTCAGGCATCCATTTGTCGGAAACATATACAGCCGGGTCTCATTCAACCGGGGCCTATGCTGTCTGTGCTCTATTCAGCTAGACCCTACGCGACAAGGCCCTGTTTAGCCGGACCATATACACCCGCGCTCTGTTTAACCCGGCCCTATTCAGCCGGGGTCTATCCAGCCGGGCCCAATGCGGCCAGTGCCTGTACAACTGGGCCCTATGCTGTCGGGTCATATTTAGCCGGAGCTACACATCCTATTCCTTACATGTTAGTGACCCACATGTTCCAGGAGTGGCTCATATCAGACGCGCCATGGGATTTTCTACCTTCGGACTTCTGCGTAATTGTTAACACTTGTATATGTGACACGCCATGTGATTTTGTACCTTCGGATTTTCATGAAATACCTTTACAAAATTTACAATATCTTCCGTAAATGGCGTCAAAAATTATATTCCGCATGTACTCTGGAAGTTTTGTCTACTTTTGACTTTATTTATGAAAAATATTGTAAATGTTGTAAACGTATTTAATGAAATTACGCAGATGTCCGAAGGTACAAACTCACATGGCGTGTCTCATATAAGTATATGAGTGGGCATGAACGATGTTGTACCCGTTTTTGTCCCTCCAAGTCCATGTACGTACGTATATTTCGTGTCAATGATCCACTAATGACTCACACTTGTAGTTTCTTGTGACCTAATTGGTTGCCCATCCCAACCGGTGCATGCGCATTGTCATTCATGGGACACGACACTTACATTGTCAAGGATCGGCAGGTTACACAACCGCCTGCGTTAATTTTGCCAAAATGTCGACATTTCGGAACATCTATTGGCAATATCAACAAGTAATCAAGCAGTTTGATTGGCTGTACCTAGACTGTAGCGCAATCAAGCTGCTTACTTTCAAACACAATATTCAAGTATTTTGTATAAACGCATTTACAATTATTGGCAGGATTAGCGCAGTCGATGGTGTACTGATGCGCCAAATACGTATAGATATAGATATGTGATATTCGCTCCATGCATTTATCATAGATGCAAGTTTATATATATATTATTTAAAAAAAAAACGGAATGTAAATATTTTGTTCTGCAATTTTTCTCATTTCTCATCGAAAGTGTATGTTGTTACCACTCAGTTGAACCATCTCGGCGAGACGGTTCAACTGAGTGGTAACACCATACACTTTGGGTGGGTAATGGGGACCCCCACGAGATTCGCCGGACCAATCTTATGATGCTTCCGGAGGCCCATGTACCGTGCAGTTCCTGCCGGCAAATATAATACGGTACATAGGATGTTTGATAAGTGAAGGCGTCACCGGGAAAAGGGGGCTTAGTCCCATTCTTCCAATAGCACAGATCAGTCTCGATTTCAAGCACAATATTCAAGTATTTTGAAATAAAAATAAATTCAAATAGTGGCAGGATTAGCGCAGTCGATGGTGTACTAATGCGTCAAATACGTAGATATATAGATATGTGATATTCGCTCGATGCATTTATCATAGATGCAAGTTTATTTGCATTAAGCCAACATTTACAATACAGTGTGCATATCGAAACTCTAATGTAATCATACATCATATATCTGACACCTGATACATGTATCTAATATACAATGTTGTCAATGGCTTGTACATGTGTCTGGTGGACACATTTGACACTGAATACCATGCGCCTGCAGATTTGCTTTGATCCTCTACACTCCCGCCTGCGATTCGCTTACCAAGAATTGCAATCCAGCGGTCCTTGAATTGCAATTCTTCCCCTCTGGAATTGCAGTCTAATTGCGGTCCAAACGCGGTCCCGTTTTTGCGGTCATTCTTTCGCGGTCCAGTTTGTGCGGTCATTCTTTCGCGATACCGTTTGTGCGGTCATTCTTTCGCTATTTGCGGTAAAAACTTACTGTATCATTGTATAGTACAGTTTGTTTACATTATCAGTGATTATACAAACGTACTATACGAATATTATACAAACATACGATATCCGTTCGTATATACGATATATCCGTACGGATATGGTATGAATATAAAGTGGGTCATCCTGTGGTTAAAATATACCGATGCACCGGTTCATTTCGAATGTAAACATCCGGTTTTCATTTCGATCATCTGCCACAATCCTGGTGCGATGACCGACTGATCAAGTGCTGTACTAGTCTTGGTGCGATGGCCGACTGATCCAGTTCTAAACTAGTCATGGTGCGATGGCCGACTGATCGAGAGCTATACTAGTCCAGATGCGATGGCCGACTGAGCAAGGGCTAAACTAGTCTTGGTGCGATGGCCGACTGATCAAGTTCTAAACTAGTCGTGGTGCGATGGCCGACTGATCAAGTTCTAAACTAGTCCTGGTGCGATGGCCGACTGAGCAAGGGCAAAACTAGTCTTGGTGCGATGGCCGACTGATCAAGTTCTAAACTAGTCCTGGTGCGATGGCCGAACGATCAAGGGCTAAACTAGTCTTGGTGCGATGGCCGACTGATCAAGTTCTAAACTAGTCGTGGTGCGATGGCCGACTGATCAAGTTCTAAACTAGTCCTGGTGCGATGGCCGACTGATCGAGTGCTATACTAGTCCTGGTGCGATGGCCGACTAATCAAGGTCTAAACTAGTCTCAGTGCGATGGCCGACTGATCAAGGGCTAAACTATTCCTGGTGCGATGGTCGACTGATCAAGTTCTAAACTAGTCCTGGTGCGATGGCCGACTGATCAAGTTATAAACTAGTCCTGGTGCGATGGCCGACTGATCGAGTGCTATACTAGTCCTGGTGCGATGGCCGACTGATCAAGTGCTAAAGTAGTACTGGTGTCATGGCCGACTGATCAAGTTCTAAACTAATCCTGGTGTGATGGCCGACTGATTGAGTGCTCTACTAGTCCTGGTGCGATGGCCGACTGATCAAGTGCTAAAGAAGTCCTGGTGTGATGGCCGAATGACCTAGTGCTATACTCGGCATGGCCGACTAATCACGTGCTATACTGGGCATGGTGAGATGGCCAAACCAGTTTGTGCGGTCATTCTTTCGCGATACCGTTTGTGCGGTCATTCTTTCGCTATTTCTGTTAAAAACTTACCGTATCATCGCATAGTACAGTTTGTTTACATTATACAAAAGTACTATACGAATATTATACAAAAACATACGATATCCGTTCGTATATACGATATATCCGTACGGATATGGTATGAATATACAGTGTGTCATCGTGCGGTTAAAATATACGGATGCACCGGTTCATTTCGCATGTAAACATCCGGTTTTCATTTCGATCATCTGCCACAATTTTAAGTTTTTCAAAATGAATAAATGTTCAGTTTTACGATGCAGAAACAATTTAAAACTGAGGATTGTGAAGTACGGTATCACAGTGCATATACATGTGTGTTCAATAAAGTAATTCATCAGTAATTCATCAGTGTACTCCGCACCACCGCCGGGGACACAAAACAATGATCCCCCACACACACCAGCCATCTACATTTTGCGTCCTAAAAGTTCCGGTCTATATCCCACAGTGGGAACAATGTGTATCACCACCACCACCAGTTTTTGTCTATGACTACACTACACCCCCCCCCCCCCACACCACTTCTGTCTGTAACGCAGGATGATGTGGCCGACTAATCAAGTGCTAAACTAGTCCTGGTGCGATGGCCGACTGATCAAACGCTATACTAGTCTTGGTGCGATGGCCGACTGATAAAGTTCTAAACTAGTCTTGGTGCGATGGCCGACTGATCAAGTTCCAAACTAGTCGTGGTGCGATGGCCGACTGATCAAGTTCTAAACTAGTCATGGTGCGATGGCCGACTGATCGAGTGCTATACTAGTCCTGGTGCGATGGCCGACTGATCAAGGGCTAAACTAGTCTCAGTGCGATGGCTGACTGATCAAGGGCTAAACTATTCCTGGTGCGATGGTCGACTGATCAAATTCTAAACTAGTCATGGTGTGATGGCCGACTGATCAAGTGCTATGCTCGGCATGGCCGACTGATCACGTGCTATACTGGGCATGGTGCAATGGGCGACTGATCAAGCCCTATACTAGTTATCGTGCGATGGCAGACATATCAAGTGCTCTAATAGTCCTGGTGCGATGGCCGACTGATCAAGTGCTATACTCGGCATGGCCGACTGATCACGTGCTATACTGGGCATGGTGAGATGGCCAACTGATCAAGTGCTATACTGGGCATGGTGCAATGGGCGACTAATCAAGCGCTATACTACTTATGGTGCGATGACCGACTGATCAAGGGCTAAACTAGTCCTGGTGCGATGGCCGACTGATCAAGTTCTATACTAGTCCTGGTGCGATGGCCGACTGATCAAGGGCTACACTAGTCCTGGTGCGATGGCTGACTGATCAAGGGCTAAACTAGTCCTGGTGTGATGGCCGACTGACCAAGGGCTAAACCAGTCCTGGAGCGATGGCCAACTGATCTAGTTCTATACTAGTCATGGTGAGATTGCCGACTGATCAAGTGCTAAACTAGTCCTGGTGGCTGGTGCGATGGCTGACTGATCAAGTTCTAAACTAGTCCTGGAGCAATGGCCGACTGATCAAGTTCTCAACTAGTCCTGGAGCGATGGCCGACTGATCAAGTTCTAAACTAGTCCTGGTGCGATGGCCGACTGATCGAGTGTTATACTTGTACTGGTGCGATGGCCGACTGATCAAGGGCTAAACTAGTTCCGGTGCGATAGCCGACTGATCAAGTGCTATACTAGTCCTGGTGCGATGGCCGACTGATCAAGTGCTATACTAGTCTTGGTGCGATGGCCGACTGCTAAAGTTCTAAACTAGTCTTGGTGCGATGGCCGACTGATCAAGTTCTAAATTAGCCGTGGTGCGATGGCCGACTGATCAAGTTCTAAACTAGTCATTGTGCGATGGCCGACTGATAGAGTGCTATACTAGTCCTGGTGCGATGGCCGACTGATCAAGGGCTAAACTAGTCTCGGTGCGATGGCTGACTGATCAAGGGCTAAACTATTCCTGGTGCGATGGTCGACTGATCAAGTTCTAAACTAGTCATGGTGTGATGGCCGACTGATCAAGTGCTATACTCGGCATGGCCGACTGATTTACGTGCTATACTGGGCATGGTGAGATGGGCCAATTGATCAAGTGCTATGCTGGGCCATGGTGCAATGGGCGACTGATCAAGCCCTTATACTAGGTTATGTGCGATGGCAGACATATCAAAGTGCTCTATTAGTCCTGGTGCGATGGCCGACTGATCAAGTGCTATACTCGGGCATGGCCGACTGATCACGTGCTATACTGGGCATGGTGAGATGGCCAACTGATCAAGTGCTATACTGGGCATGGTGCAATGGCGACTAATCAAGCGCTATACTACTTATGGTGCGATAACCGACTGATCAAGGGCTTAAACTAGTCCTGGTGCGATGGCCGACTGATCAAGTTCTATACTAGTCCTGGTGCGATGGCCGACTGATCAAGGGCTTACACTAGTCCTGGTGCGATGGCTGACTGATCAAGGGCTCAAACTAGTCCTGGTGTGATGGCCGACTGACCAAGGGCTAAACCAGTCCTGGAGCGATGGCCGACTGATCTAGTTCATAACTAGTCATGGTGAGATTGCCGACTGATCAAGTGCTAAACTAGTCCTGGTGGCTGGTGCGATGGCTGACTGATCAAGTTCTAAACTAGTCCTGGAGCAATGGTCCGACTGATCAAGTTCTCAACTAGTCCTGGAGCGATGGCCGACTGATCAAGTTCTAAACTAGTCCTGGTGCGATGGCCGACTGATCGAGTGCTATACTTGTACTGGTGCGATGGCCGACTGATCAAGGGCTAAACTAGTCCGGTGCGATAGCCGATCTGATCAAGTGCTATACTAGTCCCTGGTGCGATGGCCGACTGATCAAGTGCTATACTAGTCTTGGTGCGATGGCCGACTGCTAAAGTTCTAAACTAGTCTTGGTGCGATGGCCGACTGATCAAGTTCTAAACTAGTCTTGGTGCGATGGCCGACTGATCAAGTTCTAAACTAGTCATGGTGCGATGGCCGACTGATCGAGTGATATACTAGTCCTGGTGCGATGGCCGACTGATCAAGGGCTAAACTAGTCTCGGTGCGATGGCTGACTGATCAAGGTCTAAACTATTCCTGGTGCGATGGTCGACTGATCAAGTTCTAAACTAGTCATGGTGTGATGGCCGACTGGTCAAGTGCTATACTCGGCATGGCCGACTGATCACGTACTATACTGGGCATGGTGAGATGGCCAATTGTTCAAGTGCTATGCTGGGCATGGTGCAATGGTCGACTGATCAAGCGCTATACTAGTTATGGTGCGATGGCAGACTGACCAAGTGCTCTACTAGTCCTGGTGCGATGGCCGACTGATCAAGTGCTATACTCGGCATGGCCGACTGATCACGTGCTATACTGGGCATGGTGAGATGGCCAACTGATCAAGTGCTATACTGGGCATGGTGCAATGGCCCAACTAATCAAAGTGCAATGGGCGAACTAATCAGCGCTATACTACTTATGGTGCGATGATGACCGACTGATGACGGGTGAACTAGTAAACCTGTTGGTGCGATGGCCGACTGATCAAGTTATATACTAGTCCTGGTGCGATGGCCGACTGATCAAGGGCTACACTAGTCCTGGTGCGATGGCCGACTGATCAAGGGCTAAGCTAGTCCTGGTGTGATGGCCGACTGACCAAGGGCTAAACCAGTCCTGGAGCGATGGCCGACTGATCTAGTTCTATACTAGTCATGGTGAGATTGCCGACTGATCAAGTGCTAAACTAGTCCTGGTGGCTGGTGCGATGGCCGACTGATCAAGTTCTAAACTAGTCCTGGAGCAATGGCCGACTGATCAAGTTCTCATCTAGTCCTGGAGCGATGGTCGACTGATCAAGTTCTAAGCTAGTCCTGGTGCGATGGCCGACTGATCGAGTGCTATACTTGTCCTGGTGCGATGGCCGACTGATTAAGGGCTAAACTAGTTCCGGTGCGATAGCCGACTGATCAAGTGCTATACTAGTCCTGTTGCGATGGCCGACTGAACAAGTTCTAAACTAGTCCTGGTGCGATGGCCGACTGATCAAGTGCTATACTAGTCCTGGTGAGATGGGAAACTGGTCAAGTTTTAAACTAGTCCTGGTGCGATGGCCGACTGATCAAATTCTAAACTAGTCCTGGAGCGTGTCGATGTCAAGTGCTAAACTAGTCTGTGATGGCCGAAGATAAGTTCTAAACTAGTCCTGGTGTGATGGCCGACTATCAAGTTCTACTAGTCTGTGATGGCCTACTGATCAAGTGCTAAACTAGTCCTGGTGCGATGGCCGACTGATCAAGTGCTAAACTAGTCATGGTGCGATGGCCGACTGATCAAATCGCATGCCATAATAAAAGATGGCCATGGCCTGCATGTCGTGCCCGCCGAGGCATTTCATAGTACAAACAATTTTTTTATTGCAACAAAGCTTTAGCCCGTCGACGTAAAAACATGCCGCACCCGCCGAGGCTTTGATAGTATACCCAAAAACTTTAACTAAAAAACACTTTAACCAAAAACTTTATCCTGAATGCACACCAATGTGCCAACTATATCGCTCTGTCTGCAAGCGGGCCCAACAAAATATTTAAGGGAAATTTCAAAGTAATTTGACCGTGACATTGGGCACATATAAATAATAATGAAAATGTGGGTGACAAATACACCGTATGTGAAGTTTCGAATGAAATGGTGAAGCGGTTTCAGAGATATAGTGTTCTTAAAGGTACATGCCCACTCAGTAGGCACAAAATGTTCTTTATATCACAGACATCATCTGAGACATTTTCGGGCAAAATAAACATTAATTCACCATTAATACACATATTTATTGGCATTATTATACATTTTATATCAGACGTAAATTTCCACACTGCTATCAGGGGCGAAAACTGTGTTTCCTTAAAATGTTACCAAGACATTACTATTTATTTTTTGATGTGCAATGATCATACTTTATAATCTGTCGAAAACATTATTTTGTTCTGGGAAACACATTTAATTAGTATAAGTAATTAAAAAATATCATACCCCATTTGCTTATGAAAATAGCCTGATATCACCGCGTGTCACTATCAGTGAAATAAACATTACTAAATGATTATATCCATATAACGGACACTCGTAATGTTTAGAACTGGTGGAACAGTGACAAAATTATACACTTATTTAATTCCTACAAATAACTGAGAATACACATAACTTTAATTGTTGTGCCTACTGAGTGGGTATGTACCTTTAATTAGCATAACATATTAAAAACAAGAAATGCGTCTGTCGAACGCGGATGCCACCTGCAGCATATTTGAGAAACTGTGACAAAGTGGTTAACCGAAAAGTGTGACGGACGGACAGACGGACGGACGGTCCAAACGCTATATGCCACCCGTTTCTTCGAAACCCGCTGGCATAAAAATAGCATGCCTCATTTGAATATGAAAATAGCTTGATACCACTGCTAATCATTATAAGTAAAATAAATATTACTAAATGATTATATATGGATAGCGGGCACACATACTTTTTAGAACTGGTGGAATAGTGACACAATTAAAAACTTATTTAATTGCTATAAAGAACAGTTTGTGCCTACTGAGTGGGCATGTACCTTTAAAAACTTTAACCTTAAATCAAAAAAATTTAACCGGACCGATGTACGTACGTACGTGTGTAGGTCAATGTGACAACTATATCGCACTGTCCACATGCAGGCATGTCAAAAACTTTGAGGTAAATTTCAAAGTAATTTTACCTTGATATTGGGCACAGGGGTTGCAGGGGTTGAGCATAGAATGAAAATATGGATGATGATAAACACACATGTGAAGCTTCGAGTGAATTTGCGAAGCTGTTTCTGAGATATAGTGTTCTTAAAAATTTACAAAAACTTTAACTACGGTAAATAAAAACCAGATGGCCATGGCCCGCATGTTGAGCCCACCGACTCGGAGGCATTTGATGGTGTCCGAGTATATTTATTTGAAGTTTGAATTAACGTATGTAAAAGCTTTGACTCAAATTTGAAAGTCATTTGACCTTGATCTTGGGCATGTGGGTCGCATGCGTGGGCTATAATATGAAAATATGGATGATAATAAAGAATTCTCTGAAGTTTGAAGCAAATCTGGGTAAGTGTTGTGGAGATATAAGGTATGCAAAAACTTTAACAAAAATTTCATTTGACCTTGACCTTGGGGCACAGGGGCCGCATGAGTGGGACACAGAATGAATATATGGATGATGACTAATAAGCATTTGATGTTTTAAGTCAATGTGACTTAGGATATGGTATTTAAAAACATACACCGATTTCGGACGGACTGACGCACGGACGTCATTGTGATCACTAAGTCTCGCTTTCCGCAAGCAGGCTCGGCAATAAAAATACAGATGGACGTCAATGTGCAGACTATATCGCACTGTCCGCAGGCGGTCGCGACAACAATTGTCCAACCCCTTTTTAAAGGTGCAAGCCCACTCAGTAGGCTAAAAATGCTCTTTATGGGAATTAAATAAGTGTATAATTGTCACTATTCCAATAGTTATAAACATTACGAGTGCCCGCTATACAGATATAATCATTTGGTAATATTTATTTTACTGATAGTGACGCGCGGTGGTATCGGTATTTTCATGTGCAAATGGGGCATGATATTTTATAATTATTTATACTATTAAATTAAATGCATCAACTGAAAAAAAAATTGACAGATTATAAAGTATGATCATTGCACATCAAAAAATAAATACAGAGAATAAATAGTAATGTCCGTTAACATTTTAGGGAAACACGGTTATCGTCCCTGATATCAATGTGAAATTTTCTTCTGATATAAAATGTATAATAATGCCAAACAATACGTGGGTAATGGTAAATGATTGTTTATCTGGCCAGAAAATGTCTCCGATGATGTCTCTGACATAAAGAACATTTTGTGCCTAGTGAGTGGGCATGTACCTTTAACGCTAGCTCCGCCCTGTCCAGTGAGACCTATGCATGTGTTAAGTTTCATAAAAAATATTGCAAAGGGTGTTCGCGTTATGCTCCGGACAAATCAGTGCGCAAAAAAACAAAGGGAGATAACTAAACTAGAAAATGTGTTCATAGAACACGGATACCCCACATATCGCATTGATAGTAAACAAGGCAAAATTCCAGTGTCCAAAAGGGAGAGATAATCCATGACACGGGGTTCGAATCAAAAATCAAAGTAAACTTTCCGCATCTACTCATCAGAAGGAAGCTACATATCAGATTTCAGTGCTGTAGCTATTACAAAAGTTTTACGAGTTACAAGGCAAAATTTTCAAATTCTAATTAGAAAGAGGGAGATAATCCATGACTCGGGGTCGAATGAAAATAAACTTTGCAAATATACTCATCATAAGGACATACCAAGTTTCAGGTGTGTAGCTATTAGGGTTTAAAAGTTTTACGAGCTACAAGACAAAATTGGAAAATTCTAACTTGAAAAGGGGGAGATAATCCATGACCATGGGGTCGAATCAAACATACATGTACCAAGTTTCAGGTATGTAGCTATTACGGTTTAAAAGTTTTTCGAGTTACTAGGTTGGTGACGGACGGAAGAACGGACAAGGTAAAGGGTAACACTAAATGCCCCCTCCACTATCGTGGTGAGGCAAAAGTTGTCATATACAAGTAACTTACCTTAATTTATCAGTTACACATCAGACGATGAATGAACTTTAATTCTGGTGTAGAATATTAAAGTTATTCATTATATTCAATAGTGCTGCTTTGACATGACGTGATATTAAAACATGCATGACATGATCTGGAAGAAAAACCACAGACCAAGCACGCATATTCAGAATCACGTCTGTCGGTTCATATCCAGCTCCGATTTCTGTCACCTGTCCACAAAATCCAGAATCCAACATTGTCGCAAATTTAATCCTCTATGTTGGTGTACGTTAGAACAAAATGTCACTTAGTATATTATCCAATCCATTGTAATCTCTTGTTTCTCTAAATAAATGCGTCCAACAATCCCTGTAGCTGCTATCGTGATAAAAAATGTTAAAGGTTCCGTCAGCGCCTCACATATTGATCTTAATATCCACCATTTTGATTCCAAGTACCAGAATAATGATGTTTCCATGCGCCGTCGTAGTGTTATCTGTCAGATTCCGTTGTTTATTTGATCAAATTGATGGACAAATTTGTGTCCGCTAATGTCGCCAAGAGCATAATCTGTGACGTTGACTGTAATAATTTGGCATAACTTCTAGCTTGTGAATTTTTGGTTGAATGAAGTGATCACTATGGTGAATAAGTGTGTATTTGTGCCCGGTTTGCTCAGCAGGTAGAGCGATGGTGTGGTAAACCAGAGATCCCCGGTTCGATTCCGGGCTGGTGCACATCTTTTTCTCACCCTGTGACATTTAGCGCCCAACGTAGTTGCGGGAAGTAACTCTGCAGAATACTCCCGCATCGTCCGTACCGAGAGTTTATAATGGTGCTCTCCGTAGGTTTCCCATTTCCTGCAAAGTACCAAAATCACATCTGATTTGCACTTCAACTGTTAATTGAGACATATTTTCTGTATTTTTCAATTGAAAGAAATGTCAGTATTATACTTATTCATTTCTGTGTAATAAGTACAGAAAAATATGTCACAACAGCTAAAGCGCGAATGAGATCCGATTCGGTACTCTGAAGGAAAAACCTATGGAGCACCGGAACTCTGGGTACGGACGATAATTGAGTATTCTGTTGCCCAACAAAGGACCGCGACTGATAAATACTCCCAAATTGTACCCAAACATATGGAATTCGGAGACAAAAATTAAACATAGAATTCGAGGACGAATTTCAATTTGGCGGAGAAGAATGTCACAGTACGGAACTGACCATGGGGATGAAGTGTGTATGATCTGTGCCTTGTTAGCTTGCTCGGTAGAGTCATGGGCATGGTACGGTAAACATGAGGAGGTCCCTGGTTCGATTCCGGGCCGTTATTTATCTTTCTCACTCTGCGACACAAGTAAACCGTTTTATTTTAAAGAAATGGCTATCACCGGAATAAATATTATCTTCACAAAATTTGAATCAGGCCAATAGAAATCAACAGCCAGAACAGAACGTTTGCAGCAATATAAATCTAATTCCAAAATAAATTTTTAATATTTTTTATATGATCAGGTTTCGAAAATTAAAATATGCTTTTCTTTTAAAATTATTATCAATATGTTCACCATGTTATTATGGTTATTATGCAATTCACAGTCTCCTTGCAGCTTGAAATTGAAAGACATTATGAAAAGTTGTATTGATCTCAGAAATTGTCATGTCGACTATAGGATCGCGTCGAAATAATGTCAACATAATAGGAAAACGTAATTTGATACCGACGAAAAAGTAAACAAAACGCAAAATTGATGCTTTGTTTTGCTATATTATACCGTAGACCACACATTATCATTTGATTTTATATGAAAATAAATATATTGTCAACATGGTGGTGTCTATTAATGTGTTCTTGATATTCTGAACGGCAGTGAGTGAGTGACGACATTTTGTTTTGTCCAAGAAATTGTCAAGGTCAATGTTTCACTGTTTGTCTCGCAATAACCCGCCGATTTATATTTGCGCACCAAAAAAACAGATCTCAAATACCGCTGACTTTCTAGGGTAGTCACTTTGAATTAGATAGATGGCATAAAATTTTGGATTGGAACACGGATACGTTTGTCAACTATTTCCGCTATATTGCCGCATTGGTTAAGCAGAGCGGTCCGCTGGTTTTACCGCAGAGCGCAGCGTAAAGCGGTCATTCTTTCGCAATTTACAGAAACAAAGGAGCGTAAATTGCAATTAAAAGCGGAGCGCAGCGCTAACTGCGCTATAAGTATTGCAATTCCGCAACCAACTCTTTGGACCGCGGTCACATGATTGCAGTCCGATTGCGGTCCAATTGCAATTAATGGGAACGCGAATTGCAATCCTGCGCTCCAGGAATTGCAATTCGCCTGGTAAGAGAACCGCAGGCCACTCTGTATATAAATGACGAATGTGAGCAGTGTCGTCACGCGGGACAGTGTTCGTCGTTTTCCAACGGTGGTTGTGACTACCTGAACGGGGCTTATGGCATTTATGACCAGTGTAAATCCGGATCAGTCTGCACTGCACACCGGCGCAGTCTGATCAGGATATACATTGGTCATTAAATAAATTCAGCAGTCTTCCCGCTTGTAATAGTGTATTGGTTATTATCAGGTTGCTACAGTGCGCTAGAACATCCACAGTCTGTAGATCCAGCCACAAACATAGCTGTGACTGGAGAAATTGGGCTTTATGTCCAATCTGATGCAATGGAGAACAGTGCAGATCCTGATCAGACTGTGCGGATGCACAGTCTGATCTGGATCTACACTGGTCTCAAAACCGAAAACCACTTTTCTCCAGTCACAGCTATATTTGTGGCTGTGCCTACATAAATGGGGATTATATGATTTGTGACTAGTTTACATGTAGCTCTATATCAATTAGCACACTCCTGTAGCCTGATAACGATCTATATTGCTTGTTTGAAGCATGACGGTTGCTTCATTGATGCAATGGAGAACAGTGCATATCCTGATCAGATTCTGCGGATGCCCAGACTGATCTGTATATATACTAAGGGATTCCGCTGGCGATCTCCACTTTCGCAATTGGCGATACAAATAAACAATTGGCGATCAAAAATTACAATTTTCGAAAAAAAAAATCATTTAATTTTATATTTTATTTTTTTTATTTTTTTTGCAAAGGCTGATCTGGATCTACACTGGCGTTCTCACATCCGAAAACTCCATTAGGTCAGTCACAGCCACACTTGAAGATTGATTATGACAATGCATGATGATATGCTTATGCTGTACATATAATATGCATTCGTGTTGATGCAATCTAGATCTACAAGTTATTAAACTCGTTGACTGATTTCACGCACAACTCGGTATAGCCTCGGTTTTCCATTGCAATAACGCACACATCTCATCCGAGTGAAACAGGATAGCGCCCATTGAGGGCTTGCGTAGATATAAAATGCTCCAATATATGTGGTTGTGACCGGGTAAATGGGCCTGATGGGATTTGTAACCAGTGCAGTTCCTGATCAAATCGCGAGCTTGTTAGAATCACGACAGGTGTTTCATTGAGGGAACGGCGTGTAGATCATGATACACTGAACAGGCGGACGCACAGGCTGATCTTAATATGCACTGATCGTAAAACTGATAAGCTATATTTCTCCAGTAGCAGCCACATATAGTTCATATTGGTCAGTTCCGGAACCTCGTAAAATAGTTCCTTCTAAACCACCACTAATGTCTTTATTTTATTTATATTTTGTATACCTTTTGAGGAGCATATACATTGTGAGTGATAATAGTAATACAAAGGTTATTTGATTCGTATGTGGATTCATGCCACTCGTTCTGCCGCGCAACGATATTGCCCTGAAGCCGCGCAATATCGCACCCTGTGGAGCTCATGCATATATCCACATACAAATCATATAATATATACATATAGCATTGATATAATTGTCAGAAAGAACAACAGATGGAAAATGGGAGACCAGCTGAAAGTCATACTACTTGTATGTGTCATAGTGCGTTTTAATGGAAATTTATATACTATGGAAAGAATCTCCCGATCTAAACTATATACAAAATAGTGATAATTTTTTTTTATTAATTCGTTCCCACAAAATTACATTTCGTTCCAACGAGGGATCGAATTGTTAATTGACGGAACGAAATGTTATTTCGAGGGAACGAATTAATAAAAAGAAATCCATGTCCCCTGCTTGGCTCCGTAGATAATCGCCCCAACCTAAATGGTAAGCTAGTATCTCACTGGGCTGCGACTATTGGCAACAAATTGCGAACGGCATTCGCGAGGGAGTTTCCAAAACGTTCTCAATTTCCTCGCGTGAGACGCAGGGCCTCGCTCTCGTGTCGCTGGAAGTTTGGACATGTTCAAAATATTCGCGCGACAAATGTTCTCAATTTAGGTTCCGTGAGTCAGAAAGTGCGAGTAATGTGAGACAACTTTGCGAGGGGTTGGCGACCTATGAAACTAAATTGTGATTGAGAATCTGACATTCCGGGCGCGAGACAGGCGCGAACTGCCTATTTCTTAGTTGTCACGCATAACTGTCGCGCGACTGCCGCACGATATTCGAGTGAATGTCACGCAACACTCGCGCGACAGTCGCAAGTGCAAAAAAATCGCGACATTCGCGCGACATATATGCGAACTCCCGGCGAATTCCACTGGGAGTTCGTGCGACATTCTTGCTACATTCGTGTAACATACGCGAACGTGTCGTAAGTACCAATTCAGTGTGATTCCAAGTGAAAATTGTCGCTCATTCGAGTACTTTCTCGCAATTTTGTGTTTCCAACTAGTCGCGAGCTGTCGCAGTCCAGTGAGATACTACCTTTACTTTTTGATCCATTTAAACGGGCAATCAAATAGCGATAACATGGTCATCAATGAATTCCAAAATAGCTCAGACTTTATCTGAGATATTCAAACTGGCCAAGATGCAGTTACATGTTTATTTTAATTGTTGCTTTTGGCATGTTTGGTGGACATGCAAATATTAGCAATAGCATATTCGTTAATGTTGATGCAAGAAAACATTTATATAACGTAATTGAGATATTATATAAGTATAAATAATTGTATATACAGTGGAACCTCTCTAAACCGGACACCCTGGGAGGTCCCCTGTGTGTACGGTTTAGAGATGTTCCTCTGTAAATTAGACATATGACTATGCCAATGCATGCGACTGTGCTTGGCGAACTTGGACAGGCAGTATCATAAGAGGTATATGACACTGTCACACATAGAAGTATACAAAGACTGCGTGCGTGTCCGGTTTAGAGAGATTCTACTGAACTATTTGATTCCTATATAGCCACGTGAATATTAGACAAACGGGTACATGCACATAACAATTATATCATCAACCGGCAGCTCGATCGGTATCGTTAGAGACGGTGCCGGTGTTGTTCGATTCCCCGCACTCGCCGGCGCTGTTGATGTTCGATGTACTTTTGCATAATCTGTCATTCGATGGCATCTTAAACTGATCAATCTGTTTCCTGTCGTAATTAAACGTTAATTAGCTGTGACATCACGTAACTCGGGATGCACTGCCAGCCTAGCCAGATACCACCTCATCCCTGTAGTCTGGGCAGTGTCTCTGCTGTGTGACGAAACCACAGTATACACTGTAAACACATTCAAAAAGATACAGACAGCATTCAGGCCGGATAAATGACATTTAGAGCTACACCCGTGTATATGACATGTGCCATGTGTACATATGGCCGTGTGATTGGTCAATGGTATATCATTGATCGTGATTGCTGGAGTGGTGTTGTCATTCTTTGAGTTTCCGATTAGAGCGTATGTGCGGATGAGATATTACCATTATAGACTGTCAAGTGTTTCGCATTTTCTTCACCATAAATGCTGGAATGGCGAACATTGCAGATCCTGATCAGACTGTGCGGATGCACAGGCTGATCTGGATCTACACTGGTCGTAAAACCCATAAGCCCCAACTAAAAACAACAACAACACCAGTAGTGGCAGTGATTGGGAGAATGGGGCTAATGGGCTGTGTGACCAGTGAAGTTCCTGATCAAATAGCAGACTCATGTAACCGGAAATACACATGTGCTTATTTGGTAAATGTATATTTTCGTCTCTACACACATATTTGTAGAAGCACATGACTCATTCACAGGAACAGATATGCTGGAAGGCATAGTCCATGCAATAAGACACCTGCTAATGTATTCACTCATATAAAAGCACACATAGACTCATTCCCTGTGATGGAAACTCATTACAATATTAAGGATTCGCTAAGAGAGGATTATGGAGCTAAGACCTATCAACTGCTGTATTACTTGTACTAATTAAAGTGTGCAGAACATGGACTGAATCCTGCATAATTACATATTTAACATTTAACATGAGTACAACTATTCTTTTCACAAGCCTAAAGACTGTTGTTGTGAGACGTGCATTGTTTATAATGAAATGGAAAAAGCAAATATGTTGACCCATGCAGATACAAAACTTGAACAAAGTAATTTACAATCGAAGGAAAGGACTTGCAAAGAAAACGAACATTACAGACAGATAAACAGGACTGACCATATGTTTTATGTGAAAAATGAAATATAGTAAATAAACAGCAGACGTAGACAAGAGTTGTAGGAGAACAGCATAGCTCGACTACGAGGGTTGTCGATGTACACATAGCTTGACAAAGAAGGTGGCCGCGGCCCGCATAAAAACCTTATTAAACCAAGGTTGACTAAAAACCTGAACCAAGGGAAAATAACTAAGTAATTCAAGGTTAAATGTAGGTCAATGTCAGATATAGGTCAGGGGTTATTGATGTACATCACTAGGAGATGAAGTTTTCCAAGTACGGTTGCTGTAGGCCCAGGAGTATTCCATATACAAGCTTGACTAAAAACCTTAACCAATGGAAATAACTACGTATTCCAAGGGTAAAAGTAGGTCAAGGTCAAATATAGGTCAGGGATTATTGATATACATCACTAGGAGATGAAGTTGTCCACGTATGGTTGCAGTAGGCCCAGGAGTATTCCATATACAAGCTTGACTATAAACCATGACCAAGTTTGAGTGCATTCCTTAACCAAGGGGAAATAACTAAGTAATTCAAGGTTAAATGTAGGTCAATGTAAAATATAGGTCAGGGGTTATTGATGTACATCCCTATCAGAAAAGTTATCCAAGTATGGTGTCTGTATGCACAATAGTATTCCATCTACCAGCTTGACTAACAACCTTAACCAAGGTTGACTAAAAACCTTAACCAATGGGAATTAACTAAGTAATTCAAGGTTAAATGTAGGTCAAGGTCAAATATAGGTCAGGGTTGTTGATGTACATCACTAGGAGATGACATTGTCCAAGTATGGTGGGTGTAGGGCCAGGAGTATTACATATACAAGCTTGACTAGAAACCTTAACCAAGGCGTGACGGTGACGCCGACTCCGACGCCGTGGTGACTACATAAGCTCTCACTATTCTTCGAATAGCCGAGCTAAAAATGATTCAGCAGTGTAAGTGTTAATATATCTATATATAATGGCACATGTTACATTTGTATGAAACCAGGAAAATGGATCTTGTATGATTGCGCATTTTAAATGTTTGCAACAAGCCATCAAACTTGTTGTTATGTACTATGATTGTGCACAGAACAACACAGGAATCAGTATGTCGCAGACATGCAGTTGCAGTGAAGACACATCTTAATACAATTTAGCACAAACGTTCTTCGAGTCTAGCCACCACACTTAATGGAGTGTGATTCAATGCATGCTTGCAATAGAACAGTCACTGGGATACTGTCGTATGTGGCAAGACGGATAAAAGCATAGACATCATAGTTATTCCAATGTGCTTCAGCAGTTTATGACCTCCAGCAAGTTGCCAATAAAGTTTCTGGTGATTTTAAGGTAGACATACATGGTAATAAGGTGAACTGGATGAAGTTAAAAGACTACTGAGAATCAAATTAATTTCAAATATAACTATGATGATGGCTTTACAACAATAGATGTATCAGAAATGTTAAAAGGGAAAACTGATACTACCAATTTAGCTTAGAAATACAATGCCAAATGTTTCGTTTCAAAGGAAAAAATGACATACATACTGTCATTATCCCACTATATGGTAATTCCATTAATGTATCACCCATTTTATGACAACAAGTAGGATTGTTAATGATTACCGGACCCAGATCTGCTGGAGGAGGATATGTACTCACGTTAATAGTCTATGTAGACCAGTGGCTGTAATGTCTACTAAAATGATTGTGCTTGACCCTGCAGTCATATAATGTAATTGAGTCTTGATGCATTTCAAACTTAAAGCATTGTATTGAGTAATCAATGTACTGACTATGGACAGGGTAAACTGTACTCAGTTTTCACAAACACTCATCATGGTCAGCCACTCAGTACCTCTCCATCTCAGTCAATAAATGAACTGCAATGATGTGTACAACTGATTAACATAAACGTAAGGTAATGAAGTCATATACATGATTTTGATAATTGTTCTGCATAATAAACACCCAAGAAGACACGTTACTATCACATAAATATTCATACATATCGCATAAAAGTGTTGTTGCTATTGCGTATACGTACATCCATGTACTGTAATAAATACACGACTTGTAATAGCCATGTATTGTTATTTGAAAGTACAAAATGTAGATGGTAGTGTTGCTATCATGCGTGTTTTCAAACAAATTCCATGTATGGTTTTAACGTCTAATAATTATTTGGTATGGTTACAATACATATAACACCAAGGCAACATTTGAAGCAGATTACAAACCAATTATGTGTTCACTAGTGCACTTCTGGCATAATGTAAATGAAAGATTGATCAGATTATAATTTAATTCCAAAATATGCATTACATGAGCTGTATAGTATACATATAACAAAATTACAGTTAGTATGTGTCACAACGTGACAGTGACTGCAAAGCACATGCTTACTGTACATAAACGACTTGATTTATGATGTACGCTAAAAACCATAAAATGCGATTTTCTCCAAACAGTGAAACCTACAATTGAGCCTATATGATTGTTAAGAGCGGCCAAACTATATCTTGAGTAGCCATATTTCCATATTTTCCATGTACGTCGTGCGATCTTAGGCCATGACAGTAAAGTTTAAGCAAACACAATATCGTTGGACAGACACACAACTTCATGAATGTATTTATATACAAACAGGTCAAATTCATACCGGTGAAAATGTAATACGCCCCATATTGTCAAAATATGACTCTTGTATTAATACAAATGGCTATCATGAATGCTAAATGCACACACTATCATAAAGTATAAAACAGGTTCGAAATGAATATTAGTTGTTGACATTTTTACATTTTACTATTATTATGGCGGCAATTTTGAATTTGGCGGCCATTTTGTGCTTGAAAAAAATTCCACCCGAATGTGTTTAATGCTTAGACTATCTAAAAACAAAATCAAGAATTAATTTGCATTTAACAAACAAATGACACCGGATTATTTTTAAGGACAATCTAGCGTCCACTGTTACTGCACCTTTCAATGGCTTGAGAATGTATCAACTCACAAGGTGTTGCACGCACCCTCCGCTCCCACCTACTTCCTGCGAGTGAAATGCAATTGTAATGACACAATAAAGAAGAAACCCCTAAAACTCCAAGTCAAATTGTTGGTTCCAAGTACATGTTTTCCTATATAATAACTCTCGTTAACTCATACATTTGTATTTGTATTAACTCAAACTACTTTCCTCAGTCCCCCCTGTATAATAATTATGTAGATCTATAACAATTATTCATAAAATCACCAACGCCCTTTCCCGATGCCCAAACTCCCCCACCCCGTTCTCGCCATATGAACGGAACAGTCGGCAAGGAATTAGGCCGGAATTCATCTATACCTGTATTTAATATGTAGCCACCATTCAATGACACACGTCTAGTGATACACACTTCAATATGCTCTCATTATCTTACGATTGTGGAGAAATCCACGGGTCTGTAAGGCCAATTCTTACACACAAACCAACCAACCAACCAACCAGCCATCCAGCATGTCCAGTCCACCAACGTACATGCTTATATTCCACGAAACTTTAAATCAGCGCAACTGAATAATCAAATAATTACAGTCATCCAAATGGCAGTCATTCGGTCAATAAATACGTGTACATGTAGTTAACTCTGGTTGTGTAGACGCTATTATTACATAGGCAGTTTACTCCTGAATCTGGTCAGCCGCCATCCTGTCAATACAGCAGCCGTTAATGCTCGTCTGCTGCTGGGTATCACGTTAGATGCCGTCGGGGTATACACGGTAGATGCCAGTGGGAAACGGAATAGAGGCCACGTAGCACAGTTTGGTAACATAATAGAGGCCGGGAACAAAATAGAGGCCGTTTAAGTTTATTAACGATGCATAATTCTTTACATGGATCCATATATTAACGGCGATTCTTACTCTGATTCACGTATATGCCTAAATGATCCGTAGTGTATGCATGCACGCCTGTCAGTAGACCAGGATACCGTTGTTTGAGTGCTGGACAAATTACAATACTTTCTGTTTTGAAGCCTCATACTAAGCAATGTATTCCCATATGTAGATGTCGAACAGACGTAAGCCAACACACAGCAGTCAATCAATCGATAACATTTATGCCCGCGAGATAGCATGTCTGACAGAGAGTTACTGAACGATATCATGTAAATAAATTGCAAATTTTCGTTTCTGGATGGGGCTCTGTAGTGAATTGAAAACCATTTAGCATGTGCGTGATGACGTAGTTTCCTACCATTGTATATACACATAAACACTCGCTAAATGGATACTAGTACATTGTAAACTACTGAACTGGATCTACTGAAGCAAACAGATGTTAACTTGTAATATGTGATTCACTTTATACATTTTTTATTTATTGCAACAATACATACTTTCTTTGCGCGTGATGGTGTATGAGGGAGAAGGCGGGTACCACGAGAAAATAAACAGCAACATATCAACATCTTACATATTCAAAAAGTCTGCCAATAATGTCGTCTGTATATAGGATTCATTTAGTAGTATATAAAGAATCACAATGATACCACCACCCTCTGGAAGCCACCGGCTATGCGCGGTGCCTCCCACCGGGTGAAGGTATCATTGATGACTCTTATATACTACTCTGATTTTCCCCCATTTTCCGGCAGGTATTTTTGAGAATGGGAGTAATTTTCAAAACACAAAGGGGGGAGTAAGCATAATTTTAATTTTTCAAAACACAAAGGGGGGAGTAGGCATAATTTTAATTTTTCAAAACACACAGGGGGGAGTAGGCATAATTTTAATTTTTCAAAACACACCTACTATTCGGCGGGTATGTATGAGAAATATTTTTCATCAATCTGTCACAAATATAAACTGACACCCTATTAAAGATAAGAATTCCATTGGTTATACTCAGTATAATGTCTACCATAAAGCAAATGAGAGAGCAAGCTAAGAGTTGGGGAATTTCCCTAAGAGGTTTGAGACTCAAGAAAGCTATATCAGATAGGATAAGTGACGCGCGAGCCGTCGTCTACGAGGAGAGGCTGCGGCGTGCGGTTTTGACCGGACGACTACCCGCCGACCCCGAAAAACGCTCCGAGAAATTGGAGAACGAGACGACAGCCAGTCTGCGTGCCACCGCTTACGCGCAGCGTGTAAAAGAAGATCCCAGCGCACGTAGAAACGCCCTATGCAAGGCGTACTACAATAAGATTTATAAAGGGTTGGTGGGGAGACCTCCCTAAGAGTAGGAGACAGCTCGCCAGAGATTTGGTGGAGGAGAGTCCCAGGGTTCTCACCGAATATGCCGAAGCTAGGGAAACTATTGATAGGGGTAGGAGGAAGATAGTATGGAC
The DNA here is from genome assembly GCA_029237695.1 of Conchocele bisecta. Lineage (NCBI taxonomy): Eukaryota > Metazoa > Mollusca > Bivalvia > Lucinida > Thyasiridae > Conchocele > Conchocele bisecta. Next base: position 37,982,366 of record CM055275.1, read on the forward strand.
TTTTGAGAGGGGGGTAGACGGGGAGATCGCTAATCGCATAATGAATAAAATTAGCCCAGAGATGACCACGGCGTGTTATCTGAGGTATTCGTGTTCGTATCGTATTAGGAACATCGAGACCGACGAAACGATGATCTATCACAAACAATCAAAGGGCAGTCCGTGGATAAACGAGATTTCCAAAGCGGAGAGTTGGATATCCGATAGAGAGATAGAGGTCGAATGGACATCGACAAAGTCGATAGACCAAACACAAAATGGACCTTCGTTCGTTGGATATCGGTTGAGGTGAAGATGATCATCGATGCGCAACAACTTATCATGGGAGCGGGAAAACTCCCAGACTGGTTAAGACATAAAAAGGGAATATATTCCATCGACACGTACGACGACTATTTGTGTATATTTAGGTGCATAGCCATCCACCGTGGAGTGAGACCAGACCGATGTTGTGAGAAGGCACGAACTCTAGCTCACGAATATCTCGGTCACGATAACGGACCGGATAGTAAGGGAATTCCACTAGAAGATATTAAGAAGGTCGAAGAGCACTTCAAGATGGGCATTCGTGTTTACGAGCCCACCGACGAAGGAGTATGGTACCTCATGAAGGTTCCGGCAAATTACGACGCGGTTGGGGAGAAGATCATGACGATAGGAATGTTTGGAGGTCACTCTTTCCTCATAACGAACCTCCGCAAGATGACGAACGAGTACGGGTGCACCGGATGTCAACACCGGTGCAAAAAGTCGTGTAACATGCACAGGCACGCAACCGCCTGCATGGGTGGGAAGACTGTGATGACATCTCCAGGTAAGATGGTAGAGAGACCGCAGTCGGCCTACGAGAAGGCGTTCTATCCCAAGGGGTCAGCGAGCGAGAGGTCGATTCAATGGTTGAATAGAGAAGAAGAGAGGGTGGGAAAGCACATACATCACGCGAGATGCGGTCACGGTGGAGAGAGGTGGGTGGCCGGCGATCCGCTCGATGGATATTGTCACGAGACCAAGACCGTGTTTCAGTTTCACGGATGTTACTGGCACGGGTGTCCGACACATTGCAGGAGAGGTCACGCGAGATCGCTGTACAGTAAGACGAAAATACAAGACGCCAAGATAAGGAAGGCGGGGTACGAGCTGGTGGTGATATCCGAGTGCGAGTGGTTGAATGAGAGGAATCCCCACTATCCACCACCACCGCGCGAGGAGGCGACGACTCTGTACCCTCACCAGATAGTCTACGACTTCGAGGCGTATCTCGACAAGTCAAAAACCACGCGACCCACCAAAGACCTGACCTTCGAGGTCGAGCACGTTCCTATATCGGTGTCGTTGGGGGATACGATGCATAATGGGATCACACACATATGCGAACGAGATCCCGACACGCTAGCCAAGAAATTCGTGACCAAGCTGCAGATAAGAGGCAAGGCAATCAGGGAGGGGGTTAGGAAGAAGTATCTGCCGGCAAACATAGATATGTTATCGAAGTCTCAACAAACAAAGATTATCTCTTGGATTGACCAAGTCCCGGTGGTGGGGTTCAACTGTAGCAGGTACGACCTGAACCTCATCAAGCAGTACTTTGTAGAGATGTTGGCGACCACCGTGAATAAGGTGATGGTCGGAAAGAGAGCCAACACGACGATGTTTCTGTTTACCCCGGAGTTTAGATTTCTCGACATCATCCAGTATTTGGGACCCAGTACCACATACGACCGGTGGGTTAAGGAGTACGACTGTAAAACGGTAAAGTCTCACTTTCCGTACGAGTGGTTCGATAGCGCGGACAAGCTCGACCATCCGGGGTTGCCAGACTATCCCGAGTGGTACTCGAAGTTGAAGGGTGAGTTCCTACTGTCGTTGTCCGAGTGAAAAGAGTGTAGGAAGGTATTCCGAGAAAATGGGATGAAGACGTTCAAGGAATGGTTGCAACACTACAACGACTTGGATGTAGGACCGTTCCTGGAGGCTCTGAATAAAATATACTCAAGGACGCCGTGTCTCTGCCCGGTGTTTCCCTTCAGTACCTACTTCGTGGGACGATCGATGGGAAGGCGGACACACCCGAGTTGTGGTCTCCGAAGTATGAAACTTACGAGATGATGAAGCAGGGATTGGTCGGTGGTCCGTCCATAGTGTTCTCCAGATACGCAGAGGCTGGCAGGTCGACGATCAGGGGTCAGGTAGGTAGTCGGGAGGAGAAGATGTGCAAGGCGGTGCTGGGGTACGACGCCAATGCGCTGTATCTGTCTACCCTGTCGAAAGACATGCCGTGCGGTGAGGAGCAGATATGGACGTGTGATGACCCGGAAAGACAGTCGTATATAGACTGTTTCGTGAGGAAGGTCAGGAGTGAAAAGTGGTTCGGATTTGCGGAGTTGGATATAGAGGTCCCGGAAACGTTGAGAGACAAGTTCTCTGAAATTTCGCCGCTGTTCGTTAATCGAGAAGTCGACGAGACTGAGGTTCCGCAGCACATGAAGGACTACCTGGACAGAACCGGGAGGAACAGAGTCGAAGGGCAGAGAAAGCTCGTGCAGGCAATGTCCGCCAAGAAGATGATCATATACTCCTCGCTGCTAAAGTGGTATCTGGAGCACGGTCTGGAAGTCAAGGCGGTGCATAGGGTGATAGACTACACACCAGGCAAACCGTTCCAATGGTTCGTTAAAGAGGTCACCGCTGCCAGACGGAAGGGGGACGTCGACAAGAGCAATGCTGTGTTGGCGGAGATATTCAAACTGGTTGGCAACGCGTGTTGTGGCAAGCTGATAGAGGCACAAGAGAGACACCTGAACACAACATATAAGGCGAATGGAGAAGACTGTCGAACCGGGCACTGAGGTCGGCGTGGTTCGAAGACCTGGATGAGATCGGGGAGGCTTACGAGATATCGAGCAAGAAGACTCGAGTGGTAATCAACAGACCGTTTCAGTGTGGCATAGCGGTCTACCAATTGGCCAAGCTCCGGATGCTGGAGTTCTACTACGACTTCTTGGACAAGTACGTGGATCGCGGAGATTTCGAACTGATACAGATGGACACTGACAGCAAGTCTTTCGCTCTGTCGAAGAAGACGCTGGCGGCGGTGGTGAGAAAGAATATGAAGAGAAAGTTCAATAAAGAGAAGACCGAGTGGTTGGCGTGGGACGTGTGGAGCAACAGAACTCCGGGTCTGTTCAAGCTGGAATTCGAAGGGGATAGAGCCATCACTCTGTGTAGCAAGTGTTACTACGTGAGTGGTGATGGAAAATCTAAACACTCGGCCAAGGGGATGTCGAAGAGATCTAACGATCTGACTTGGGGAAAGTACAAGAGTGCTCTCGAAGGGGGTAGGGATATGGCGGAGAACAGGGGATTCCGAATGGTTAACGGGGTGATGAAGACGTACAAGCAGGAGAAGTTGGGGTTGTCGGCGTACTACGACAAGAGGAGAGTGATGGAAGACGGGTTACACACCGAGCCTATAGGATAGGTAAAAAAGAAACTGTTAAAGAATACTAAAGACTCTGACGATCCGGGGGTAGCTGGCTGTCAGAAGGCACCATAAGAAGTTCTTCACGAACAAACCCGCGAGATGGACCATCAGCCAAATAGTAGAGCACGGGCTCATCGGGTTTGGTAATAGATCGATCTAGATGATATACATTCAGAGACCACACAGGATCCGTCGCGCGGCGGCTGCCACCTTCGAGCTCTCCCGGTTGATAGAGGTACCGGACGTCAACATCCGAGGAAAGTAGTTGTTCCTCTAAACCAACGGGTCTGACCGAACAGTCTCTCAGCCAGGGTTCGATTGAATCGCTCCACGATTCCCTGGTCTCGGTGGATGTTGACGCGGCCGCGTCTGACAGAAACGTTGTGTTTAGACAATAGATGAGAGACCGCGCCCATGAACTCGCGGCCGGGATCGACCTGGAGAAGATTCGGCCATTTGGGAGGACTCCTCTTATATATTCGGGAAAGAGCCTCGGCCACCTCCTTAGACTCTTTAGTGGCCAGCGGCTCAGCCCCCTTATAACGACTCGCTACGTCAACGATTGTCAGTGCGTACTTGTAGGTTTTGCGACCGACGCGATCGTGAGGGAGAAACAGGAGATCCGCTTGGTGAACTTGGTTCGGCACCGGCACGTCGAATTTCGGACGCGGAACACTGCGAGGCGCTGGTAAATAGATCTGCCAGATGGCCTGCCTCTTCAGCCATTCCTTGACAGCGTTTTCTGAAACCCTGGTCGCCGCCGCGAGGTTCTTGATGGCCGCGAGTCCCTTCCAGTAGCCGCGGGGGCTGTAGTATGTGTTCGCTAGCTTGCGCGTTAGGCGAACCGATAGTTTGGTATTAAGTTTGCGCGTGTTCATCGTATGCGAAGTATTCTAATATATCGGACAATCTCCAACATGCCCTCATCAGATCGTCCGGTAATAATAAACCGCCGTTGGTTAAGTTTTTGCTCCTGTTCCAATCCAATTCGGAGGAATCCGATTTTTCGTCCTCGCGCCACGTCTCGAGAGAATCTCGGGCCAGACGAATCATACTCTTTGCACTAGGTAAACGGTGTTTAAGGGCCGTGTAGCCTACATCGATCATAGCAAAATAAAATTCGCCAACTGACATCGTTCTATATATATATTTATAAAAAAAAAAAAAAATTATTATATAATTGTCTTATTATTAATTAATTTCGATTGGATATAGTAGGTGACGATACCCACCACACCCATTCCCACGATGATGAACGCGATCTCGCGGTCTTTTTGGTGCTCTGACGGTACATAGAAATCTGAAAGTTGGGGCTCGCGATCCATTGGATCAAGACTTTTATGTGGATATGCCAGCGCGTACTCGCGGTTGTCTTCTTCAACGTTCTGAAAAGTTTGCGCGGCGTGATTTTCGCGGCGAAGCTCTTCGTTGACCCAATCCAGATGGGCGGTTCGTTTTTTCGACCATGCTTCCTTTGCGCTATTGTGTTGTTCTACAGCTAAATCGTGACGCTTGCGCTCCTCATCCACGTTCGAGCTGCGCAATTTAGAGAATATAAAGTTGCTATCGCTGAACGCCAATGCGTTTACAAGCGCACCACCTATCATTATTCCGATTGAAGCCATTTATTTCCATATATTAACAGGTAGAATTCCGGCTTTAATTAGATAATCTCGGGTCCAAACTGCGGCCGCTACATCTAAGGTCACGAGCCCGACGTCTCTCGCAGTAAAGTCCAAGTTGGGGGCGGACCCTCCTAAGGCCATCTTTGATAGCCGTGCATACCCGATACTAAAACCTGATATCACCACGGCATGATAAAGCCCATTCATTATCATTTTACCATCTTGTTCAGCCATTATTGCATATAAAAGGGATCGTGATTAATGTTTAAATGGGGCGCATCCAAATTCAACATTGTTGATGATTTGTGTTTCTTCGGAACCGCAGCAATTGGGGACCTGTTGTTGAAACGGTAAAGCACATACAGGGTGCCCACAACTGACAGACCACCACCAACAACCCACGGGACCCAATCGAGATTGGGAGTTAGATTCAACAGTGTTGAGATCGGTTCCAATCCAACTCCAACGTCAGGGGAGACAGACAGTCATCGGGTGTTTTGCTGTCTCCGTCCCCAATGTCGATTGGAGTTTGGCCTCTCGAAGCTCGGCGAGTATTTTATCTTGTTTAATTTTTCGGGTGGCAGCCGCCGCCCGTCCAGCTGCCTGTATTTTTGGGTTTTTATGTCGTGCAACCGATTGCTCCGATTGGGTTGACGGTTCCGTTGGAGTCGGGTATTGCTGTTCCGTCACTCTCGCGGGTGTGTCTTGTGTCATCATCATTTATAATATTAGGGTTTATAGTTAGTGGACATATATGTCCAAATGGACAGTGCTTAGCCGTGGTCAACGCGGTTGTCAGCGGAGCTAAGTACATTCCAAACTTGTGATAAATTGAGCAGCAGGCTGTTCTAAGAGTGTGTCCTACTAAAGGGTCAGTCTCTAAATCGCTAATCAATCCCACGGTGTTTGGTATAGGGAGAAGCATACTAACGGTGGCGGCGTAACAATGAATAACCGCCGATCCGAGAGTTTTTGTCATATCCGCACCTAACCTAGATTCGTATCGTGCATACATTTTATCGATCTCCGCATCTGACATCTTATCCACTTGACAAGCTGAGAGACGCCTACCGAGATAATGCTCCGACTGTCCCCCAGAAACCAGCGCAGCTAGCCGCTCTCGTCGCGCCGCATTTTCATTTTCATTCGTATCGGCAGGTGTTGCACTCAACCCAATACCAACTGCCGTTGGAGTTGGAGTTGATCCCGATTGCTCTGTCGGGATCAACGGAGTTGAGGTGATAGTCGGCGTTGAGGTTTCTTCCATTAGCTGATCGAGAAGTTCGTCGCAATTCATTATTATTAATTTAACTATTCTAACAAGTCTCATCACTTTAACATATTGCCAAGCGCACCACCCGATACTTATGATCACCGTTATGCTCGCAACAAACCTCGCAGCGGAGCAACAAACTGTTAACATTGTTAACCATTGTTCAGCATTGTTTATTACAAAGTAATAATTGTTAAGCATTGTTTATTACAAAGTAATAATTGTTCAGCATTGCTAAGCATTGTTAAGCAATTGCTAATTAATTTTAAGAAAATTATAAAAATTAATTTTGTGCTTACTCCCCCCTTTGCTAATTAATTTATAACTTTATAAGCAGTTGGTTGATCGGTCTTTAGCAGAAGCTTGGCGTGCTTAGTTTTTGAAAGTATCTGTCGAACATCAAGGCGCTCCTCTCGCGTTGGGATAACGTCAAAAGAACGACTTTTTAACTACCGAAAACACAAAGGCCTTGATCAATACGACTATATCGGAGGCCACAAACGTAATTCACAGGAGTATAGTACAGCTTAGAGTAGACATCCTGACGGCGACTGCACAAGTTCGCGAAGAGACACATACAGGACTTAAGGAATTCCGAAAGGATATTCAGAAAGACCAGGCGACCCTTGCGGAGGCTTATAGGGTGTTGCGCTCAGAGGACTCTCTCAACAGAGAAGCAGCACTTAATGAACTAGGTGGAACTAGGTGGAAAAATAACCGAACTTTCTGAAAAACTGAAACGTGCTTGTAGAGCCGCGAACAAAGCACTTGAGGAGACCGCTGAAAAGGTTCGTGCTGAGGCCCATACCGCTATCGGGGCGCTTGTCGGATTGTTGAACACATCTGTAGAGCAGTTTAAATTATTGAAAAAACAAAAACGTGTCATCACAGTTTGGGCTGAGAAGAGGGGCGCATTAAATGAGGGGCTCTATGAATATTCGTTCGGTGCCAAAGCGAACAATAAATATGGGGGATACACCATGATAGCTCCAGGTACGCTTCTCCGAATGGCTGTCTGCTCGGTTAATGCTAGTGGTAAACCTGTGGGCGCGGTCGTGAT